>JAMPIV010015967.1:0-151804 GCA_024509875.1 Oreohelix idahoensis
TATCTTATGATTATTATATGCTAGGGGATATGTAAAAATGTACATTCACTGAACCCACAAAATGGAAGAAGTGAATAAATCCTCAGGTACAGTTAAAATAGTTTAATAATTGCACTATTATTCTATTTCTACTAGTGGGAAAAAGAGTATACAGATATTTATAAAAATATTCACACACTACTATTATTGTCTGTTTAGACTTCAAGATCTTAAATAATAAAGTTTACTGAAATCACTGTTATTAGTCCTTTGAATTTAAGGATAACTGTCATCAGTTGACTGAGTTTATGTATGGTTATTATTTGTTTTCAACTATTGGCTGTTTCACATGTATAGGTGGTCAGTGTCAAACAGGACACTTATCTTTCCAACTTGATACTGCTGAAACTGTCCTTTGCTGATATCAGACTTGGTAGGCCCAACAGTAGGGATGCCAATGACCAGTTGAAGTTCACTCTTTGGGGTCCTGCACTTTGGTGGGATTGCCTCGGATGAACTACACCGGCTTCTGATACTGGACAGTCTGGTTTGAGTTATTTCATGGAACCTGCAACATATCAGCCTTGGCTAGTATCTGGCTAGACTTGTAGCTGACTAGCACAGATGTCAGACCAGTCAGTCATCAGATGTCACCGTTATACAATCATAGTAAGTAAGGACATCATTTCAGTGATATAGCATTAATATTAACATTTCAATTAAGTATAACTGACTAGCACATAAGTCAGACAAGTCAGTCATCAGGTGTCAGAGTTATACAGTCATAGCAAGTAACATCATTTCAATGATACAGAATTAATATTAACATATCAGTAATAAACATCATCTGGTTTAATCCGCTCCTATACATCCCTTCATATTCTATAACTTGATCCTTCCAAATCATATCAAGTACAAATTCAAATCTGATGCTATCTTAGCAACTACCCAAAATTAATACATAAAATAAATAGAGTGAGTGACCACGTGATCAGGTTGCTTTCTACTGAAACTGGCTGTAGAACACTCCAGTTTACCAGCTGTAAATGGGTACGAAGTTGTGCGCTCGAACTAGGGAAGGCAAAGGCAGCGAGGAAGGGGACTAGTCACCTAACCTCGTAAAAGCGGTATCTTCCATGCTGAAGCTTCTAACAATTTATTTCCCTAAGACAATCTCTGGTCATGGGACTGCCTTTATCTTCGTAAGCGATAATGCATTTAATATCGACGAGATACAGCATTAAATATAATAAATATTTTCTATTTGGCTGTGGGGCTAGTTTTGATACGTTTTTGTACAAGCAACCATCTTCCACTAAGCACATGAATAAATCATATTAAAATAATAATACGTTATATCAATGAATATTATACAGGCATATTTTGTGAATTCTAAATGAACCTGTAATACAAAATAAAAGAAATTATTATACAGGATAGCTATCGTAAATTCGCTTACCCTCAGACTCCAGACACTTAGACTGAAATTTTCTGGCGATCCACTCACACTTCAGATGGATTTAGAGTCGTGGCGTTATCTGCCCTCAGTCTTGTCTCAACCTCTTGCGTTGGGTCTTCTCAGAGTTTTACCGAAACGCTTTATATACGATAGCGCGAACGTATCGGAGAGCAGATACGTCACAGCCTAAGACTAGACCTGAAAAAATCCTTCCCGAACCGTGATTTCAGCCGATCTGTGCGTCGACTGAAATTTTGCCTTTCTCATTCTCAGCATATATAATATCCATATTGTTCCATCTTATCTAGTTTTATACAGCTGATAAAACTCTATCTTCCTATCCATGTAAATTCCCAAACTGTTATTTGTTGATTTTAATATTTAGAACAGAAGTGGGTTTACATGCTTTTAGCGTAACTGTGGGCAGCCGAAATACGCATATATCTCCGTAAATGAGAACTTCCTACCGTTCCATCTTATATGCAGTTATACACCATCCTTCCCTGTACTGAAATGTAAAATCCTTTTCATACGGATTCCCTTCTGTTTTTATTATCGTTGGCGATTTCCTCTGTCCGATACACATTTCGCTGATACGCCGCCATTTTGAAAGCGGTCGTTCGATCGTAGACGGGTTTATAAATCTAACTGATCCCGTTTGCAATGACTTGAAACCAATTTTGCGACAACTGTAATAATAATACCCACACTGTATTAGATCACCGTATCACCAAAATCTTTTATTACACAGCAGTGCATGTACTACTTGTATTAATTATGTTTTTTTAAGAAAGAGAAATGTTTTCAAAATAACATTACAAACGATTCAAAACCATGCGCAACTTACGTATACATGTACTTGCACAGATGTAGCCCACTATTTAAAATAATGAGGAATCCTCTTTTGCACCAAACTGGATAGTCTCCTTTTGGCTGCTAAGTCCCGCATTCTCTTCAACAGCAGAAGCTGTGTAGGACAGCTGTCATCTTCTTGCTCGTACCAAGCCATCGCTGTTTCTAGTGCTATAAAGGCCTCTTCAGGACTTGGTCGACGTTTTGGGTTTTCTTCATAATCTACAAGTACATCATGTACTTCTGAGGAGTCTTCATCATCGGTCACTACATGTATTTGGTTTTCTTCTTGCACAAAAGACAAAATTTCTTCGTCATTCAAAAACTGAAAACCAGAATCATTATCATCTTCTAGCCACGTGTGTGCATCATCTTTGTCACAGTCCGAAAATCCGGGCATTGCTTGAAACAGTTCCACAACTTCATTTATACAATCATCATTTGTGTCCACTGCAGTAGTTTCATTTCCTCCTTTTTTCCCAAGCAATCTATTCCAAGCCTTGTTGAGATTATCTTGTGACAGGGTGGTCCAAGCATCAGCTAACATATAGCAGCAGTCTTTGAGATTAAGCTTCTTGGAAAACGCCACCACACTTTCTTCATCTTCAGCCAACAATAAACGACGCAGGACTTCCTTCTTGTACATCTTTTTAAGTTTTGCTATAACACCCTGATCCATTGGTTGAATCAGTGCTGTTACATTAGGAGGCAGAAAAATTACTTTAAAATTTGCATCAACTGCATTCAATGTATCCGTCTCTGGATGAGATGGTGCATTGTCCAGTAGAAGAATTACTTTTCCAGTTTTCTTTTCTTGTTCTCTCAACCTCTTCACATTTGGGATGAACTGATTTGTATACCAATCAAGAAATATTTCACTATTCATCCAAGCACTCTTCTGTGCTTTGTAGCACAATGGGAGACATGTCACATTCTTTAAACAACGTGGTTTTTTTACTTTGCCGATCGTTAGCACCGGTAAATGATGACTTCCACTGGCATTCGCGGCTACCAAAATTGTTACTCTCTATTTGCACTTTTTAAACCCAGGGGCAGCTGCTTTGCGCTGAGATGCAAGTGATTTTTGAGGCATTGATTTCCAGTATAAGCCAATCTCATCGGCATTATGCACATCATCGAGTGAATAACTTTCTTCTTCCAAAAAAGCCAAGAGTGTTTCTTTAAAATTTTCAGCGGCAGTTGCATCGCTAGATAAAGATTCCCCTTGAATCTCCAATCCTCGTATGCCATGACGAGATTTAAAGTTTCTTAACCATTCCTGGCTAGCCTTAAAGTCAGGAGGACCGTCAAGTTGATTGTTGAACTGAAGTGCCTTTTCACACAATAGAGAGCCAGAGATAGGTTCCCCTTTGCTTCTTCTTTGCACAAACCATATATACAAAGCCTCTTCCAATTTCAAATCTTTCGCATTTCTCATGGTTTTACGTTTCTTCGACCCATTTTCACTATCCAATTTCGATGCAAAACTCATAATTTTATCCTTGTTACTTTTGATGTCAGAGACTTTAGCTTTCCCAACATTGAAAATTCTGGCAAGTGAAGACACAGTTTCACTTTTTCCTAGTCTCTTGATAATTTCTGTTTTCGTTTCAATTGACAAAACATTGCGGTTCCTTTTATATGCATTAGGCCTACTGGAAGATGCCTTATCGCACAGAGAAATACTTGTACACCAAAATTATTCTGCTGTGGTAGCAGAGACAATTATTTTAAGTTGAACTGTCTGTTTAGCCAGTGTTCTGCCTAGAACGCACTCGTACACTGGATTGGTAAACTAGATATTAACTGACTTTATGATATAATGATCTAACCATTAGCCCATCCCATCCTCTACAAATTGTTCGCACACATTTGAAGCTTGCCGCATCAAAAGATTCAGAATTGTAGTCTAACGTGACTGGTGGCACCTGGTTTTTTTTTTTCTGGACAAAGTGTTCGGATAATTGGATGTTCGGATAATTGGGGTTCGGGTAAATGGAGTTCTACTGTACGGCGCTTATACCATTGTTATAAATCCACACAAAGCGATCTGCTACCAAACCGCCTGCAGCAGGTTTCGAACCTGGTATATCTGGACTATGAAACTGCGTTCATATCCATTAGGCCACAGACGCCGACATATAATAAAACTATAATAAAATCTCCGGTCCAAAATATGTAATTAGATTTTGTTAAAACTATCTGTACATAGTCGCATTTTTAATGAAAACATAAACTGATGTGATTATCTGGATCTAGTAAAACTGTCAGTGTCTACAACAGTCATTCACCAGTTTCCACATGTCAAACTAGGTAAATAGTTCTATTCGAAGGGAGTATGTTTTGCTAAGTGTTGCAACTCTAACGGAATATTTGTTGCTAAATAGTGGAATTCTAACGGAATATAAAATTCAAATGGAGTATGTGTTAAAAATCCACGCTACTGATTCTTTTCAATAAACCGGTAAGTAAATGTCGTGAAATATTCTAATCCACATATATAAATTAGCAGGTAAATATAAAGCCTAATAAATACATATAATAAAGAAAAGAGCAATGGTAAAATAACAGTGCTGTCACAAAGAATGTACTCGAAATCCCCTTTTGTTTTATGCTTCGTCTGCAAATTGTAACGCTTTCACGTTGATAGTAAAAGCCTACTATATTATTACCCGCTTTCTTCAATGAAACGTGTGCTGTATTTCTTGGAAAAACATTTGAGATACGCAAGCTGAACAATGACCTAATTTTAATATTTCATTCATTCCATTTTATACACAGCGTAACTAAAAGACAGATAAAGCAGGATAGAGAGAAGGGAGAGGCAGAAAGCCGAACGCATGCAAAATTAAACACGCGTCTCGCTATTAATGCCACCCCAACAAGCGTAACGCGATACACAATTACTACTATCACGCGTGTAAGGCCACATGCACTAACTTTTTCGGACGGACAGTGATAAAAACACTAACCTTCCCAGAGTTAGGTTTTAAAATCACGAAAAACGCTTATTAGAAAAGATAACATTAGATGGGTTTACGTTTGAAAACATTACAGTACCCAGACAGCACATCTTCGAAACAGGAGGTAGAAGAAATTGCATATTTTGAACGCAGCCACTTAGCTCTTTTAAATTTGTATATTTGGGTTCCTTAGGGCTTGCTGACAAAGAATATGTAAAACGTCACGCAAATAGTCTAGGAATTAACAAGTTATAACCAAAATAAAATAGTGGGGATGCCTGACAGCATGAAATCATTTCTGCTCATAAAATTTTTTTATAACGTGTTTGAAAAAACCTTACGTACGGAAATAGCCTACCATGTAAACTCCAAATTGATTGGAGCGCAACAAATATAAGACTAAACACGATTGGTCGGACTATAAATACTATCTTTGGTTGTTAGGGGGAGACGTAGGAAGGTAAAATTTTTTCAAACACTTGTCGAAACGTGGCTCCATTGGCCAGACTCGCTGATATAATCACTTAGGAGCGTTAGTTCGAGACCACTAGTTCAAATAAGCTTGATAAAGCAACAGTGCGTTGAAGCCCGCTCATATTTTTGCTAAATAAAAGCCTGGAACATAAGCAGATGGGAATTTGTGCCAGTATTTGTGCCAGAATTCATTGCTAGTCAACGTATCTGTGTATTTCCATGAATTGTGGTAGGTTTGAAACATTCAGTATCTTTTAATGAAAATTGAATGTGAATTGTTAATTTATGCCTGTATATATGTGTAGTTCAGTAGCAAACATGATGTAAAGCCTATAATGCTCCAGCCTGAACAGAAGGTGTCGGAGGAAAGTAAAACGGCATGGAATGGCCAAACAGTACACTGACACCTAGATGATTGACTAGAAAGAAATAATGCTGGAATTGCAGAGGCGTAGTAACCATTAAGGAGGTTAATACTGGTATAAAGTATTTCAGATGAAGCTGACAGTTGGCCTAACGCTCTGAACTCAATGTTTGTGATGTATTGTGCTCAGTGTAGAACTAGAGTATCAATTAGTTATGAAGTAGAAGGTACATCCTTCTTGTTTTCAGGGACCGTGGTCTTGATGGTATTGAGCAGCACCTGGTCAGAGCTTTGCTGAATCCAGAGTCGGACAGCATACTCCTTGGTCCATTTAGCTATCAGTGAGGTGTCTCCAGAGCACAGGGGAGAAATCGAGCAGAGGAGTCTTTTCCTGCCGCCATCACGCAAGATAAGCTGATGTGGCCAGCTGAGCTCAAAATTATGTACCCCCATCTTAAAATGACATTGTAAAAATAACATTAAGAGGGGAATTAAATTGTTTTAATATCAGGAACTGAGAACATCTCCAATACTAGTTCCAATAAAGACAAACTATTGAAGTCATGATGACAAATACCAACAGAGCTTGAACAAAACAAAACCAGTATTACCTCATATTACTACTACACAACTGACACACATAGGATACTTTTAATAATATATGTCACTACAATATTCATATTGATAAAGTCTGTACATATAACTTGTAATTAAAATTGATTGTGATTCCTGGTTCCCTTTGTATTTGAATCAGGACACATATTCATTCATGACAGCAATGAATACATATTGTTATTTGAAAAGTTATCAGTGACTCCTTTAAGATATCCTTGTAGAGTGTTTTATGTATGTGAGTGTCACAGTGTTGTCAAGTGTGGTGGAATAAATTAAATTGTTTATCTGTCTGTTGTTGTTATGACTTACACTTCATCATACACATACCCTAGACATACAATGTAGTCATCACACTATTCCAGAATAATTCTGACTGAGATATATATATATGTGGCAGCAAGTAAGGTTATCTATAATACACTACTCTTATTAGATATAGATACCTTCACAGCTGATCTCAGTCAGTACACTAAGTCCCCTATAAATATTTATAACATCCCACTTCACCACATATATTGGGGGCTCGTCCGGGATTTTGAATCTTTACCTATTAAAAATAGTGGGGGTAATTCACTTCAGGGAATATAAGAATTAAAAGGTATCCTTGGGTGGAATTAAATAAGGTTGAGCTCACGGTGCCTGTGTTGTCCATTAGATATATATTTAGAGATTGAATTGTTGGTTAGACATTGTATAAATTTACCTGATAGACAATGGCGGACCTGGCCAAATTTCGATCTGCTGCTGTTCAGACTGCAAAAGAGTTAGGATTAGATGGGCAAGTTATGGTCGCCTATGTCACTACGGAATGTGACAAATTTATTGAACGCGAAGAAAGAAGGTTTGAAGCCGAAAGAAAGTTAGAGGCTGAAAGGGAAATTAAGAAGTTACAATTTGAGGCTGAGGCTAAGAAATTAGAAGCAGAAGAAAGAAGACAGGCTGAGAAAAGAAAGAGAAGAGAAGAAATTAGCTGCAGAAAGAGAAGAGAAGAAATTAGCTGCAGAAAGAGAAGAGAAGAAATTAGCTGCAGAAGAAAGAAGATTGACTGCAGAGAGGGAAGCAGAAAAGGAGGAGAAGAGATTACAAAGGGAACATGAGTTACGACTAAGGGAGTTTGAGTTTCAAGGCCATGCTCCTGAAAATGGTGCCAGTCCCTTTGCCTCTGATGCCACTGCTAGCCAGGGAGCCTCAACCTCAGCTATGAATTTTCATTTAGATCATTTTGTTGAGAAAGACGATGATATAGAGAGCTACCTAAATAGGTATGAACTATTAGCCACCACTTATGGGTTAGAGAGAGAAAGGTGGAGCTTAAAGTTATCTCAGGGACTTCGTGGGGCAGCTTATGAAGTTTTTGCAAAAATGAGCAGAGGTGATCAGGAAAATTATGACATGCTGAAGCAGGCTCTTTTGTTAAGGTATGAAAAGAATGCAGAATTTTATAGGAAAAAATTTAGGAATGCTAAACTACTGTCAGGTGAAACCTATCACCAGTTTTCTGCACGAATAGAGACATACTTGGAGAAATGGACTTCTCTGGGGAAAACCCAAGATCTTAAGGAAATGGTCCTTATAGAGCAATTAAGAGAGTCCATGGCTCCAGACCTGAGAAAGTTTCTCATGGAACAAGGTGCAGAGAGGCTGGGTGAGTTGCTAAATGTTGCTGAAAGGTATCAAGCCGCTCAAGCAGAGGTAACAGGTAATAAAAAGAAACAAGTGGATAACTTTAGGGCACCACAGAACTTTAATAAATTTGATCCTAGGGATCAAAACAAAGGTAAGCACCAGTTTGATAGGCCACGGTATGAAAATAAAAATAAATTCCCACAATTCGATGAAAGGAAATATGATGAAAGAAAATCTTTCAACCAAGGAAAAAGGTGGTGTAAGAATTGTCAGATGGACAATCATGACACTGACCGTTGCAGAAGGAAACCTGTGTATATGGCAACCCTTCAGGTCAGGTCGACCTCAAGACAGGAGGAGGATATTATGTTGGATACCTCTCCAGAAGAGATGAGGAAGGCACAGGCTGGGGATAAAACACTCAAGCCTTGTTTCAGAAAATTGTCAACTTGTCATACAACTCCAGGCAAGGGAGATTTTTACATGAAAAACAAGTTGATGTATAGGAAGACTGGAGCTAGATCCAAAGGTCACGGACAGCTGGTTCTTCCTAAAAGATATAGGGCAGACTTAATAAGGAGCCTACATGTGAAACCAGATGGGGACCATGAGAAGATAGGTACCATCATTCAAAAGGTGGCTCACAATTATTATTGGCCTAAAGCAAGATGGGACATTGAAAATTTTGTAGAAAGGTGTAGCATAGCACATGAGGGAACACCCACAAGTGGGAACATTGATCAGGACCTGGACACGCCACGGGGCAAAATTAGGCCTGATAATAAAAAGAAAAATAGATTTGATAAAGTGGACCAAATAGAATGGGAAGCCCCTTTTCACGGACAAGCTTCACTTAACTGTTTTACAATGGCCACTATGCGGAGAGTGCAAAAAGATGTCTTACCCCAGGATAAGCCGAAAATCCCTCAATCGGACTTAAACAAACTGGAGGAAGAGGATGTAGAGAGGAAATCTCTCATCAAGAATTTTAAGTGGGGAGAAAGCCCCAAAAGAAAAATTGGTAGCGGTCGTTTTGTGAATGATAATTCTGGGAAGAAAAATCATCACTATAGAGCTTCGAGTGGAAGAGACCATACCGGTGCATGGACAAATAGGTCCACAAAATTAAAGGTCCATATGTAGCTTTGTTAAGAACGTGGACTGATGAAAAGGCAGAGGAAAACATTACATCTTCATACCAATATGTGAATGAGCTGACCACTCGTTTAAAAACTGGCTGGAAACTTGCCAATGAAAATTTGAAACAAGCCAGGAAGAAACATGCTGCCTATTATAACAGGAAGGCGAAAGACAGAAATTTGGCTGTGGGAGAGAAAGTACTGCTTCTTTTGCCCGGGAGTCAGAATAAGTTACAAATTGGATGGCAAGGTCCATATACAGTTCTAGAGAAGGTGTCTAGAACAAATTATAAGATAGATAAGAAGGGGAAAGAAAAAATCTATCATGTGAATCTCCTGAAGAAATATTTGGAAAGAGAACATCAGGAAGAGACACACTTGTTGACCTTGTCCATCGCCATGGAGATGAAAAAGGAACCACTTTCATCATTTGAATATCCATTACACCCCTGTGAGACAGCAGCACAGGTGAAAATCAGTACACATTTAACGAAAACTCAGAAAGAGAGAGTGCAACAGGTTCTAAATAATCATGCGAGAGGTGTTAACAGACCGACCAGGGCATACAAACCTATTGGAATATGATATGAAACTGATAGACCCCACACCTGTCTGTATGAAACCATATTCGATTCCGTTTGCTAAGGAGAAAGCTTTGAAGGAAGAGATAGACTATCTATTGAAGGAGGGAATTATTTCACACAGTGAATCCTCATATAGTTCCGGTGTTGTACTCTTAAGGAAGCCCTCTGGAGAACATAGACTCTGTATAGATTACAGGAGACTGAATGCTATTACAGAAGGACAGGTGGATCCATTGCCGGATACAAAAATCAGCTGTTTGCCAGACTAAATAAAGCTAAATATTTCTCAAAAGTGGATCTGAGTAAAGGATACTATCAGATTCCAGTAAAGCCTGAGGTTAGACCATACCTAGCTTTTAGTACCTCAGAAGGACACTATGAGTTTAATAGATTGCCATTTGGATTGAAGAATGCGCCTAGTGTCTTCTCTAGAATGATGAAAAAATTGTTGGATGTAAACATTTCGGAGGAACGTAATGAATCCCTGAGTTGCCTCTTTGATTGAGGATATTCCGAATGTTTCATACAGGATAATAAGAAGATTATGGGATCCACTACGAAAACTCTGCTATCACCAGGTATATGTTATCTCCTCATAACGTACATTTTGAGGGAAATATAATGTTCTCTGGACATGTCATTGCGCAGACTCAGAGAAGAGAAATGGTGAATACGGGTTGCGAAGCAGCATTAAGACAAGCACTCACACTTGCGGCTGTTCAGTAACATAACCGAAATATATTATTGGTTGTAGAAGTCTGAGGCAGATTTCATGAGTAGTGCCTACTCTGAATGGACCCAACTACATAAAACCATGATAGCACCACAGCAGAGTAAAGTCAAGTTGACTTACATTTATCTATGTGTATATAGAATAAAGGACTGACATGGGATGTCTGTTTTAAGAGGGGAGGTGTCGTGAAATATTCTAATCCACATATATAAATTATCAGGTAAATATAAAGCCTAATAAATACATATAATAAAGAAAAGAGCAATGGTAAAATAACAGTGCTGTCACAAAGAATGTACTCGAAAATCCCCTTTTGTTTTATGCTTCGTCTGCAAATTGTAACGCTTTCACGTTGATAGTAAAAGCCTACTATATTATTACCCGCTTTCTTCAATGAAACGTGTGCTGTATTTCTTGGAAAAACATTTGAGATACGCAAGCTGAACAATGACCTAATTTTAATATTTCATTCATTCCATTTTATACACAGCGTAACTAAAAGACAGATAAAGCAGGATAGAGAGAAGGGAGAGGCAGAAAGCCGAACGCATGCAAAATTAAACACGCGTCTCGCTATTAATGCCACCCCAACAAGCGTAACGCGATACACAATTACTACTATCACGCGTGTAAGGCCACATGCACTAACTTTTTCGGACGGACAGTGATAAAAACACTAACCTTCCCAGAGTTAGGTTTTAAAATCACGAAAAACGCTTATTAGAAAAGATAACATTAGATGGGTTTACGTTTGAAAACATTACAGTACCCAGACAGCACATCTTCGAAACAGGAGGTAGAAGAAATTGCATATTTTGAACGCAGCCACTTAGCTCTTTTAAATTTGTATATTTGGGTTCCTTAGGGCTTGCTGACAAAGAATATGTAAAACGTTACGCAAATAGTCTAGGAATTAACAAGTTATAACCAAAATAAAATAGTGGGGATGCCTGACAGCATGAAATCATTTCTGCTCATAAAATTTTTTTATAACGTGTTTGAAAAAACCTTACGTACGGAAATAGCCTACCATGTAAACTCCAAATTGATTGGAGCGCAACAAATATAAGACTAAACACGATTGGTCGGACTATAAATACTATCTTTGGTTGTTAGGGGAGACGTAGGAAGGTAAAATTTTTTCAAACACTTGTCGAAACGTGGCTCCATTGGCCAGACTCGCTGATATAATCACTTAGGAGCGTTAGTTCGAGACCACTAGTTCAAATAAGCTTGATAAAGCAACAGTGCGTTGAAGCCAGCTCATATTTTTGCTAAATAAAAGCCTGGAACATAAGCAGATGGGAATTTGTGCCAGTATTTGTGCCAGAATTCATTGCTAGTCAACGTATCTGTGTATTTCCATGAATTGTGGTAGGTTTGAAACATTCAGTATCTTTTAATGAAAATTGAATGTGAATTGTTAATTTATGCCTGTATATATGTGTAGTTCAGTAGCAAACATGATGTAAAGCCTATAATGCTCCAGCCTGAACAGAAGGTGTCGGAGGAAAGTAAAACGGCATGGAATGGCCAAACAGTACACTGACACCTAGATGATTGACTAGAAAGAAATAATGCTGGAATTGCAGAGGCGTAGTAACCATTAAGGAGGTTAATACTGGTATAAAGTATTTCAGATGAAGCTGACAGTTGGCCTAACGCTCTGAACTCAATGTTTGTGATGTATTGTGCTCAGTGTAGAACTAGAGTATCAATTAGTTTTGAAGTAGAAGGTACATCCTTCTTGTTTTCAGGGACCGTGGTCTTGATGGTATTGAGCAGCACCTGGTCAGAGCTTTGCTGAATCCAGAGTCGGACAGCATACTCCTTGGTCCATTTAGCTATCAGTGAGGTGTCTCCAGAGCACAGGGGAGAAATCGAGCAGAGGAGTCTTTTCCTGCCGCCATCACGCAAGATAAGCTGATGTGGCCAGCTGAGCTCAAAATTATGTACCCCCATCTTAAAATGACATTGTAAAAATAACATTAAGAGGGGAATTAAATTGTTTTAATATCAGGAACTGAGAACATCTCCAATACTAGTTCCAATAAAGACAAACTATTGAAGTCATGATGACAAATACCAACAGAGCTTGAACAAAACAAAACCAGTATTACCTCATATTACTACTACACAACTGACACACATAGGATACTTTTAATAATATATGTCACTACAATATTCATATTGATAAAGTCTGTACATATAACTTGTAATTAAAATTGATTGTGATTCCTGGTTCCCTTTGTATTTGAATCAGGACACATATTCATTCATGACAGCAATGAATACATATTGTTATTTGAAAAGTTATCAGTGACTCCTTTAAGATATCCTTGTAGAGTGTTTTATGTATGTGAGTGTCACAGTGTTGTCAAGTGTGGTGGAATAAATTAAATTGTTTATCTGTCTGTTGTTGTTATGACTTACACTTCATCATACACATACCCTAGACATACAATGTAGTCATCACACTATTCCAGAATAATTCTGACTGAGATATATATATATGTGGCAGCAAGTAAGGTTATCTATAATACACTACTCTTATTAGATATAGATACCTTCACAGCTGATCTCAGTCAGTACACTAAGTCCCCTATAAATATTTATAACATCCCACTTCACCACATATATTGGGGGCTCGTCCGGGATTTTGAATCTTTACCTATTAAAAATAGTGGGGGTAATTCACTTCAGGGAATATAAGAATTAAAAGGTATCCTTGGGTGGAATTAAATAAGGTTGAGCTCACGGTGCCTGTGTTGTCCATTAGATATATATTTAGAGATTGAATTGTTGGTTAGACATTGTATAAATTTACCTGATAGACAATGGCGGACCTGGCCAAATTTCGATCTGCTGCTGTTCAGACTGCAAAAGAGTTAGGATTAGATGGGCAAGTTATGGTCGCCTATGTCACTACGGAATGTGACAAATTTATTGAACGCGAAGAAAGAAGGTTTGAAGCCGAAAGAAAGTTAGAGGCTGAAAGGGAAATTAAGAAGTTACAATTTGAGGCTGAGGCTAAGAAATTAGAAGCAGAAGAAAGAAGACAGGCTGCCGAAAGAGAAGAGAAGAAATTAGCTGCAGAAAGAGAAGAGAAGAAATTAGCTGCAGAAAGAGAAGAGAAGAAATTAGCTGCAGAAGAAAGAAGATTGACTGCAGAGAGGGAAGCAGAAAAGGAGGAGAAGAGATTACAAAGGGAACATGAGTTACGACTAAGGGAGTTTGAGTTTCAAGGCCATGCTCCTGAAAATGGTGCCAGTCCCTTTGCCTCTGATGCCACTGCTAGCCAGGGAGCCTCAACCTCAGCTATGAATTTTCATTTAGATCATTTTGTTGAGAAAGACGATGATATAGAGAGCTACCTAAATAGGTATGAACTATTAGCCACCACTTATGGGTTAGAGAGAGAAAGGTGGAGCTTAAAGTTATCTCAGGGACTTCGTGGGGCAGCTTATGAAGTTTTTGCAAAAATGAGCAGAGGTGATCAGGAAAATTATGACATGCTGAAGCAGGCTCTTTTGTTAAGGTATGAAAAGAATGCAGAATTTTATAGGAAAAAATTTAGGAATGCTAAACTACTGTCAGGTGAAACCTATCACCAGTTTTCTGCACGAATAGAGACATACTTGGAGAAATGGACTTCTCTGGGGAAAACCCAAGATCTTAAGGAAATGGTCCTTATAGAGCAATAAGAGAGTCCATGGCTCCAGACCTGAGAAAGTTTCTCATGGAACAAGGTGCAGAGAGGCTGGGTGAGTTGCTAAATGTTGCTGAAAGGTATCAAGCCGCTCAAGCAGAGGTAACAGGTAATAAAAAGAAACAAGTGGATAACTTTAGGGCACCACAGAACTTTAATAAATTTGATCCTAGGGATCAAAACAAAGGTAAGCACCAGTTTGATAGGCCACGGTATGAAAATAAAAATAAATTCCCACAATTCGATGAAAGGAAATATGATGAAAGAAAATCTGTCAACCAAGGAAAAAGGTGGTGTAAAAATTGTCAGATGGACAATCATGACACTGACCGTTGCAGAAGGAAACCTGTGTATATGGCAACCCTTCAGGTCAGGTCGACCTCAAGACAGGAGGAGGATATTATGTTGGATACCTCTCCAGAAGAGATGAGGAAGGCACAGGCTGGGGATAAAACACTCAAGCCTTGTTTCAGAAAATTGTCAACTTGTCATACAACTCCAGGCAAGGGAGATTTTTACATGAAAAACAAGTTGATGTATAGGAAGACTGGAGCTAGATCCAAAGGTCAAGGACAGCTGGTACTTCCTAAAAGATATAGGGCAGACTTAATAAGGAGCCTACACGTGAAACCAGATGGGGACCATGAGAAGATAGGTACCATCATTCAAAAGGTGGCTCACAATTATTATTGGCCTAAAGCAAGATGGGACATTGAAAATTTTGTAGAAAGGTGTAGCATAGCACATGAGGGAACACCCACAAGTGGGAACATTGATCAGGACCTGGACACGCCCCGGGGCAAAATTAGGCCTGATAATAAAAAGAAAAATAGATTTGATAAAGTGGACCAAATAGAATGGGAAGCCCCTTTTCACGGACAAGCTTCACTTAACTGTTTTACAATGGCCACTATGCGGAGAGTGCAAAAAGATGTCTTACCCCAGGATAAGCCGAAAATCCCTCAATCGGACTTAAACAAACTGGAGGAAGAGGATGTAGAGAGGAAATCTCTCATCGAGAATTTTAAGTGGGGAGAAAGCCCCAAAAGAAAAATTGGTAGCGGTCGTTTTGTGAATGATAATTCTGGGAAGAAAAATCATCACTATAGAGCTTCGAGTGGAAGAGACGATACCGGTGCATGGACAAATAGGTCCACAAAATTAAAGGTCCATATGTAGCTTTGTTAAGAACGTGGACTGATGAAAAGGCAGAGGAAAACATTACATCTTCATACCAATATGTGAATGAGCTGACCACTCGTTTAAAAACTGGCTGGAAACTTGCCAATGAAAATTTGAAACAAGCCAGGAAGAAACATGCTGCCTATTATAACAGGAATGCCAAAGACAGAAATTTGGCTGTGGGAGAGAAAGTACTGCTTCTTTTGCCCGGGAGTCAGAATAAGTTACAAATTGGATGGCAAGGTCCATATACAGTTTTAGAGAAGGTGTCTAGAACAAATTATAAGATAGATAAGAAGGGGAAAGAAAAAATCTATCATGTGAATCTCCTGAAGAAATATTTGGAAAGAGAACATCAGGAAGAGACACACTTGTTGACCTTGTCCATCGCCATGGAGATGAAAAAGGAACCACTTTCATCATTTGAATATCCATTACACCCCTGTGAGACAGCAGCACAGGTGAAAATCAGTACACATTTAACGAAAACTCAGAAAGAGAGAGTGCAACAGGTTCTAAATAATCATGCAGAGGTGTTAACAGGCCGACCAGGGCATACAAACCTATTGGAATATGATATGAAACTGATAGACCCCACACCTGTCTGTATGAAACCATATTCGATTCCGTTTGCTAAGGAGAAAGCTTTGAAGGAAGAGATAGACTATCTATTGAAGGAGGGAATTATTTCACACAGTGAATCCTCATAAAGTTCCGGTGTTGTACTCTTAAGGAAGCCCTCTGGAGAACATAGACTCTGTATAGATTACAGGAGACTGAATGCTATTACAGAAGGACAGATGGATCCATTGCCGGATACAAATCAGCTGTTTGCCAGACTAAATAAAGCTAAATATTTCTCAAAAGTGGATCTGAGTAAAGGATACTATCAGATTCCAGTAAAGCCTGAGGTTAGACCATACCTAGCTTTTAGTACCTCAGAAGGACACTATGAGTTTAATAGATTGCCATTTGGATTGAAGAATGCGCCTAGTGTCTTCTCTAGAATGATGAAAAAATTGTTGGATGTAAACATTTCGGAGGAACGTAATGAATCCCTGAGCTGCCTCTTTGATTGAGGATATTCCGAATGTTTCATACAGGATAATAAGAAGATTATGGGATCCACTACGAAAACTCTGCTATCACCAGGTATATGTTATCTCCTCATAACGTACATTTTGAGGGAAATATAATGTTCTCTGGACATGTCATTGCGCAGACTCAGAGAAGAGAAATGGTGAATACGGGTTGCGAAGCAGCATTAAGACAAGCACTCACACTTGCGGCTGTTCAGTAACATAACCGAAATATATTATTGGTTGTAGAAGTCTGAGGCAGATTTCATGAGTAGTGCCTACTCTGAATGGACCCAACTACATAAAACCATGATAGCACCACAGCAGAGTAAAGTCAAGTTGACTTACATTTATCTATGTGTATATAGAATAAAGGACTGACATGGGATGTCTGTTTTAAGAGGGGAGGTGTCGTGAAATATTCTAATCCACATATATAAATTATCAGGTAAATATAAAGCCTAATAAATACATATAATAAAGAAAAGAGCAATGGTAAAATAACAGTGCTGTCACAAAGAATGTACTCGAAATCCCCTTTTGTTTTATGCTTCGTCTGCAAATTGTAACGCTTTCACGTTGATAGTAAAAGCCTACTATATTATTACCCGCTTTCTTCAATGAAACGTGTGCTGTATTTCTTGGAAAAACATTTGAGATACGCAAGCTGAACAATGACCTAATTTTAATATTTCATTCATTCCATTTTATACACAGTGTAACTAAAAGACAGATAAAGCAGGATAGAGAGAAGGGAGAGGCAGAAAGCCGAACGCATGCAAAATTAAACACGCGTCTCGCTATTAATGCCACCCCAACAAGCGTAACGCGATACACAATTACTACTATCACGCGTGTAAGGCCACATGCACTAACTTTTTCGGACGGACAGTGATAAAAAACACTAACCTTCCCAGAGTTAGGTTTTAAAATCACGAAAAACGCTTATTAGAAAAGATAACATTAGATGGGTTTACGTTTGAAAACATTACAGTACCCAGACAGCACATCTTCGAAACAGGAGGTAGAAGAAATTGCATATTTTGAACGCAGCCACTTAGCTCTTTTAAATTTGTATATTTGGGTTCCTTAGGGCTTGCTGACAAAGAATATGTAAAACTTTACGCAAATAGTCTAGGAATTAACAAGTTATAACCAAAATAAAATAGTGGGGATGCCTGACAGCATGAAATCATTTCTGCTCATAAAATTTTTTTATAACGTGTTTGAAAAAACCTTACGTACGGAAATAGCCTACCATGTAAACTCCAAATTGATTGGAGCGCAACAAATATAAGACTAAACACGATTGGTCGGACTATAAATACTATCTTTGGTTGTTAGGGGAGACGTAGGAAGGTAAAATTTTTTCAAACACTTGTCGAAACGTGGCTCCATTGGCCAGACTCGCTGATATAATCACTTAGGAGCGTTAGTTCGAGACCACTAGTTCAAATAAGCTTGATAAAGCAACAGTGCGTTGAAGCCAGCTCATATTTTTGCTAAATAAAAGCCTGGAACATAAGCAGATGGGAATTTGTGCCAGTATTTGTGCCAGAATTCATTGCTAGTCAACGTATCTGTGTATTTCCATGAATTGTGGTAGGTTTGAAACATTCAGTATCTGTTAATGAAAATTGAATGTGAATTGTTAATTTATGCCTGTATATATGTGTAGTTCAGTAGCAAACATGATGTAAAGCCTATAATGCTCCAGCCTGAACAGAAGGTGTCGGAGGAAAGTAAAACGGCATGGAATGGCCAAACAGTACACTGACACCTAGATGATTGACTAGAAAGAAATAATGCTGGAATTGCAGAGGCGTAGTAACCATTAAGAAGGTTAATACTGGTATAAAGTATTTCAGATGAAGCTGACAGTTGGCCTAACGCTCTGAACTCAATGTTTGTGATGTATTGTGCTCAGTGTAGAACTAGAGTATCAATTAGTTATGAAGTAGAAGGTACATCCTTCTTGTTTTCAGGGACCGTGGTCTTGATGGTATTGAGCAGCACCTGGTCAGAGCTTTGCTGAATCCAGAGTCGGACAGCATACTCCTTGGTCCATTTAGCTATCAGTGAGGTGTCTCCAGAGCACAGGGGAGAAATCGAGCAGAGGAGTCTTTTCCTGCCGCCATCACGCAAGATAAGCTGATGTGGCCAGCTGAGCTCAAAATTATGTACCCCCATCTTAAAATGACATTGTAAAAATAACATTAAGAGGGGAATTAAATTGTTTTAATATCAGGAACTGAGAACATCTCCAATACTAGTTCCAATAAAGACAAACTATTGAAGTCATGATGACAAATACCAACAGAGCTTGAACAAAACAAAACCAGTATTACCTCATATTACTACTACACAACTGACACACATAGGATACTTTTAATAATATATGTCACTACAATATTCATATTGATAAAGTCTGTACATATAACTTGTAATTAAAATTGATTGTGATTCCTGGTTCCCTTTGTATTTGAATCAGGACACATATTCATTCATGACAGCAATGAATACATATTGTTATTTGAAAAGTTATCAGTGACTCCTTTAAGATATCCTTGTAGAGTGTTTTATGTATGTGAGTGTCACAGTGTTGTCAAGTGTGGTGGAATAAATTAAATTGTTTATCTGTCTGTTGTTGTTATGACTTACACTTCATCATACACATACCCTAGACATACAACGTAGTCATCACACTATTCCAGAATAATTCTGACTGAGATATATATATATGTGGCAGCAAGTAAGGTTATCTATAATACACTACTCTTATTAGATATAGATACCTTCACAGCTGATCTCAGTCAGTACACTAAGTCCCCTATAAATATTTATAACATCCCACTTCACCACAGTAAACTAGTTTTCTTCTTTTTGTTTTGTTAGTTGAAATACAAATAATAGTACAAATATGTGCTACTGTATTTGCATCTAATTTTATTTCAAATTATTAGCTAACCTAAACGAAAATGCAAATTGGGTCTGAAACTCGCAATTGGGTCCATTTTCCTGCAATACGGGTACGGCCGAAAATGGCGGCCAAATTTTAGTTGGCTTAACTCTCTATGAATCTAGGGCACTAGTTGGCATACATCTCGAGTCCTTTTTAGGGCGTTATGCTAGCAGATAGATAATGTTGGTCCTTTTCAGGACTTAGTATCTATCAACGCTGATCGGGTTAGCAGTCAACGGAGTTGACTTTTTTTGGATGGTAAATGCGCTCTGATATAACCAAATAGGTTGAAAAGAACACGCCTCGCCAGAAGAAGGTAAAAACCGAACCAAAAAAAAAAATGATGGAAGAAACATCAGTTTTTCCTTCTTTAATTTCCACCTTTATTTTTTTTAACCTTATCCAATTAGGCCTAAAAGTCTTATCACATATTTCTAATCGTCAAGATGCTAATGAAATATGGTATGTGCAAGAGTGGACACAGCCCTAATGTGCATTACCCTACTGGGCAGTTCAGTCACTGCCAACCAATGCGAACGCTAACATCGCCCGGCATGCAAAAATATAAAAAAATAAAAAGACTTGTATTTCAATCGCGATCTCTCGCGGAACCCTGGTTAAGAAACCATGGTTTATCTACTTATCTGTTCTTGTTGCCTGATTTATTTCTGCTAGTCTACCCACATATTGTTATCATCATATTTCAATGGAGATTCAAATAGCCTCAAACTGACTACTGCTTTCTTTGAAAACATCCAAATGGACGTCGGAGAGTGTACGAAGAAGAAGAATATTTCATAGCCGCTAAATGCAACCAAAGTGTATTAGTATTAGTGACCGGTAGCTTGGGACTTTAAGAATGAAAGAGAGTACAGAAAAATAGTTTAAGAAAGTTAAATAGAGTTGTTAATAGACTATATGTCTTTGTTAAGGGGAAATGAAATGAGCAGAAGAGTGTTTTGAGGGAGGGAGGTAACTTCGTAAATCCCCTTTTGGGAGATGTAGCTTGGTGTTTTGGTTTAGTATTTCATGTGAGTTCTCAATTATGGTGTAACTGATTTGCATAGTAATGTTGTAGTAATAAGATTAAATAAGACTGTATGGGTTTAGAGCTTAATCAGCAAAGGGAGATGACTTTAAATTACGTCCCTTGAAAAGTTTTGATGAGTGATCAAAATTAACACGCACGAGAAAGTGTTGCGAGGGTGAACCCATTTTAGCAGAGAACAGGGGAATGTTAAATTGGGAATAAGATTAAGTCAGTCTGATTTTGGAATGCGGAGTAGCGAAGTAGCCACTTTGATAGATGTAGGTGCAGGTTTCTGCAATGGAATTTGTTATTCATGGAGCAAGAAAGGCAGTGTTGCCTGTCAAGTATTTTTGATGGTCAGCACAAGGCAAGAATTTACAGGTATGTCAAAACTAGCAAGTAAATATACAATCGTGTAGAATAAGGTGAACTTTTATACAGCACAGAAGATAAGAGACGGTAGAGAATATTAGGAGTCAGAGACTTGGTATAAACTGTCAGCCCTGGTATTAGACCAGTCTAAATATAAATACCCCAAGCTACTCGAACAGAGTCTAACCACTGACATAACAGCGGTAAAGCAAGAAGTAGTGACAGACGATATAAAGGAGAGAAAGGAGAAATGCCAGTATCGTTTTGTACAGCAGTCATTATAGTAGAAAGGTGCCAGCAAAGGAAGGTCGGCCACCCCAGTGTTGAGTTGAATTTGACTCTTTATGTAAATAAAGCTTGTGTTGGTTCAGCTGATATTAGCGTAAAGTCGATACATCTCAATTTAATACATCATCATCCTATGTATTCGTCAACACAGTGGAGAATCATTAACTGGTAAAAATTAACTCTACATGATCTAACTGACTGCCTACTGTCGGGTAGTGAAACGAACAATACGAAAGTACAACCCTCTCTCAATTTACTACACATCCGCTGTACGGCCACATATTTATGTGTTTATTTATCGGGGAGGGGGAAGCAAAGGAAGGATCAGCCTCGGTTGCCAAAAACTACACTCATAATGAGGACCTCACTTAATTTACACCCTGAGGCCCCTTTTCACAGAATATTGGGTCGATCTCTTTTCCTCTACGGTAGTATTTAGTTACCTTTTGTGTGTGTACTAAATTACTTGCATTTCCGCGGTCGGCCCTTTTCCTTCTATCACGCAGAAATTTTGTACTTTCAAATCATCTTACACTCCTCTCAGTGATAAGTCGACATGTCTTGTTTGTTTACCCGTTCATCCCTGCTGGACAAGGAGACGGATGAGATATTAACCGACAATCTTGATGGAAAATTTCGGGTGTGCCCACATCAGGCTACGGATTAGCACTAAAATAGCGCAGCGAATTTGTTTAATCGCTGAGAAGGCTGATGTGCCTTCCTCGACCAGATGGGTAAACGAAGAATTTTGTTTTGCGCAAGCGACGGGTAGTTAGATTACTCGCGTGCGCGACACATTTCTGGACAGACAAGAATGACATAATCGTTTCCGGTACACCTTGTTACAAAGACATTACTTTATTATGAAAGTAATATGAAGTTATTTGTAAACATTCCCGAGAGAGGATCAGATGTTTTCATTCCATATTTGGGAGACATGAACTCTGCAGTAACGCGCAGAAATTTCCATGAGGAAATAATTTGAATTACCCACAAAACACGCATGTTTGAAACGATTGGCAGACACTTGGAATGAAGGCACAACACCCCTTCCGATTGGAGCCCAGCTTAACATCGTAACAAACAAATTCGGGGAAAGGCAGGCAATATAACCTGACACGTAGATTAGAGCCAGATTAGAACACTATGAAAATTCACTCGCGCCAAGAAGACAACCAGACCGTGCCAGAGTTAAGAAAAGTACCAGGCCGGACCTTGTTTGAGCATTCTCATGACTTAAAAGCCCAAGAAAAACTCTACCATGTTAACACGGAAAACCGGAATCTGAGGGAACTGAAACACAAGTCAAAGTGGGAACTTATTGTTAAAATACAACACCCCAGACCAAGCGTAAGAGCATCTACAAGTGCCTTTATTTCTCTTAGCAAGAAGTCTGTGAGCCTAAAGATTGGCGTAAGCTGTACATTTTGAATTCTATATTTTTTTCATTATTAACATGTGAACTAATACGTATATATTGACATGTGAAGATTAATATGTGAAAATTGCTAGTGGATGTCCAAGTCATTTGAGGCTGGCAACCTCAGCATATAGAATGATGATTTCATGAACCACCACTACATACTTGTTATATTATTAAGCTTTTCAACCAGCGCAAATGTAAAAAACATTCACTCTAAATGTAACAAAAGTTTACAACCTTTCCAACCGATGTAAATGTAAACATATTCAAACTATATTGTTAACATTTTCAACTAAAGTTAAATATAAAACTATTCATTTTAAATGTAAAGATAGTTTTTCGCCAACTGGGATTAAGATTAATTCTCCTGGCAAAGGGGCGACCGACCCCAGCCAGGCGCGTCCACGGGTGGCGGATAGTGGAACGACCTCCAGATATGGTGTGTCAGCTGCGAATTAAGTCAGTATTGCTGGACGAATAAGCAGTCGCGGACCAAACGGCGATGTCCTCCCAGCAGGACGGGGAGGGGTAACAGGTGGCACTGATACCCCCTGTCATGAAATATTCTAATCCACATATATAAATTATTAGGTAAATATGAAGCCTAACAAATAAAATTAATAAAGAGAAGAGCAATGGTAAAATGACAGTGCTGTCACAAGGAATGTACTCGAAATCCCCCTTGTTTTCTGCTTCGTCTGCAAATTGTAACGCTTTCACGTTGATATAAAAGCTTACTGTATTATTACCCGCTTTCTTCAATGAAACGTGTGCTGTATTTCTTGGAAAAGCATTGAGAGGCCCTGCGTAATGACCTAAATTAATCCTAACATTAATTATATTACGTTACCAAAACGAACGAACAGATGGACAAAAGGATAGCGAGAAGGGAGAGGCAGAAAGCCGAACACTAAACACGCTTCGCGCGATACGCAAATGCTGCCATCAAAACATAACAGTACCCAGACAGCACATCTTCGAAACAGGAGGTAGAAGAAATTGCATATTTTGAACGCAGCCACGTAGCTCCTTTAAATTAGTATTTTTGGGTTCCTTAGGGCTTGCTGACAAATAATATGTAAAACGTTACGCAAATAGTCCAGGAATTAATAAATTATACCCAAAATAAAATATTGGGGGTGCCTGACAGCATAAAATCATTTCTGCTCATAAGATTTTTTTTTTTAACGTGTTTGAAAAAAATTTACGTTACAGAAATAGCCTACCATGTAAACTCCAAATTGATTGGAGCGCAACAAATGAAAGCCTAACCACGATTGGTCGGGCTATAAATACTATCTTGGTTGTTAGGGGAGACGGGAAAAGATAACATTTTTTCAAACACTTGTCGAAACGTGGCTCATTGGCCAGTCTCGCTGATATACACACTTGGGAGCGTTAGTTCGAGACCACTTGTTTAAATGATCTTGATAAAGCATCAGTGCGTTGAAGCCAGCTTAAATTTTGCTCAATAAAAGCCTGGAAGATAAGCAGATGGAAATTTGTGCCAGTTTGTGCCAGAATTCATTGCTAATCAACGTATCTGTGTTATTCGTATGAATTGTGGTAAGCTTGAACCATTTAATATCTTTTAATGAAAATTGAATGTGAATTGTTGATTTATGCCTGTATATATATGTGTAGTTCAGTGGCAAACGTGAGGTAAAGCCTAAAATGCTCCAGCCTGAACAGAGGGTGTCGGAGAGAAGTAAAACGGCATGGAATGGCCAAACAGTACACTGACACCTGGATGATTGACTAGAAAGAAATAATGCTGGAAGTGCAGAGGCGTAGTAACCATTAAGAAGGGTAATACTGGAATAAAGTATTTCAGATGAAGCTGACTGTTGGCCTAACGCTCTGAACGCAATGTTTGTGATGTATTGTGATCAGTGTAAAAAGAAAATATAAATTAGTTATGAAGTAGAAGGTACATCCTTCTTGATTTCAGGGACCGTGGTCTTGATGGTACTGAGCAGCACCTGGGCAGAGCTTTGCTGAATCCAGAGTCGGACAGCATACTCCTTGGTCTTTTTAGCTATCAGTGAGGTGTCTCCAGAGCCCAGAAGAGAATTCGAGCAGAGGAGTCCTCTCCTGCCGCCATCACTCAAGATAAGCAGAGTTGGCCAGCTGAGCTCAACATTATGTCCCCTCATCTTGAAATAACTTTATAAAAATACCATTCAGAGGGGAATTTACTTGTCTTAAAATCAGGAACTGTGAACATCTCCAATACTAGTCCCTAAAGACAAACTATTGAAGTCATGATGACAAATACCAACAGAGCTTGAACAAAACAAAACCAGTATTACCTCATTTTAATACTACACAACTGACACACATAGAACATTTGTAATAATATATGTCACTACAATATTCATATTAAATACATTCTGTACATAACTTGTAATTTAAATTGATTGTGATTCCTGGTTCCCTTGTAGTTGAATCAGGACACATATTCATTCATGCCAGTAATGAATACATATTGTTATTTGAAACGTTACGAGTGACTTCTTTAAGATATTCTCATAGAGTGTTATATGTATGTGAGTGTCACAGTGTTGTTAAGAGTAGTGGATTAAATTAAATTGTTTATCTGTCTGTTGTTGTGACTTACACTTCACCATACACATACCCTAGACACATAACGTAGCATCACACTATTCCAGAATAATTCTGACTGAGATATATAGATATGTGGTAGCAAGTAAGGTTATATATATAATATACTACTCTTATTAGATATATATATACCTTCACAGCTGATCTCAGTCAGTACACTAAGTCCCTTATAAATATTTATAACATCCCACTTCACCACACCCCCACTGAAATCCCCCATATGTCCTACGACGGGTGCATCAAGCAAGTAAGAGCCGCTATAAGCTCTAGCCACGGGGAAGGTAAACCTCGGTAAACAAACCAACCTGCTGCCTTGCAGCTACCACCGGGAGATGGAAAGGCTATGGGAGACAACCCTGAACAACACACACAACCCGGCCTGCCGAAGACGGAGTGTGTTAGCTACGGCGCAGACACCGGGAAAAATTAGGACACACACGCTTTTGCAGTATGGAGTCATGCGACAATCTCGACTTACGTCATGGCGTCGCTCCTATCAGCTACAACCGGGGAGGAGCGGAGCCGGGCCCCTAGCCTCGAAAGGGCCCACCCAAGCAACCGGTGCCTTTGCCAACCAAATGGTCGGGGGAAGGCAAAGTAGAGCAACTGACCAAACAACCCACTGCCTTACAGTGGCTCAATGGAATGCAAAAGGAGTGAGGAACAAGAAACCGGAGTTACAAGAATTCCTCAGGGAAAATAACAATGATATAATCTGCATCCAAGAAACTCACCTAAAAGATACCCAACGATTCTTCATACGTGGATACGAATCCTTCCGCCAAGACAGGGCAAAGAGAAATAAGGGAGGAATCCTCACGCTGATTAAAACCTCAATCCCAGCAGTAGAGATACACAGATCTGGTGAGGACGAACTTGAATACGTAACAGTCTAACTACTGCTGCCCAGTGGAGACTTAATGATCACAAACTGCTACAGCCCTCCAACCACAACTCTGGAGCTACACAAAGTGAAGCTTGCAGCATCAAGACACCTCATTATGGGCGACTTCAACAGCCACTCACCCAGCTGGGGCTATGAAGCAACAGATCTGAGAGGAGAAGAGGTGGAAGATTGGATGGTAGATAATAAACTAATTCTAATAAACCAACCAGAGGATAAGCCCACTTTCTATTCCAGAGTATGGAAAACAACGAGCACACCAGATCTTGCTATGGCTACAGATGACATACATCGACTCACCACTAGAACAGTAAATAACCAACTGGGGGGAAGTGACCATGTACCAGTCACATTACAGATATCTGAGGTAAGAAGTGCAGGACAAATTAATATGTCTCCTAGCTGGAATTTCAAAAAAGCAAACTGGGGATTTTTTAAAGAACAAGTCGATAACCTCTGTCAGAACATTACCCACTCAAATAATGTCAATAAAAACGTTTCCATCATCAGTGAGGCAATCATCCAAGCAGCAAAGAATTCAATTCCACGAGGTAAACGACGAGACTACAAACCATACTGGAGTGACAGTCTGTGAAAACTCCATAGTGACTTAAATAAAGCACGGGAAACTATGGAGCAAAGTCCCACATTAGAGAACACCCAGAGACACAACAGCATAAAACAAGCTTTTAATGAACAAAAGAAAGCTGAAATCCAAAGGAGCTGGTACCAGAAGACCAGCAGTCTCAACATGGAAAAGGACTCGAGCAAGCTGTGGAATCTGACAAGAGTACTAAATGAAAAAACAACAACCAGCTACTGCAAGACTGTCATCAAGGAAAACGAAAAATACCACACAGGAAAGATGGCAGCAAACATCCTGGCAGATTTCTACAAGGAAGAAAGCACCACATCACTTCCACATGCACGTATCCAAGAAGTACGTAAGGAAGTAAAAGAAAAACTGAAGCACCAAAACCCAGATACCTGCATGAAGTCATCCCTTACTTTGAGAGAACTCAGTGCTGCCATAACAAAACTAAAGAACAGAAAAGCTCCAGGAAAAGATGGTATCACAAATGATATGATAAAGAACCTTGGACCTGTAGCCAGGCACAAGCTCCTCCTAATCTTCAATCAGTCATGGAGTACTGGAAAATTCCCAGATCGATGGCGAGAAGCAATCATTGTTCCCATCAGAAAGAAACAAAAGGAGAAAACAAGCAAGTCCAGCTACCGACCAGTTAGCCTTCTGAGCTGTCTGGGTAAGGTAATGGAAAGAATGGTGAACTCAAGATTAATGAAACATCTGGAAAAAAACCATCTGCTTGATAACACACAGTCAGCATTCAGGAAAAACCGCAGCACCGAAGACCAGCTGGTATATCTAGCACAGGAAATTGAAAATGCCTTTCAGGAGAAAAAGAAAGTTCTGGCTGTTTTTGTAGACTTGACAAAAGCCTTTGATAAGGTATGGAAAGAAGGACTCCTCCTTAAGATGCTCAACAACAAAATTGAAGGGAGAATGTTCAGCTGGATACGGGACTTTCTCCGATACCGCACAGCAAGAGTAAAACTTGATGGGAATCTGAGCCATCGCGTCACTCTTCAACAAGGTGTGCCACAAGGAGGAGTTATCTCCCCCACACTTTTTATCATATATATAAATGATATTGCAGAGAAACTGTCCGGGAATATCTCCAGGGCTCTTCATGCTGACGATTTTGCTGCCTGGTGTGCTGCTGAACATTTGCCTACTGCAAAGTTCAGGATGCAAGCAGCGCTAAATACCATCGGTAAATGGGCATCAGAGTGGGGAGTACAGATAAACCTCTCCAAGACAGTAGCAACCTGCTTCGCTCTGTCAAATCGCCAAGAAACGATAAAACTGCAACTAAATGGAAGTGAGCTTCCAATCGAGGAAAATCCAACATACGTGGGAGTCAAGTTGGATAAGAGACTCACCTGGAAGCCGCACATAAATGCAGTAGAACAGAGAGCAATAAGAAAGCTCTCTATTATGAAGAAACTGGCTGGCACAAGTTGGGGGGCAAATACCAACATACTAAAAAAAAGTCTATACAGGCACAGTCAGGCCTGTACTTGAATATGGCATGTCAGCCTGGGCCACGGCATCTAAAACAAACACAGAACGTCTAGGGAAAGTACAAAATTCAGGCCTTAGATTAATCACTGGAGGGATGAAGACTTCTCCAATCCAGACAATGGAGAGATAGACCAACATCCGCTCTCTGAATGACAGACGTGAGGAGAAGGTATTCACTCACAGTGAGAAGCTTCTACGAATGCCAAGTCATCCAATGCATGCCAAACTCCATAGCTTGACAAAGAACAGGCTGAAAAGAACCAGCTTCATAAACATCTCCAAACATCTGCATCGATGCCATGAAGACCTCCTCCCAAAACAACCTACTGAGATTGAAATGTTAATTGACTATGAGGAGCCAGACGACTGCCATGGAAATATATCTATCTTCACAGAAGTCCCTGAAATAAAAAAGAAAGGCCACCAGACCCCTCAACAACTAAAAACCTTGGCTCAAGAAATGATTGAAGAAAAGTACAACCCGAAAGAGTGGACACACGCATACACAGATGGATCCGCTGAGGGGGCAGTAAAGAACGGTGGTGGGGGCATTTTTATAAGATTCCTAAATGGAAAGATCATCCAAAAGGCCGTCCCAACTGGAAAGATCTCCTCCAATTTCAGGGCAGAAGCTATGGCACTACTGCAAGCCCTGAAAATCTTCACCAGACCCGAACAACAACCACCAGCTAAGATAGTAATCTTCACCGACTGCAGATCATTACTGGAATCAATACAAAACACCAGAAATGATCACATGATGAATGAGATCAGATCTGAGCTTAACATCATCCAAAGGTCATCAACCATTGCCCTTCAGTGGTTACCCTCCCATTGTGGAATTGCTGGTAATGAGAAAGCAGATGCTCTATCAAGAAGTGGCAGTAAAATGGAACAATACAGCCATCCATTGCCGTATCGGGAAGCAAAAACCATAATCCACAACAAGTACAAAAATCAGTGGAAGGGGGAAGGGGATATGTACAGCAGAGATGACCCAATACACCATCTAAACAGATACCAACAGACCACAATTTTCCGCCTGAGAACCGGCCACTGCAGATTACTAGGACATCTCTATCGCCTCAAGATATCCCACACAAATGAATGCCCATGCGGAACAGGAATCCAAACCCCAGAACACATTCTCCAGAACTGTCCAACCCACGATGAACCGCGACGTGCGACCTGGCCAAGGGGTGCTGAGCTCCAGCAGAAGCTATGGGGCTGCCGCGCCGACCTGGTAAAGACTGTGGACTTCGTCCTGGCGACAGGCCTGCAGATTTAGCATGACTATTAACTGAACGCAGAAGAAGAAGAAGATTAATTCTCAGAGAGGGTAAAAATTCTGAAGATAGATGGGATGGTGGAATAGGAAGATGGGGACACATAAGTATGTGTCGGGAAACTCAATACTCAAAGGATATTTATTTCTCTTCTTTGTCCATACTAGTTGGAGGTACCAGTTGAGGGTACTATTTCTGGAACAAGTGAGCGTATACGTGACCTCATCAAACGGGTCTTAGAGACGCGACACCAGCTTTGCAGTTACTCCCTGATTTTACTTGGAACGTGCTTGTAGTGGTTTTTTATGTTATTGTATGGTTGATATGTTACCTAGTGTACTGTATGAGGTCAGCTGTGAATGCTCCTGAGATAAAAGCTTATGTGAGTTACAGAAGGTCCTTCTGCTACCACTTACGACCTCAAACAGACCTATTCTACTATAGTGAGTGTTAGCTACGTTAAATGTCTAGGGTACTGAAATGTAATGTGTAGGTAATAAAATACACAGACACACACATGTAATTAATAAGTCTAATAATAATAATAAACTCTATAATACACTGAACTAACACTGGCTGTTAAAGTTTAAGTTTTAAAATTTTTTTTTTAATTTATTAGTCCTGAACCAATTGTTTCTTTTGGTCAGAACATATGAAATGATAGGTATTTATCAATGAAATGCATATATATATTGCATAATCAAATATAACTTTTGTACATAAGTATATTATTACAATGATTATTATTAATGGTATCTACACTGTCTTGGGAAAACTAGCACTGGATGGTTAGTTGGGGTGGCGTCATCATGTCCCATCTGTGGTTACAAATTTCATAGTCCTTAACATAGGGACTGATGTTAATGTTTTTATTACAAGCTTTATTTCTTTATGGATGGTGGGATTTGTTAATGAATCTCCAGCAGGCCAGGTTGCACTTTACTGGCCTGTAATGATGTAGTACAGAATTCTTGTGGCCCGCTCCTCTTAGTAGCTGGAGTAAAATGTTAGGCTGCACAGACACCCGCACAATCGTAGTGCCAGATCAGAAACTCTGAAACAAAATTTGTGCCATGTGTCAGTACTCTATTCACTGCGCCACTTTTACACACAACACCACAAAACAACATTACACAGATTGAGTCAGATCTCTCTGACCAACGTAACACATCTCACCCAGTTGTTATCAATTATTATCAGTTTCCCAAGACTGCATTGCATCCGAAATATGTTCAATAGTTTCCTCTTCTATTCAATAAGGTGGGTCATATGTTCCCACTGATGTCAATAATAGATCCGCCTTCCATAGTCTTAGATAGGTTTTCATATTTTATGTGTTTGTCTCTAGGCCCTGGACTGCGGCTGGGGACCTAGAGCAGGCACTTACTTGTCGTAATCATTTTTCATGATATGGCTTATCAATCACTCAAAATATTAAAATAAACAAGATAAATGCTTTTTTCCTTACCACAATTCAGAATTGAGAACACAGTTACTTAAGACTAGCAAAACTCAGCTGAGCTGCTAGCTAGATTAGGGCGTCCCACTGATTTTTATTTATTAACTCCGGGAAATCACCTCAAGCAGTCAAGAACTGTGTTAATGAACAGTCTTATATCAAATGGTACAAGTGCGCGTCTCTCATTCACTAATATAAATACTTCTGTCCAATCAACGAACTTCCCCTCTAACTTTTTTCAAATATTCAAACCAAAAGTCAAATTTCAGTCAAATCTCAGTCAAGTGTGTATTATTTTCTGTTGGTCCGTCTGTCTCTACTTGGCTTTTCACAAAAATACACTTGTTTTTTGGACTAACTACATGCAAAAACTGCACAAACCTGCCCCCTAAGTTATTTTTAGCTTCTATCCTCCGACTTTCCCCTCTAGTTCATTGCAGTTTGATTTTTGCATTTTTAGGGCTCAAGGACACCAAAATGTAATGTTAGTGAAATATGCACAAAAAACTGTTCGCTAGTCTGATGTGAACAATACAGTCTTTCGTCAATATCTTCCGTGTTATCTGTCCGTCTGTAATTAAAAGTATATTATTTCTCTGCTCAAGATGGGCTATCAAACTAGCTAGGTTTTATTTTCATAACTTTATTATTAAAGAAATCCTACTTTTCTCAAGGTTAGTTTTTCTACCAAGTCCTTACATTGTGTCAACTAGTGGCGTGATTTTTTTCTTTAAACTACCAATTGCGTCTTTTTGCTTTTTAGATTCAAACACGTGTTCAGTCATATTTTTTCCTTTTTATCTCCGTTTCCCCTCCCGTCTAAAAGGGCAAACCGTTTCGTCTGCATGTCTAACTAGTTAGTTTCAATGGCGGTAGAAATCGCTGGCGTAGGCGAGAATGTGTCCTCGTATATTACGGATAATTTTATCCCTACAGGTTATCTTACCCGTTATCTTTATAATTGGAGATATTTTAACGTTGTATCACTATATTTTTTTACCACAGTGCTGCAACTCTTAATCTTAGAGACGCGGGACCAGCTTTGCAGTTACTCCCTGATTCTACTTGGAACGTGCTTCAACTCTTAATCTTGACCAGGAACGTGAGCAATCCAATCACCTATCTGCGAAAAACCAAAACACCAGTGGTAGCAGAAACCTCATTGGCAGCTAAGTAGTCAAATAAAAGCTGCCAAGTGAAACTTCCATTAACATCATATGATGACGATTGTGACAGAGATATTATGATTAATAAATTTCAGATATCTATTCTTTATTCTACACTGGTCTTTTCCTTTTTCTTCCGCTCTTCTACCTTTCTTTCGCTCTTTTACCCTTCTTTTTGCATACGCTCGATTTTTAAGATAAAACTCTCCCATTCATACCTTTGTCTTTTCCTTGCTAATTTAGCAACGCATTTTATTGCTGTTAAGCTAGGTTCTTTGATGAGACCGAATCGTGTTAATTCGTTCTCGACAGAGATAAGAAGTAAGACGATCGTCTATCATTTTTCTCTAAATCTGCTCGCCTATAAGTTAATTATTCAAGGTGAAAGATTTGAGGTGAAAGACGAGTGTGCGTGTATTTCGTTTATGACCACAGTCTGCAGGCAAGAAATAGTGTGAATTCTCGAGAGCAGAAATCTCTTGCACGGTCTGGTAAATCATGTTACGGAAGATCAAAGAGAGACTGTCCGCTAGATTTGCGAGCCTGTTTCGGCTTCACTCCTTTCATTTCGTAGGATGAGATAAGAAATATGTAAATCTGGAAGAAGGTGCTACATCTGGAAGAATGAGTCCGTTTTCGGGTTTTAGACGTAATATCTTTCTTTGATTGCAGAGAGATATATATACTCTAGAAATCAAACTCAAATTCATTCCAGTGCCTCGCAGTTCTCTAGACTACTAGCTGCGTTCTAGAATTCACTTATATCTAGTAGAGTTCTTAGTTTCGTTGGAGTAAATAGTTCTTAGTAGTTCTGTGTTGAGGTAAATATATTGACTAGGAGTGTTGAGTGATTTAGTGGTAGATCGCCTATTTCATTTTTCACTAGTTTAATTTCTGTGCAGAGTGACTGAAGGTTAAGTCAGTTAATTTCTCTAAGTTACTGTGTCACAGGGATAGCAAAATAATTACTATTTCTAGCTAAAACTCATACATCTATAAATAAATTTAATTAAATTTGCTAGTAACCTGTCAGTCACAACGGGCTGATCACCCGTTTGCCAGTCACTTCGATTACGGAAACAACAGCAAATGGGTTGATTTGCCGTTGCCCTAAAGACGCCACTAGGCGTGATGGGAAACAATGGCAAAGAAAACCTATCTGCTGTTGCCCTAAGACGCCACTAGGCGTAATGGCCACTGACTGCTTTGACGGTCGGTGGCTAAGGACGGAAGAAGAAGAAGAAGAAGAAGTAACCTGTCAGAGAATATTTTAAACTAACTAGTAAATGCACTGATTCATCATTGAGTATTGACGAAATATATTTATATATATTTCTAATTCATGATGATTGATTCTTTTAAATGACTAGAATTTATTTCACGGAAGTTTAAACGATGAGACAAGCGCTAAGCTTATAGTCTCTAACTTAAAGTTAATAACCGAAGTGAATATTATATTTTACGCGAGGGTAGGATAGGATGTGTGTATAATATTATGATTTAGTATTCTGTATGTTTCTATTTCTTTATAGAGTATCTGGGTCAGCCCAACATCTACCAGCGGTTTTTCAGTATATGAGAATAAATCACAGAAGAAACATTTTATGTCTTTAAATACGTGGGGTTACCAGTTCCAACCTGTCTGGCATTGCGTGTGCATCCAGAAAGAAACCGAGTACCCATTTTCACGAACTTTAAGACTAAATGCAATAACTGGGCCTATCGAGCCAGATCTTATTTCTTCCTTAAATCTCATGTACATTCAGCCCTGTGGCGAAAATAAAATTACAACAATAACATTTCCGACGGGTTTTTTTTATCAAGTTGTGGTGTGTCAATCAATTGTTTATACTGAGTGAAGTACCAACCTGACATTTCCTAAAGTACTGGAAACCTCAAGATTCTGACACTGTGAGCTTTGTGGCATCTCTTACCTGAACTGATTTTTCCTAGTGACATAAGCAGTAATCCAAATAATAATAACCAAGGGGACGCTCCCCGGAACAGTGAATTCGATTCTGTCTTTTGAGGAGCTGGGGTTCTCTTGGCGAAAAATAACTGGCGCTGCTGTATGTGTGTATGTCCCAAAAATTGTTCCAGAAATGAAAAATCCAGTCTGTAAGTAGCAAGATTGTCAGTGGCCACTGTTGTATGAATAGAATGACAGCAGGAATGAGTGACTCTTTTATCGTATAACAAATTTCACCCACTTTGTATTTCTTATATGCTAGTTGTGTATCTAATTTTTTTCTCCTCTTAGAATAGATTAATATATCAACTCTGTTCTTAACTGTAGAGGGAAATCCTAGACCATAGCGTATATATCTGTGACTCTTTGGGGGCTATCACTTTTCTTCTAACAGGATCGTGGGCTAAACAGAGGGGGACAGGATTACACATATGAATCTAATATTCTGTTAGTAGTTCTTTAACCTATGTGTATTTTTGTATTGATTTGATAGTCTAAAGTTATTTACTGTGTTGTGAAATTCTTATGTTAATAAAATTTACATAAACCTATTCAAGTGTGTCGGTCAGCTCGTTCCCAAATATCGATATTTCATTGTTATATTTGTTTTCACGTCTGTGCGTCTAACTGTCGTCACTTATGTGTGTGTGTGTGTGAGTGGAGATATATATAATAATATATATTATATTAGACTGTCTGACTCATCTAGATCTGTTGTAGAGATAGGCTGAAAGAGAGAGGCTTTCTCGATTTCAGGGACATAATCTATTATTTTACACCATCTCACTCGTGAAAATCTATTTCTATTATCTCCCACTGAGCTATCACCTGTTCTAATCTATTCAGAAGGGACCAATCTATGTCTTAATTCCCCTATCAAAAATCTACGATAACGACCAATTTTTGTTAAAGAATATTCAATTGTTAATAACTCTTAAAACCTAAGTGATTATTAAATTTGTTCTTTATATCTATCCAAATTTAAAGTTGATTTTATCATTTTGAATGTGTTGTATCCGTATGTCTCGGACAATTTCTTATATACACTAAAACAGAGCTATAAATAATAATAATAAGAGGAAATTCGCTGAATTAACTCAACTGGGGGCTTGTGTGATAAACAAGCACCAAAGCCTTATCGCTATATCTTTTCCTACATCTCTCTTATTTTATTTTCTCCCACATTTGTGCTCTTCCATTCCGCTTGGCTCTTTCATCGTTTTTTAGTATCTTTTTATTCACCACTGGACTGTAAACTGTAATCTTTATTACTTGTGATTTCATTTAGACCTCCACCTTGCATTATCTTTTGAAGTCCACAGGCAGGAAACTTTGGAGATTAGTCAAGTCTCTAAATGAAGAGCGTTCCTCACCTAGGCAGACTATCACATTGGATGAAGGTGGCAAACTTTTCAGAGGAAAACAAGCTGCAGACTTGTTTGCTAGAAGATACAGTTCAGAAAGCAACTTACCCATTAACATAGATCATCAGAGAGAGATAAGAAAAGAAATACTGGCAACCATGGGACAGACAGATACTCCTGCCCCAATGAGGGAACCCATCACACTAGGAGAACTACAGAAGGCTATTTCCAAGCTTAAGTTTCAAAAGTCACACGGCCCAAACAAAATCAGCAACGAAATGCTAGTAAATCTGAGCTCAGCAGCAAAGATAAAACTGCTTGAGATATTCAACCACAGCTGGTTAAAAGGAACGGTACCCCAAGTATGGAGAGAAGCCATCACAATACCCATACTAAAGAAAGGGAAATGTAAGACCGAGGCTGCAAGTTACCGGCCAATCAGTCTCACGAGCTGTGTTGGGAAGACTATGGAGCGAATAGTCAACCACAGATTGAAATGGTATTTAGAGTCTGAGCAGATCCTGGTGCCGGAACAAGCTGGATTTAGAGAATGCTACAGTATAGAAGACCAAGTTACTTACTTGTCTCAAGCAATAGAAGATGCCTTCCAGGAGAAGAAAAAGGTCCTAACGATCTGGGTCGACTTCAAGCAGGCCTTTGACAAGGTGTGGAAAGATGGCCTCATTGCAAAACTTAGGAGAAGTGGAATCCAAGGCAACATGATGAAATGGATCCAGTCATACTTGCATAACAGGAGAACTAGAGTCACTCTTGACGGTCTGCAGAGCAGAAAAGTGTTGCTCCATCAGGGGGTACCTCAAGGAGGAGTAATTTCCCCAACACTCTTCCTTGTTTACATCAATGACCTGGTGAAAGATCTCCCTGCAGGAGTTAAAGCTGCCTTATATGCAGATGACCTAGTACTCTGGTGCGCTGATGAAAATGTCACCACAGCAAATTATAGAATGCAGCGGGCAGCAGACATGCTAGTGTCATTGGCAGAGAAATGGCTTATCACAATAAACACAGACAAAACCTCCACAACACTGTTCTCCCTCGCCCCCAAGGACAAATCAGCTAACATACACTTAGGGACAACCGTGATCAAGGAAGAAAGCTACCCCACCTATCTTGGGGTGACATTTGACCAAAGGCTTACATGGAATAAGCATATTGAAAATGCAGAAGCAAAGGCCCGAAGACGACTAGGCATACTCAGAAAATTAGCAGGTACCAACTGGGGAGCAAATGAACGAAATCTAAAGAAGATTTATAATGGAGTAATAAGACCACACTTAGAGTTTAGCTCAGCAGCATGGTCATCAGCTGCTAACTCACATCTGCAGTCTTTGGACAAGGTGCAAAATCAAGCTCTCAGGCTCATTACAGGAGCCATGAAAACTACACCAATAACAGAGATGCAGAAGGTTGCTGGATTACAGACATTGTCCCATAGAAGAGACACAAAAACCATGATCCAGATGGAAATGTACAACAGTATGCCAACGCACCCAATGAAGGCAAGACTAGATGATCTGGCATTGGGACGTCTAAAGCGTAGCAGCTTTGTGCATCGGGGGAAAAGACTTATAAGACAGCATCAAGAAGACCTATCCATGAAGACAACACTACTGAAGCCCACCCTATACCCTGTACCATGGGAGCAGGCCAGCAGTGCCCTCCAAATTAATACATCAGTCAGTGGTCTCACAAGTGGATGTGAGTATAATGATCTGCAAAAACGAACTGCTACATTGAGTATGATCCAAGAAAGCTATCCCGATCAATCATGGATACATGCCTATACAGATGGATCAGCAACTAATGCTGTTAGGAATGGAGGTGCCGGTATCTTTATCTCATATCCTGACAACCACTATGAGACTAGGCACATTCCCACTGGTAAATTCTGTTCCAACTATACAGCTGAGGTTCAAGCTCTAGAGCAAGCTGCAAATATGATTTATAACACCAACTCTGACTGCCACCAGGTAGTCATCCTCACAGATGCACTGTCTGTCCTGCAAGCTCTCAAGGGTGGTAAACTCCCGGATCTGAGAAATGAACTAAACAAGGTAGCTGCCAAAAAGAGAACCATACTTCAGTGGGTACCATCTCATTGTGGTGTACCCGGAAATGAAAAGGCAGATAAACTTGCATAAAAGCGAGGAGAATGTGAACAAGAAGATAATGAAGTCACATACTTTGAGAAAAAGAGAGCTATCCAGACTATCAAAAGAGAACAGAACCAACCCAAGGACGACTATCACACTCTCGACCGGCAGGGACAGATAACTATTTTTCGACTCAGGACAGGGCATAACAAACTGAATAAACACATGCACAAGCTACGATTGTCTGCTTCACCACTGTGCACATGTGGATTAAACGAACAAACTGCTGAGCATGTTCTACAGGACTGTCCTCTGTATGACCAGTTAAGAAAGATATACTGGCCTAATGACTCAACACTAAACTCAAAGCTATATGGAGTTAAAGAGGAACTTCAAACAACAGTCGAATTCATCATGAGAACTCGTCTGACGGTGTAATCATCAAAGATGCGATCGCAAGAAGAATGAAGTCTACATTGCCTCGTGATAAATCTGGTGAAACACATCTCGTTTCATCAAAATCAAACACCTGGGCATGGTACAATTTCTTTGGACTATTGTTAACTTTGAGGATGGCGCGGCTGACACAAAAGATTAGTCTAAGCCGTTATTTAAACACAACACGGTCACCACCACGCACGATACAATGGCCACGCAAACAATGAACTCCAGGTGTGTGATATCAAAGGCCCTCGACGCAGAATAAAAACTTTTGCTTCCAGATGGAATACGATAAACCAGGCATGACAAAGGGACTTGTTAGCATGCAAACGACATTGGACCGCGGGAACAAGGCCGGCGGCAACACGCGAGGCCATACACAAACAGAGAGCGCTATGACAATTGGAATTCGGGGACATTTTTGCATTGGCCAGCCAATTATCTCAACACCTGTTTGTCAGGCAAGCACGGCAACGAAAGCTGGCCGCAAATTGACCCACCCACTTTTGAACTGACAGGGGACAAGAGAGATCCTGGGAATGAGCGACCAGAGGGACTCTTAGCTATTGGTTGTATGGGTGGAGTTGTACGTCACCGGTCCAAGGGACCTACATTTGACTTTTAGAGATATAATATTTCGCGCAGCTCGCCAGAGAGATGATGTCACATATGGAAATAGTGCTGCAGTGACCGTCCACTTCCCCCCATCTAGGGTTATATTTTTTGCTACATGAACGCCTGATTCACTATCGCAATTAACACGCAAGCCGTCTGGCAATTAAGCACCGTGGAACAGAGCGACGTGCGCAGCACGGCGTAAACGTTTTTTGATCAGGGAAACACGCGGGCAGAGGCCATGCGTTAACAGTTTCTTTGAAGAATCAAGGGCGATAAGTCTGAGACGTACCTGGGATTGTTACATTTTCAGGGGAATTAACTTACGTAGCTGATATGCGGCAGGCGTGGAGAATGAAAGACAAGCCAGAGGTTGTCGGTCGGCAGAGGTGAAGAAAAAAACTTATTCAGGAATCGAACCGTAGATGCTCCCGCCCTGGCCGTAGGTGCGGCTTTCGCATTAAGGAGCGAAAGAACGGCATCTATGGATAAATATCCCGTCTCCCCCAAAGTCATTATCAGTTGCTCAGAGAATTTTCTGAAATAACTAGCTCGATATACTAAGAGCTTTCGTACAAAGTAAATGCTTAGATTCGTGGAGTTGTTTCCATCTTTCTCTGTTTGCGGTAATTTATATACTAGCCGTTAAGTGATTTAGTGTGTTTAAAGTTTTTCATTATATTTCACTGGGATTTTCTGTGTTAAATTGAATAGCGTATTAAATAACATATAGCTAAATTTCTCCAGCTGTGAAGTAAATTTAATTACTCGCTATTCCCCAGAAAGAGATGCTTTAATTGACTAGTACATTCATTAAATAACTGGCTACTGATGGTATATATTATTTACATATCCATTTTGTGTAATTTTATAAATGACTAGTGTTCATATCACGCGTTAAAAGCGATAGGATAAGATAGACATTTGTGGTTTATAATCTAATTTAATAACGGAGTGGTTAAAGAGGTCTTACCTTAACACGTGGTAGAGATATAATATTGATATTATGGTTAAATGTTTATATTTCTTTCCTAAAATCTAGGCTGATCAAAAACCCAGCGAACTAGCGGTCTTATGGTCATATGAAATTATGGTCATATGAACTTATGTTTTATGAACTATGGTCGTATGGTCCATTGGTCTTATAAGTGCATAAGCAACCAGAAACTTTATAATATTGTTGAGTCTTCGGCTATGACCTGTGCGGTCCATTTTCTTCATTTTATGAGAGAGACCAAACTAGAACAATAATTGTAAATGTTAACTGGACCAGAACTATACCAGATTTTACCTATATAAATCTCATCAGCCAGATGTGGCAAAATATATTGTCAGCAACATTTGTGTAACTTAACATAGTGTCTCAGCAACCAGAGGCTAGATAACACAGGAAATATATATGTATTATTCTTCCTATGTCGGCGATCACCACGTATGAACCTTACACCAACCAACTGAAGGCAGAGATACAGTATTTATCCAGGAAAACTATTAAATCACCAACTCCAGCGATTACCGTGAAATTTGCAGTCAGCAACTACGGCTAGTCTGGGGCTGGATTTGGCAAAAATTAATATGACACTAAATAGTATAATTACTTATTAGTGTTTATTTCCACGGAATGCCTGCGACAACTATTGGTAAGCGAATATGAATGTGGCCACAGTATTAAGGATTGAATGAACTGTAAGAGAGTAACATAATTTTCTGTTGTTACCACTATCATACTAATCTTTTCTTTTTTGTTCTCATTAACCTGAGTATTTATGGGATAGATTAATTAGGGACTTGTCCTTTGTTTTCTTTACTGACTATTCCATACACGTATTGTTAACTTTTGATCTTTTGGGTGAATTAACCTCTGTTGGGATCTTCTTTTCCTTTACCAGAGGGGAGAACCTACGAGTATTTGATTAATTTTCATTTTTGCCTGTAAACCATGATCTATTGATGTATATGATTTATGTTGTAAAGTTCTAGTGATAAATAAACTTAATAAACCTTAAGTTATCGTGTTGGTCAACCCCTACCCTATCTGATATCCATAGTTGTTTTCACGTTTGTGCGTATTTGTCACAGAATTGTGTTCATGTGGGTACAGTGTAACTTGTATTTTGTACAAGGAGAGAAAGTGTGTCTGATTTAAATATAGTCGTACAGATAGGCTGGATTAGAGAAATTACTCAATCCAGAGACTGTCCTTTAACTTACACTATCACCTCGTGAGAAACAAAACTATTTCTTACTCTCACATAGTTATCACTATCACCTCCGCTCAGACAGGACTATAAACATCTATTACCTATCTGATAAAAATCTATGACAGATGGAGTCCAGTTTTTTAACATTGGGGTGTAGAGAAAAATCCCTAAAGCATAGTCTGCAATTAATTAAGTGTGGATAAAATATTTCATTTATGTGGTGTATTGTGTTCTTAAAGGATTTTGCGAAGAGAAAAGAAGGTTAGTAAATCTTATAAGATTATTAATACTTTTTAATATTCTTTATTCATCTTAACCTCACAGCTAAATGTGTAAAAGATAGTTTTTCATAAATGATTAATAAAATCTGAAGGTTTTCCTCTAAGATGATAGGCTGATAGGAAGTAATTAATCGTTCATACTTCACCTTCATCTAGCTTGTTAAATCATCATCATCATAGTCTTCCATACGCACACACTCTCATGCACAATATATTTAACATCATTAGAATCGAACTCAAAAGAGATCAATAGTCAGAAGTAGAATAAATGAAAGTCACCCAGTGATATTAAGTGTGAAAACTTACGAAGACTTTTGTGTGTTTTCAGTCCATCAGAATTCTGAGTCTACACGCTACGTGTCTGACGTCTAACCAGAAATAAGTTATCAAAACGGACATTTGGCTAGCAGAATTCGCCATAGGACATTCTTCGTTTCTCACTTAAAAAGGAATGTTTCTCGCCCACGATCAAGAAGGTGGACGCAGCATTTTTCGTCACCTTATATCACGTGCGCACACGTTCAATACATATTTAACTCACGCTCACAGCACTCGAAAGCTTACTACAAGAGTCAAGCTAAAGTTCACAGTTGATTACTCATTTCAAGTTCAGCTCCTTCGGAAGCGTACTATCTGAAGTCAAGCTAAAGAGCTCAATAGTTGAATCTCATATTTATACCATGAGCAACACACTCTTAAGCGCATTCTATGAAGCAGACTCCAAAGTATATTTTATGAATCACGATTACATACTCAAGATAATGGGTCTACATATCAAGAACATTTCATGATGATATCCGGACTGGCCAGTACCCTTCGGAGATTAGACAACAGACATTTTTCATACGACAACTGTTACCTGTTGATCAACCCTACAGAAATAGTATCAAACAGTGAAGGATTATATATCGTCAACGTTCTCAGCACGACAAAAGTTTTCATCAGAACGTTCTCGACTTAGAGATACCCCACTCGACATAACTTATACCTACCTGGGACATTCTATGCATACATGTGAATTATCCTACCCGAGTGAAGCATTTAGAGACACATGGACTGTGTAGATTACTCGCCATTTTGGTAACACGTATCATATCACATCATCATCATTTCGCTTAACACAAGCTCATTCTTCTATTTAATTAACTACAATATTAATATCTCATCTGTGTGTTTTTGGTGAATCGTCTTCTACCATCATCACGTTCTAACCATTACTAACCCTATATGTGTAGATATTTAATTAATAAACCCAATAATTGTTTGATCATTATCTAGTTTGTTAATGTATCACTCGTGCTGTCGGTGTTAAATATTTACATATAGGAACATTTCTACACTCAGATGAGGTTAGGGGCTTTTTCTGTTACGGGATCTAAGGGCAGAAGTTAAGGTCGTGGGGAAACAGAACTCTTTCCAGAATTCATCAGAAAACACTGTCCCGTAGAAAGCATTCGCATTCTCTTCTTCTTGTCCCTATCTCGGATAGGTCTCTATCTTTTCTTAACGAGCCATTTTCTTGAGACCTTCTACCTAATATCTCATAGGCTATTCCTGGCGAAAACTACTGTCGTAGTTGCCCCAATACTCACCACACGACAGCTTGTACGAGCTAAAATTAAATTGCATAATCCTTCACAAAAGTTGACGGCAGATACTAGAGTTAACGTGTTCAGCCAATGCAGCCTTGTTCTCGCTTTTTTAATACCTTGTGGAAACTCCCTTGAGGTAGAAGCATCATTATCCTTCTGCCTACAAATATGCCAAGAGTAATCTTGTGCGCAGGTAGACACCTTTAAAGACCCACATTAGTCACTCTTTGAGTTTTGGCCACTGTTGGACCACTACTGCAGAGCTAAGGGGGAGCGAACCGTGACACCCTTACATTGTATTTACGCCACTGTAGGGTAGCACAAGATTTATTATTTGCCTCCTTCAAAGACCCCTCTGGAACAACACGAGGTTAGTCAAAGTTTTATATCCACTAACCACTAACCTGCCACTCATTTATCATCACGGCAATCACAGGACATGTATGCTCCTCCTGAAAGCAGTTCTTCATGTCTTGCCGCCACGTGTCACTGTCACTCATTAGCTAGTCAACCTACACAAACTTCCCCTTCCCTTAAGCTGGCGGTAACCTTTAACCTTCATACCTGCCTGGTCGAGAACATGTTTCACTGGGTCCGTCATCTAGATCAGGGGTTATCAACCTTTTTGTTTTAGGTACTTTATATCTTACTATGCTCCCCCCTCCCTCTCTATAAATAAGTCATAACCCACGTAGAGAACCACTGACCTTGATGAGCGTCCCAGTTTGCAGAGTGGCTACCAGTGTCAGCTCTAAGGACTCATTCGTACTGAGCCCACGTGAGTTCATTCACATCCCAGCCAACTTATGAATTTAGTGTCCCCCTGGCCCGACATATCACATTCGTTTTCCTAAACCGCTCCTTATGTAGCGTCCAGCAATCACTGCAGCATGGTCTCCGTAGGAAGTTTCCACCAAAACATTCACATGGTCTTGTAGTGGTAGTTTCCGTAGCAATTTGTGTGACGTGATGACGTTGCCAGCCTCATGCATAACCTCATATCAATCACCCTGAGGGAGCAGCAGTAGTCCCATGTTTTCTTAGTCTCGCCAGAGACCCCGGAAACTACACGGTGCCCTTACATATATATTTATTATTATTTATACTAGTGTAAAAGCCCGTCATAAGACGGGAATTAAATTCAATAGCACCAATACCTAACGGCAATTTCACTTATTCAAATATAAGTGTTTACAAGTTAACATATTTGGAATCTTTATTCATTTTCCTATGAATCCATGCTGGTCATTAATTTGTACATTTGATTGTTATGAAATTAATTGCATTCTGTGCAGGCAAGGGAGAAAACCAAAAATACAAAAAAATGCACGTGCGTTATCCTGCTGGAGAAGCTGCAAGTCTGGATAAATTGTGAACGCAGGAGCAGCCAGTGCATCCAGAACCTCATCGCGATATGTCACAGCATTAACATTTCCACGGAAGACGTGAAGAGGCAAGCGATGGTGAAAACTGAATCATCCCCAAATGTGAATACTGCCACCTCCAAATCGGTTGACACAGCAATCTGCAAAGCGCTCTCCACACCGTCGCCAAATCCGCATACGTCCATCAGCAAAGGATATGTTGAATCTGCTCTCGTCTGTGAATAGGACAGCATTCCACTGCAGTCTAGTCCATCTGACATGTTGCTCTGCCCATTGCAGGCGCTGCTGACGATGTCTGTGAGTCAAGTTTGGCCCAACATAAGGTCGTCTTGCAGTAAGGCCTGTATCTCTGAGTCGTCTTATGACTGTCATTCAAGAGACTTGCCCATGTCTACCCACTATTGCTCTTGCTGTTTGATTTGCCGGGAGAGTACGATTCCTTAGGTAACTCAGCACAATATGACGATCTTGCGCAGGGGTAGTAACTCGTGGTTGGCCACTCCGAAGTCTATCCCGGGCACTGCCAGTGGTTCCGTAACGTTCATTGAGACGTACAATAGTGCTGTGGTGGCAATTCATCCTTCTGGCAATGGCCCGCGAGCTCATTCCGGCCTCCAACATACCAATGGCTCGTTGGCGGTCGTTTTCAGATAGTCGTGGCATTTCAAGCACATGTACTGGGTGTTTTGTCTCAACGGCCTTTTTATACCGAGTATACTGCCACAACGTGTACACATTTTCAGGGTCATAGCTGTTGGGAATCGTGTTGCACGTGTAACTTTCATAGTTTTCATGTAGTCTATACACAAACCCGTGGGTTGAATCATGCACTTTCCATTCCAGCAGCCATTCGCTCTCTACCTCTCGGCAAACACGGGGAAAATCCATTCCCACACTTTTTTTTCCCAGCTTCTCGGCATCAGTATATATAATAGTGGTGCGTTTTTAATGTGCTTCAGTATATATATATATATATATATATATATATATATATATATATATATATATATATATATATACATATATATATATATATATATATATATATATATATATATATATATATATATATATATATATATAGGATGATCTTCCCACATTGTGTCTTGTTATTTCATCATCATCATCCTACAAGTCCCCAAGAAACATAGCCTTCAACAAACGTAAGCTAAGTCTGTCCCATGCCATCAGCTTCAGGTCTTTTCCTGCCTTCCCCATCAATTTCCTTTCTTTCTATAGTTGTCTTCTACGCGTGTGTTTTTTTTTCCTACCTCCGCTTTTTTACTCTGTGTATTCCAGAACAAAGACTGCCTTGTAGTAATGTTATCAACGGGTTTCTTGAAGTATTTTTTGTCGTTTAAATTTTCTTCAAATTTTGTTATTTGCGAACTATTTAAAAGGATTCAAGCTTTTAGATAAAATGCGCCGTCTCTTTGGCGATTTGAGAGCTCAAACCTGGCCCCAGGAGACGAAAGTGGGGCACCTGCGAGGACTTCCTGCTAACGACTGGATTCGTGGAGGCAATTCATTTCCTTGTTTAGACTGCCGAGCATAGGAAACTGATCGCAGAAGAAGAAGAAGAAGCAGAAATAAAATATCCTGTAACATTCCTATTTCATGACCACCAGGAATGTAACGATATCTTTACTGTGTACTGTTATTGTATGGATGTGTTGATGCGCCACTAGAATGTTGAAGGCTGTACGATCTACCTCAATGTTCCTGCACTGTGTTACTGTAGGTTTCTGTGCGTGCGTAGTCAGTACGACCTGGGCCAAACAGCGTTGTTGTGCATGATTAGCTCACCAGGCGTTGAGGCGCTAACAGGGTGTCATGTTGACATTCAAACATCATACATCTCTTGCATGTGAAGTACTCGAAGTTTGTGTGGGTTGATAAATGATGTGGGTGTGTAGACAACACGAATGCGTTTAGGCTCTTTGACAGGTAAACAATGCACCCACTCACTCACATGCAGTAGTCAGTAATTGTTGCAACTGCTGGAACTTTTCAACCATTTATTTACGAGACACAGTGACAACAACAGTTACAGTCAAATGGACGAGGATCAAGGACATCATATAAACTGGAAATGACTGGCAAAAACATCTGGCATTATAAAGCTTGAACCACTCATCTATCAGGACGTTATCGACAATGGTCTGTCCTTTAACACATAGTTCATACTGCAGCTCACGTACCACTGACTCAGCGTGTCAGGTACTTTAAACAACTCCGCCGTACCAAAAGGCGAGTTCTCAATTGCATAATAATAATGCTGTAATTCATCTAGCATAATATGCCAGATACATCTTCTTCTGCTCAAAGATATCGGCCGTAATGTCGGGCCTCTATAATACTGTAAACAACTGTGTATTCTTCATCTTCTTCTTCTTCTTCCGTCCTTAGCCAAAGACCGACCAAGCAGTCAGAGGCCATCACGCCTTGTGGCGTCTTAAGGGCAACAGCAGATTGATTTTCTCTGTTGTAGTTTCCCATCACGCCTAGCGGCGTCTTTAGGGCAACAACAAATAGATCCATCTGCCGTTGTTTCCGTAATCGGTGTGACAAGCCAACGGGTGATCAGCCCATTGGGCGTATTCTTCATAGGCAGGCATAATCATCCATGCCGAAACATACCGCCAACATGCGGTTTTCATAATAATATATCTTCACTGGGCTTCTGTATGACAGTTAGACAATTAGTCTTAGTTGGCTACATCGAGCACAAATAATGGACTCTGCATCTCAAAGGACTGTGAGCTCTACTCACAGGTTGCCACAAAATGTTCTGCAACTTAGGCATAATAATTAAGTTTCTTTTACCTTTGACAGAATCCGAGAAATACACAAATTACAACTGTCGTCATTCTTGACGAACAGAATAACTCTGGGGAGAATCACTGACATCACAGTCACACTGAAGACTATCTTTCCCCCGGATAATGCAGAGAAGTACCACGGACATACTAGTCCGGTCAGAACCCAGATCATCACTCCCTGACGGAAGTCTCTCCGTTCGCGCTAAAAAAAACTTGCGCATGTGTAGACCGCACAGATCTGAGAACAACTAACCCCGACTTAAGACAGGTCAACAACCATGAATAAAACAAAGGGAAGATAACATCAACTCAACCTGTCCCAGGGAGTTCATAAACAGTTCTCTAATTTAAATCATCAAAAGTATTAAATAGATTTACGTCTTATGATACCGTCAAAAACGACAGCAACATATCCATGTCTTGACGTGTGGGTGCGAGTCATGGGCAATGACTACAGCCCACAAAAGCCAGATCCAAACCTCAGAAAGGTGGTATCCGAGGAAGGTGGTTGAAGTAACAAGAAGAGACATGGTCTGCAACCAGAATATACGTCATGGCCTAAAAACCCCAACCCTTGCAGACCCAAGTAGAACAGTCCCAAATAAGATGGTTTGGCCACGTGTGCAGAGTGAGAGAAGATCGGCTACCACGACAAGAATGGGAAACTTAAGAGCCAGGGATCCAGACCTCCAGGACGACCCAGAGTGCGCTGAGAGGACAATATTAGACAACCTCTAAAGGACCGAGGACTAGAATGAAACCAGGCCAGAAGACAGCCGATACGATAGTGTGGCTCTCTCTCTTGCAAACCTCTACACCTCGCGGTAGCTGAGGAACGACTAAGTAAGTTAGTAAATAAGAGAGAGAGAGAGAGAGAGAGAGAGAGAGAGAGAGAGAGAGATAAAACATATTAATGATTAACCGTGTTTAATTAATTTCTGTGACGCAGTTTTGGCCCCAGAGCCCCGGCGCGCAGAGCGTGTGTTCCCATTGGCTCGACCCTAGAGTCGGCTGTAGTTGTTACAGCACATAGGGAAGGGAAACCCGAGGCCTGTAAACAGTAAGAGAAACCCGAGAGTTGTTACCGCACTTGCTTTCCGAGACAAAGAGTTCGGAAGCAGGTCGCGTCACTCTCCAATCTCATCATCATCATCAGTTGCCATCTCCACAACGAAGGTTGGCTGTAATGGATCTCCAACGTCTTCTGTCTCTTGTCTTGGTGGTGCACTCTGATAGACTCTTTTCTGTCCATCTCTTGATGTTATCTTCCCACTTATAGCGCTGTCTTCCCCTTGCACGTTTGCCTTCAACTCTCCCTTCTGTTATGGTCTTCTGCAAGGTGTTATGCCTTTTTATGTGGCCAAAGTATTTTAGCTGCCGAACTCTGACCTCCCTCATTAGTTCTCTTTTCATACCTAGATTTTCTAGGACCTCCTTATTTGTTTTCATCTCTTTCCATGAGATACGCCCCATTCTTCTATATATCCACATTTCAAGAGCCTCAATTCTTTCTTCCAAACGCTTATTCATCGTCCATGTTTCTGCACCATACAGAAATGCAGAATATATATAACACTTTATGATTCTCAGTTTTAATTTGTGAGATAACTGTTTGGATGTCAGTATATTTTTCATGTTGTTGAATGTAGCTTTGGCCATTCCTATTCTCTTCTTGATTTCTGTTTCACATCTGCCATCTTCTGTTATTATATGACCAAGATATACGTAGCTCTTGACTTGTTCCAGGATTTTCCCATTTACGCTTATCTTTAATGTGGGTTTTATCGTCTGTTTTGCTAATTATCATAGTTTTTGTTTTCTCAATATGTCGAGTCCATATTCATGACTTATACTGTTCACTTGCTTCACTAGTTCTTGTAACTCCTGTTCGCTTTCAGCTAACAACACGGTATCATCTGCATATCTAAGGTTGTTTATTGACCTTCCACTGATGTTCAGTCCTGGTATTTCCTGTATCTGTTTGAAAATTTTTTCGGTGTATAAATTAAATAGGCAGGGGGACTCTCCAATCTACTCAGATGTAAAAAACGGACACCTGATTCTGTTCTTGAGTTAGGGAAGGCCATGACAGCATGAAATGGTCACGATACGTCGACACCTCATAAATCTGATATAAGTGAAGTCTCTCACACTTCACTCCCCTACTTTTACCTTTTTTTGACCTTTGACCTACATAAACTCTGCCTCCCGTTAAGCTGGTGCAAATCCCTAGCTTTATACCTGCGCTCGCAAGCGCATGTTACACTTGACCTTCACCTCTCATGAATCTTCGCAAATGATAATGAATGACAAAGCGTGCGAGCGCGCGCACACACACACGCGCGCGCAGTCACACACACGCGCGCGCGCACACACACACGCACACACGCGCGCGCGCACACACACACACGCACACAATGACAAACAAAAATGCAAATGCATCACGGTGAAGCAAAGATTAACAAGAAACAAATCAATAATAAAACCTGTAAGATTTGAATCCGGGACCAGATAAATCATCGCAGTGAAGACTCGGTAATTCGGTTTACCTTAAATAGATTGGCGCCAGATTTTTAGGAAACGGCAGTGTTGCCATATGGTTGTGCCACACAGAGTTGCCACTCAATTATTTTTCCGCTTAGAGCTATGTTGTTTTTTGTTGTTGTTTGTTTTTTCTTTACCATCTTTTTCTATGTTTTGTTGTTTTTTTTTTCAGTGAAAATCTGTAGTTTCTTCTCCAATCTGCAAAGATTTTTTATTTTGAAATATTGAAAGATATTTTTTTTCACAAGTAAATCTCGTTTGAATCTGTTCATTTTCACTAGATTTACTTGTGAAAAATATTTCTTTCAATATTTCACAATTAAAAACTTTGAAGCTGGATGTGGGGAGGACAGATTTCCCTGAAAAACATAGAAAGGAGGCTACAGTGTGATTGTTCGGGTTCGCTCCGTAGTGTGATTCAACTTTGATGGATTGGTAGTTATCGAAGTGTTTTGCACTACATCGCATCCCCAACTGCACGCATAAAATGGTGCGAGATGCGCAAGAATGATGACGTAACGAATGTTGCTAGGCATGACAAAAGCTGAGAAAATATAGTAGCCTGCGATTCGCCGTTGGGCGTTAAGGATGTATTTTCTTAATTGTGGCATAGCCACTTGTTAATGTGTGGTATAGCCACTATATACTCCAGGTGTGTTTAACACCAGGCAGTCATTGTTCTGGAATCCACAGGGAAAGAGAGGCAGAGGTAGACCAAAAAACACATGGAGAAGAGAACTGGAAACAGAGGTGAAAATTATGAGGAAAACATGGAAAGAACTTGAGCGATGGCACAGGACAGGAAGACTTGGCATGTGTTTGTTGAAGACCTATGCTCCTTGGCAGTGGCGGATCTACTATGAAACTAATGAAGCTTAAGCTTCAGGGCCCCTAATCCCGGAGGGGCCTCAAAAGCGACTTTAGTCCACATTGCTTAAAAATGTTGGGTCTACTGTTTGAGAAGGGGTTTTTAAAAAATAATAACATTAATAATATAGTGTAATTCAATACAAAATAATAGTTAAAATAAAAAGGAAAAGGTTATTAAAGTATCATGTAGGTTAGCCGTAAACGAAAAAACGCTTTCTCAGAAAGTAGACCTACAATTTTTTCCTTTCAAAGCAAGAGACAAAAGTCGCACGACTCAAATTGATTAATTTTTTGTTGTATATATTTCAACAATCCCAAAGTTTGAGAGTCAGTAGCACAGATGTTGTAAAGGTGGAGTGTCGCGGTAGGTTGGCTGTTCTACTGTGGCTAATGTAATTTTTTCCCATTTTTAACAGAGGTCAAGACCCTAGAGGAATAACAATGAGTTCACGAAAGTACTTAAGTGGAAACCAAAAACGCAAACTCAAGGAAAAGCGATCTGACGAAATCTCTAAATGTCAAAAACTAACAAACTATTTGGCAATGTCAAGTTTGTCAACACCTACAGTTGAAACAAGCCAAGCAACTTACCATTGAAGCCAGTGATAGTGCACAAACTGTGGGAGCTCTTTCTAGCAATATACAACCCACTGTTGACGCTTTTGATACAGATGACGATCACAGTGGTCAACATGAAAGTACCGCAGAACAAGCAGAGACTGAGCAGAAACATGAAACGGGAAGCAAATTCAGTGATTTCAAAGAATACAGTGACCTCGAAAACTGGCCCATAACAGTTGATAATGATTTCATACAGAATTGTTTAATGCAAGACATAGGTTTTTTTTTCAAAATAAAAAAAACTGATGATGTATATACGGAATCAAGCAGGGTTTACAAGGAGCAAAACAGAAGTTTCTCAAATATTTTGAAAAAAGATTGAAAAATGGCCAGGCTGTGATGAGATCCTGGTTAGTTTACTCAAAGAGCAAGGGCTGTAAATACGGTACTGTTTTGTTTGCAAATCTTTTCTAAATGCCAAACATCACTTACAACAGGTGGGTGTTCTGACTGGATGAATGTACTCAGAACTCTGGAGAATCATGAAGACAGCATGGAACATAAGAGGGCGATGTTGTGTTGGATAACAAGAAAGTCAAATAAAAATACTGTGGATCAGCAACTTGAAGAACAGATGACAAAAACCATACAGTACTGTTTTGAAGTACTGAAAAGAGTTGTAGCTGTTATAAAGTTTTTAAGTGAAAGAGGTTTGGCATTTAGAGGTCATGAGGAGAAATGGGGCTCACCAAATAATGGAAACTTCATGGGGTGCCATTGAACTTATTGCAGAATTCGACCCATTTTTACATGAACATCTCGAGAAATGTAAAAATGAAAAAGTAAATGCTACTTACCTATCCAAAACTGTATATGAAGAATTGATAGAAATGATGGGAAAACATGTGCAAGATGAAATTGTGAATCAAATCAACAACCTAGACACCAAATACTACTCTATTATTGTTGTACGCCTGACCTGACACATGTTGACTAGCTGGTAATTGTGGTTCGATACTGCTATAATGGAAAACTTTGTGAGAGATTTTTAACATTTTTACCGATAGAAAACCATTCATCCACGACCTTGTTCAATAAAATGCAACAAGTCCTGGGTGAACATAAGCTTTCACTTGAAAATATCCGTGCTCAGTCCTACGATAATGCATCTAACATGAAGGGCTCGGAGAAAGGGCTGCAAGCACTCTTTAAAAACATTAACAGGTACGCAGACTATGTACCATGTGCAGCCCATTCACTTAACCTTGTTGGAGGGGGTCTATGTAGGGTTCGGGCCACGACGTCCCACCTACATCAATGGATGTTGAAGCGAACACATAGCCTCTCATATCCAGGTGCAGTGATCGCCGCGGAAGCTACTGTCTTGTAGTAAGCTTCTGGCATATGGCCTCTCCTGCACAAACGTGTCCATAGCAGCACCTTCACGAGGTGACCCCGTTCTCACAGAGTTTGCTATGGGGGCGACCGAGTGCCTGGCGGTATAACTGGGTCGGGAGTTGTTTGGGACCCCTCTTAAGGTGCAGGCGCAATACCCACCAGCGAGTGGACCATGCTCTGGCCAACACCAACCCAAACCCCACTCATGGGTTAAATGCTACTTTCTCTCTTCTCTACTTGCCTACCAAGCTTTCTCTGTCCAATCCTCGATAACCTCACCAAGGATCCTGAAGTGGTGATGGTAAAATATAGGTCTTTACTTAGAAGGGATCCGGGCCCTGCCCAACGTCCCAGCTGCAGCAAGAGTGCCGTGCGACCTGACATTGCACCCATCGTCAGATTTTGTCCAACTCCTGAGACATGGGAAGCAAAGCCACTAAAACTCAATGGAAATTTAGAACCACTGTGCTGGGGAAAATCGTGAAGGCATAGGATGCAGGACGTGACACAGCCACAGCAAAAGCTCAGCCACAGAACGAAGAAATGAGGCCTGCATCGTGAGCGCTTGTGACTAGCGGGGAATGCATCTCTGTGAACCCCACCTGAACCCCCAAAGCAAAGTGATCTTTAGAGCCAAAAAGGTGAGTGGCCAAGCAAACCAACCCAATACTCATGGAGGAAGACATACCCATTGCATTCTTTGGGAGGGAGATGTCTGCAGCAAACACCCAATACCTCCAATGCCAGTCAAACAACATATTCCATACGAGCTCGGGCGGTTACCAAGGCCCGCGCAAGAGAGATAAATCCCCTGCTCCTTGTGAAAAGTCAGCGAAGGGGAACCTTAACATTTTACAGCTAAATATAGCTGGACTACAGAACAAGACAATTGAGCTTACAAAAATACTACACGAACATCAAGTACAAGTAGCCCTTCTCCAGGAAACAATACTCCCACGGAGACAAATTAACATCACGGGTTATACACAGTACAAATGTGAATGCCTGAAGTGCCAAGGCATCATGACCTTAATCAGAAATGATACCCAAGCCACAGTAACCAACAACCCTACAGCGGATATCGACCACCAAATAATAAAGCTATGGGGCAAGGATAACACCAAGTACACACTACACAACATTTACTGTCCCCCGACCTCATCAAAAGGTCTGCCTGAGTTTGAGCCCATACTAAAGAAAACTGTCGTAGCTGGTGATTTTAATGCTCACATTCCTGCTCTAGGATACAGGCGGTTTAACAGTAGGGGCCTAGAGGTTGAGGAGTTGTGCAGCAGTACCAACTTAATGCTACTGCAGAACTTGGAAACTCCACCAACACTCCTTCACAGGGCACATGGCTCGACCAGCCGGCCAGATCTGACATTTGTTTCAGCTGATATAGCAGAAAATAGTATCATCAAAGTCTTAGAAGATGTGGGAAGTGACCACCGCCCTGTTTTAACAACTATTTTAACACCACAGATGACACAGAAGTCCCTTGGTAAACCATCCTGGAACTTCAGGAAAGCAGACTGGGACCGCTACGGCCGAGAAACTGATGCTGGATTCAGTCAAATCATTAGAACTGATAACATTAATACTACATACAACAACATATGTACCACAATCCTAGCAGCTGCCAAAAAGTGCATCCCAAGGGGGAAGCATAAGAAGTATAAACCTTACTGGACATCTGAACTAGCTGAAGCAGTCAAAGAGAGGAGAGAGGCTAGAAAGAAGGCTGAAAAATACCCTACCACCCTAAATAAAACACACAGAGTACAACAGGTGGACAGCAAAAGTAAGGTATGTCACCAAGAAGAATAAACGGGAGACTTGGAAAGAAAATTGCAATAAACTAGATTTAAAAAGAGAAGGAAACAAAGTTTGGAGACTCCTTAGTAATCTCGAGGGAAGCAAGAAAAAGACAAACCCAACACCTATGGTGGATGGAAGTGGTGATGAAGTAACATCAAGCAGCAAGAAAGCCGATGTCTTCAACAATTTTTACGCCAGTGTAAATAAAACACAACAGAGAAAGAAACTACACAAAGTGCTCCTAAAGAACACATCCACGCGTAACATAGATCAGGCCAATATGGCTGCGTTCGATGATCCGTTCCGCCCACAAGAACTGAGAATGGCACTACGGAAACTGGCCAAAAATAAAGCTCCAGGACCAGATAAAATTAAAAATGAGATGATTTGTCAGCTAGGGCCAAAGGCAAAAGAGACACTTCTGTGGTTCATCAATAGAACGTGGAACGAGGGACAGCTACCATCAGCATGGCTGACAGCAACCATCTTGCCTATATTGAAGAAAGGGAAACCACCGGGAACACCAAGAAGTTATAGGCCCATATCCCTCACTTCATGCTTAGGCAAGCTGGTCGAGAGAAAGGTAAACAACAGACTATATTGGTGGCTGGAAAGCTGGAACCTTCTGGACAACAACCAGGCAGGCTTCAGACGTAAGTGCCGCACAGATGACCCCCTCTTCAGGTTCACACAGAATGTGATGGATGGTTTTCAAGAGAGGGAAAAAGCACAATAGCTGTGTTCATCGACCTTGAGCAAGCCTACGACAGAGTTTGGAGAAAGGGACTTTTGCTAAAGATGAGAAGAATGGGAATAGGAGGGAAAATGATTAGATGGATACAGGCCTTCCTAACAAATAGAACCATAGCTACCAACTATGCTGGTGCAATTTCACGGAAAAGAACGCTGGAAGAAGGACTGCCTCAAGGCTCTCCTTTAAGTTGCACCCTTTTCCTCATCTTCATTAATGACCTTGCCAAACATCTGAATGTGTCGAAGGCGCTGTTTGCCGATGACCTTGCCATCTGGACTACTGATAAATATCCCATTCTGGCAAAAGCCAAGATCAACAGAGCTCTCCTTACAATGTCAGTATATTGTGAACTGTGGAAACTAAAAATCAATACGCAGAAAACTGTATACACCACTTTCTCGCGCAGCCACAAAATAGCAAAAAGACCTATCAACATCAAACTGAATGGGGAAACGCTAACAAAAGAGGAGCACCCAGTCTATCTAGGAGTAAAACTGGACAGACAATTGAAACTAGATGGACACATCTACAACCTCAGGGAAAAAGCATGTAAGCGTCTAAACCTCATCAAATGGCTAGCTAGTACAAATTGGGGAGCGGATAAACTAACACTTCGTCAACTATATCTCGGCTATGTGAGATCAGTGATAGACTATAACCTCCCCCTCCAGACCATTGTGAGTACTAATACCATCTCATCTCTGGACCGTGTGCAGAACCAAGCTCTCAGGTTAATTTGTGGAGGGATGAGATCAACACCCACAGCCGTATGCGAGATAGATGCCAATATAGAGCCACTGGATATTAGGCGTAAAAGAGCACTGACTGAAGCTGTAGAGAGATACAGGAGACAAGAGAAAGACCACCCAAACAAAGTACTTATTGACACTTGGAAACAAACACGAAGACTGAAACAACTATCTCTCCTGGACATAGCCAAAGAGGAAAATGATAAACACCATCTCCCGCAAGAGAGAGAATTGGAAAACAAATACTTTGGACCACCCCCTTGGGAAAACTTCCATCAACCAACTGTCAAAACACAACTGATAGATAAAACGGCCAACAAGGAAACACTACCCACAGTCTTGAAGACGTGTGCCTTGGAGACCATAAACAGCTACCCAACGTCAGCAATCCAGGCCTACACAGATGGTTCTGCTTTCAAGACCACCTCTTTTGCAGGATATGGCGTCTGCATATGGTACCTGGATGGATCCTCTTATGAGTTCTGTGACTCCTGTGGTGAGAATTGTTCAAATTATGAAGCGGAGGCTGAGGCCATCAAGACAGCCATTGAATTACTACACCAACAGTTTGACCTTATGGAACGAAAGCCATCAGATATAGTGATTTCCAGTGACTCCATGTCTGTTCTGGAAGCACTTAAACAGACTCCATATGAAAACAAAGACATTTTTCTTATAGGAAAAGCGGTTCATAACTTGATCACAGCTTACTCCATCAGTGTAACTCTACAGTGGATCCCTGGACACAGTGATCTAACTGGAAATGAGACAGCTGATAGACTTGCTAAAACAGGAGCCTCTAAACAACAAAAGGACAGACCCTGCAGCATGAGAACAGTCAAACAGATTCTCAGAAACAACACAAGAGAAATCTGGCTGAACAGATGGGCGAACGGGCCGACTGGCCGAAATGTCTTTAATGAAATGACCTGCCCAAAAGACAACCACAACATAAACAGACTCAGCAGGAGAAATCAAAGTCTTATCTTTCAGTTCCGAACAGGACACACCAGAGTCAATAGCCATCTAAACCGTATCAACCCTCAGCACCTACCCATGTGTAGACACTGCTCTCATCCCTATGAAACAACCAGACACCTCCTCATGGAGTGTCCATCACTCACAAACGCCAGGAAAAAACTTTTACAGACACCTCTGACAGTCACCAACTCACTATACGGAACGTTAAAACAACTGCAGAAAACCTGCACTTTTTTAAGAATGGCATTGGGCTGCCAAGAGTAGATATGCTCAGCAGCTATGGGATATCGACAACAACAACAACAACAACCTTGTTGGAGAAAAGGCAGTGTCTACTGTACCTGAAATTGTTGACTATTTTGGCGTTTTGCAGGAGCTGTATGTTTTCTTTTCTGGATCTCCACGACGATGGGGGATTTTAAACACACAGGGCAATCTACATTTTTCTCTAAAGAGCTTAAGTGTAACTAGATGGTCTGCACACTATGAAGCAGTCCGGGCAATTAAAAATGGATCTATGAGTATTTTACAAACTCTCAAACATGTTTTTGAAGACTCAGAAGAGAAGCCTGAATGTAAACGAGATGCAAAGAATTTATACAACAAGTTGGTACAGCTGGAATATGCTATTTTAACAGTCGTTTAGGAAGTAGTGCTGGAGCGTTTCAACAAAACAAGTAAGAAACTCCAAACCCCTGGTTTTGATGTATTTGAAGATTATCTTCTGCTTTCATCCTTACTTTCGTTTGTTAAAGAACTCGGAGAAAATTCAGCCGATAGGATTACACACTATGAATCAGAAGCAAAAGGTTTGTGTGAAGATATCACTTCAAGTTATTCTGATGCTTCCAAACTCATTGTTACAAGGAAATTTTCAGATGGAACAAGTGGTATTGCTTCTTTGAGAGGAACTGACAGATTTAGGATAGAAGTTCTATATCAACTCTATGACTGCTTGATAATCCAGTTACGCAAGAGGATTGACCCATATGAGCAGATTGCGAAAAGGTTCAAGTTCCTCTCAGAATTGGTGAACAATTCTGAAATTGATGAGGACAGTATTAAACTTATAATATCGTATTACAAAGATGATATTGACCACAAATTAGTAAACGAGTGTTATCAGTTCAAAGAATATTTGCACATTAGGAAATCCCAGAACACAGAAGAAAACACGCCATCTAAAATGCAATGCGCAGAAGTTCTTCAGCTTATTTGTGAGCAACACCTAATTGAAGTGTTACCCAATATTACTACTGCGCGTAAGCTGTACTTGAATAGTATCTTGTAAAATGTGCTTTATGTAGTATGTTTTGGTAAGTTTAACTTTTCCTTCTGAGCACAAATCTCTTATGGATACACCTTGTCAGCCTTGTTTTTTAACAAATGTATTAAAATATTTTATATCTTCCTCATTGCTAATTTTCTTATCTTATAATTTTCTTGGTATGTCTTCAACAAACTAATTCTGAATGATGGAGGCAATCATTAAAATAGTTAAGATTTATAAAAATCACATATACCAAGGTGGATAGTGGTTTAGTGATGTCATAAGAGGTTTTGATGTTACTAAATGTATAGGCTATCCTGGACAAATAGGTGTATCAGAGGATACCAGGATAGTGCCAGATAAGAGACTGGTCTTATAAGTAATAACCCCTTCTCTGAAAAGAGCAAGGGTGTATAGACAATCAAGATGGGGTCAAGCTATGTAAGTTCTCAGAGCAGATGATGATGATCTCTGAGTCCCTAACCGCTACCTCTACTGATCCCAAATGATTTAGCTACGGGTCTAGGGGAAATGTATTTACTTTATTTAATGATTAATTTCAAACAGAACTTCAACTTAATAAAAATTAATTAAGCAAGGCTGTTTGAAAGTTTCCGTACAATTTAATTTTCCTGAACCTCAATCTTTTGGGTCAGGAATTATCAAAATCAAGAAAGGTTATTTACATAATGAAATAAATAATTTGGAAACTCTGGTCCATGTCTTTTAAAGGGTCACTGGAATGACTACACGTACTGTTCTTGTTCTTAATATTTATACTGCTACCAGTCCTTCACTGCAAGGTCTACTACTTTCATCATCCCACAGTGGGTAAGTTTATTTGGGTGAATGAGTTTGGATGAATTGTCATTTGCCTTACTAAAGGACTTATCTTCAGAAAATTGCTGCTTCAGTTCTTTAAACAGTAGTCAGGATCACCAACTCTGTGACTCCTGGCTGAGAAGATGGGGTCTATCTCCAAGATTTATGTGGAGCACTCAACTCCCACACGCTCTTCTTCTCAAGTAACTGCAGCCACGAGGTAAATTCGTGATATAACCTGAAATAGAAGGACAATCCCTTCCATGTAGAGATCTGCCTCAAACAATTCACCCCTAAACAATATTAAAACTTACCGTGGTCAGTCCTGTGTGCTAACAAGTTGCACAAGACCTTACATTCCATTATCTACCATCAGTTTTCATGCCATAACTCTTTCTTTAGGTTAATCAAGGCTTGAGTACCTCGTCCATGTTTGGCTTCCATACAATAATCATGGCAAGTACAATACAGCATGTGACCTGTTGATTACTTCTTTCTAACCTTCCCTATATGTTTATTACATGTTCTATGAACAGTGTGTCACTCCAGAAGAAAATACTACATTAAATCGCTTCTAACACTCACTGTCGTAAATTTGCAAACACTATACACCAATTTTTCAATTAGAACAAGCCTGCACTTACTACACACATTCCTACTTAGGTCAGCGTGACCCAACACATCTCGTCGTCAGTTACACTTTCAAATAGATATGTCACTCATAACCTGTTTACTTTACAGGTCAATTCTTTAACAAAGTATGCAAATAAAATTATCAATCTTACCCTCAGGTAAATAAGCTCACACACACTCTCAAGCTGACTGGCTGTAAAAGGGTTCTTAGTCCACTCTACCAGTCCAACCGGCAAAGGCTTGGTCTACAGTCTTCTTGTACACGTCAGCTCAGTGTGATTTTTATGATTTCAATGGCGGAAAACTACAAAGTTTGTTACTATTTATAGCAATACACCGAACCAATCAGAGAGAAGTCAAAAAGTTAATTTTTTAATTCTAGTATTTATGCGATTCTAAGTGTGTCTGTATGATCTGACTGATTTTGAAAATATTGAATCATAGTTATTTGTGGACCGATTTTAATTATCAAAAGGGATAAATAAACGGCCAATTATTCTCTATCGTTCTATATAGTTTTCCTTTAGTTATTCCTTTGCATTCAAATGTGGGTAATTTTTTTGTAATTTATTTGGGCCTTACCCTGATGTGAAAATATCACTAAATTAAATTTTTCTACTACCATAAAATTTTATTATGAGGGAATCTTTATGTGTATATGTTAAGCAATATCAGCGCTATAATTTGAGATATCCCTTTCATTTTAATTATCTTTAGTTATTAAGAAATAAAGTATCTACGTTCGGTCAAAAACACAAAATAGGCATTTATTTCGCGTCAACCAAAATTTTCTTACCACTACAAAAAAAATGGAAACGATTTGATTGGTTGTTAAATTTGTACTATGCTCGGCGATAATTTTTGGTGTGGGCGGTAACTTTTTACTTGTTTCTCATAAAAATTCAAATACTTTAGATAAATTGTTGGCGGTAAATTTGACTTGCCCCTCAGAAAAATTTCAAATACTGTAGTTATTAATAGATTTAAAAATACGATAGCTAGGTTGTTTTGAGCGGGGAATTTGAGCGTGTTGTCACACGGATTCACTTCACTACAAGTGATCAGAACATATGCCTTCCAAGCAAATGTTCTGCATTCAACTCCCAGCAGAGTTGTTTCCTTTTTGAAAATTCATTCATTTGTCTTCAGTTTTTATACGTGTGTTGTTGTGGATCTACTATAAGGGGCCCCTCCAAGAGTTCATGCTTCAGGGCCCCCAAAATGTAGATCCGCCACTGCTCCTTGGGGAGCTAAAGGGTATTGATTGATGATTGTGTTTAACACCGTCGAAGCATTTGGAATATATTCAACTCGAAGTGTGGCCTACTTGCCTCTTATGGATTTGTGCTCTTTCCACTTACAGTTAGCATGTGTTAAAGAGGTGAGCAGCCTTTTATCAATGTCTTCATATATGCACAGGAAGCATCGTTTGTGACAGAGTAGCAGACAAGAGACATATGTATGATAGCACCAGTTTGTGGCATAAATTGCCTTGAATTAATATAATCTATAATTGCTCAGACAGAAGGGATTCGATGAACGAGATGAACGAATGTCGCACGCTAGCAATTAGATTTATAATATATTATGAAGTGGAGTGAATATGTCTTAACTGTTCAAACAAGATGACAGTTACTAAAGATTTGAAGTCGTCAGATCCAGGCTTGGTCAGGTTTGTCCGTGGACTTTTTAATTGTCAAAGTGGAATTTTGTATTAATAGTAAAAGTAAACCCTAGACTACTTTCGCCAGCTGGGAAAGCCCATGACCCTTAACATTTGATGATGGCCAGACACTTCTAACATTTGACTTCTAACACTGACACTCTAACATATATTCCCCAATAGTGATAAGGTTGCAAATAGGTTGATTGCCTCCTTGGCTATAAAGTATCAAAATGCATACCTGTTATACATAATGTTCCACCCAAATCACTTATGGAAGTCACCTATGCAATTGTCAACATCTATGTTTTTCTATGTTTTGTTTAACGATGTCCTCTGTATTGTTGTTTTTTTTTCCTTTTAAAAAAATTTAGAGTGGCAACAATGTTGCCAATGGGTTACCCACGGGTAATCCAATTAAATTTCCTTCTTCTCCTTGTTCATAACAAGGTTACAACCCCACAAGAACATACTGCGGTTTTAAGCTAGAAATAATATATTTTCACTGGTCAACATTAAGTAATATTGTTACTAGCCTAAACAGCGCAGGGTTTACTAGCCCAAATCAACATTATAATGTTACTAGTTGAAAACGGCAAGTGGTTATGCACAAATCAACATTATAATGTTACTAGCTGACAACGGCAAGTGGTTACTAGCATAAAACAACATTATGATGTTATTAACTGAAAACGACGAGTGGTTAGTAGCCCTAAATGCGTAAGGTTACTAACTCAAATCAAAATTATATGGTTACTAACGCAAAACAAAAAATAAAATACACAAATAATGCTACTCAAACTGACATACGGTTCTTGCCGATAAAGCAATCAGTGACCATCACGCCTGGTGTCGTCTTACAGGTAAAGGTAACGGATCCCGTTATACGCCTATTGAGGCGTATTGGGAATATGGTGTTAGGCCCATCTTTTCTTGACCAACGGCACACTTGGGGTGATATGGTCAGCATCACGCCGGCCGCCTTAACCTTCCCAGAGGTGCTCTGGTACCCAATTCCTGAGGCTGGGTCGACCCTGGAGCCGTTTGCAGTCTTAAAAAATCCCACCTCAACTGGGGATCGAACCATGGACCACCGAGCTAGGAAGCCAGTGCACTAACCACTGTGCTACCGCGGCTCCGCTGTCGTCTTACAGGGCAGCAATAAACTGTCCTTCACCTTGCTCGGTCAGCTTTTAGTCGGCCCCGCTTTCGCTTTCCTATGGAGCTCTTAGCTTGGCATTGATGGTGATGGTGCCATGGTTTTTTCTGCACACATGACCAACCGAATTCCAGCGTTTGCCCGCTACGATCGTGTGTCTGTCTTCTTAGTGAATCTAATATACCGAGGAGATATTTTTGTTTCTTTAATAGCGCATTCATGTTTTGTTAGATGCAGCAATAGAGAATGCAGTCGGCGACCCATAGCTTGACTGCTTGCATCAGGGTCAGCGAACCAGAGCTGACCAAGATCCTACTCCACCTCCACGTGGTGGTCCTGGAAACAGGCTGCATCACTGCAGTCTGGCTGAGAGAGTAGGGGTCGAAGAGGGAAGGCAAACCCGGTCCCAAAAAATGCCGTGCTGAAGTCGGATGTGTCGACCGAAAGGCGCAGATATCGCAGCTCCGGTGTAAACAAACAGACACAACGCCACCAACGTCCTTTTCAGGACGAACGAGGAAGAAGAAGAAGAAGAATGACATTTTTTTTTTTTAAGGGGAACTACGGTGAAATAAATTTTACCGCAGCCTAGAAACAAGGAAGAAATTATAGCTGATTATACGAAAACCCAAATTTCAAAGTTCCGTGTTTAATCTTAGCATGACTGGATTAGGCAGAAGTTGTTGTTGTTTAACTATTGCTGCTGGGCATGCCACTCTTATCCTGCAACCAATGTCAAGTTGAAGAATCTTTGGCACTATCTATATTTTAGATCTAGGCTTTTCCCGTGGCTTTTCTGCTGCTCCGAAACTTGTTGATTTGGAGCCGTGAGCTCCAGTTTCTGTCATGGGTATTCTGTCCGTGGCTTGGAATACATTTAAAGGATCCTCACATCTGGTTTCAAGCCGGAAGGGAGAGAGGTGTGGCATACTATGCAAATATCAATCAATCAATCAATCAATCAATATATACCCTTTAGCTCCCCAAGCAGCATAGGCCTTCAACAAACACATGCCAAGTCTTCCTGTCCTGTGCCATCCGCTCAAGTTGTTTTCCTCATCATTTTCACCTCTGTATCCAGTTCTCTTCATGTGTTTTTTGGTGTACCTCTGCCTCTCTTTCCCTGTGGATTCCAGAACAAGGAATGTCTTGTAATGCTATCAATAGGTTTCCTCAGTGTGTGTCCTATCCATCGCCACCGTCTTCTTCTCAACTCTTGTTCCACTGGCACTTGTCTGGTTCTTGTCATCAATTCCACATTTATGACTGTCATACCATTTCAGTCCTATTCTACGCAAGCACCCGTTTATAAAAGTATGTTGCTTTTTGGTTGTTGTTTTTGTTCCTCTCCATGTCCCAGAGCCATACAATAGGACTGACTTAACATTTGAGGTGAAGATTCTTATTTTCGTGTTGCAAATATGCAGGACTAAAATAACGCGCTTTGGTTCTGGCAATTCTCGAGGATTTGTCACGTCCTGCACAGAACCACCTGTGGTAAGTTGGGATTATATAAATAGTTATAGGGGACTTAGTGTACTGACTGAGATCAGCTGTGAAGGTATCTGTATCTAATTAGTGTGGTGTGTTACAGATGACCTTACTTTGCTACCACATTTAGACCTCAATCAGACTTATTCTGGAATATAGTGATGACTACGTTGAATGTCTAGGGTTATGATAGTGATGAAGTGTAAGTTCACAACAACCAACAGACAGATAAACACTTTAATTAAGATCCACGACACTTTACAACACTATGACAAGCACATACATATAACACTCTAGAAGACTAGCTTAAGTAAGTCAAGTGTTAACTTTTAAATTATGTATTAGTTTCTTTCAATAATAGATATCCTGATCCAACTACAGAGTGAATCAGGAATCACAATCAAATGTATACACAATGTTTATGTACAAAGTTTATACAAAGGATCTTTGTCCTGACATATAATATTATTACAATATGTGTGTAGTGTTGTGATGTAGTATTATGAGGTAATACTGGCTTTTGAAGCTAGGTTGTTGTTTGTCATCACGACTTCATGTGTTTGTTACTGGTGGAAATAATATTGAAGGGATCACAGTTTCTTTTTATTTGTACAACAATAACTGTCCCTCTTGATTTAGTATTACAGTCAATTTTAGGGTGGGTTATACAAGTGTGAGCTGCTCTGGCTGACAAATTCTTAGCTCATATGTCGGCGGCAGGTAAACTGTCTCCTCTGCTCGCTTGCTTCTCAGTTATCTTGAAATACACCACTGGTCGATATCTTGGACAAGGAGTCTGCTGCCAGCCCTCTGGATCCAGCAAAACTCAGACCAGGTGCTGCTCTAATACTTCAGTACCACGGTCCCACAATTCAAGGAAATATACACAAGTAACGTTGACTGGCGATGAATTCTGGCACAATTTTGATCTGCCTTATCCCAGGCTTTTATTAGAAAAATATTAGCTTGATCTCAACGCACTTGCTTCTCACAAAATTTATTTTCAAAACTGGCCCTGAACTGACGCTTCTATTTGACTATATCGAACGTTCTAACCAATGAGACCATGTTTACAAGAGCCTTTGAAAAAAAATTTCCCCATCCTACACGTAGCCATTAACAACAATAATAGTATTTGCAGTTCGACTAATAAGGTTTCGCCTTACATTTTACTACAGCCAATCAAATCGTATCTAACTTGTTGGCCTCATTTCCCCTAAAGCAGTGTTTTTCAAACATGCCATTACAAGCAAATATGATCTTGTGCTGTCAGACAACCCCACTATAGTATTTTGGCTATAATTTGTTAATTACTAGACTATTTGCGTAACACATAACATATTCTTTGTCAGCAAGTCCTAAGGCACAAGAATATATAAGTTTAATGGGGCTAAGTGGCTTCGTTCAAAATATGTATTATTCTAGGATAGTCGTGTATTTGTTTTTTACCACCCGTTCACTTCTATACCAAGGGATGTCTTCTGTACTGTCAGACTAATGTCAGGAGCTTAGACATAAATCAGTAGAATGTCAGGTTTCCCAATAAGAGCTTAAACCTGTTTTCAAAACCTAACCTCGTATCGTTAGTGTTTTTTATCACTGTTAATTTGAAAAAATCAGGTCTTCATGCCTTTCGCGTGTGATTGGCGTTCCTCCGTGCATCTCTCTCTCTCTCTCTCTCTCTCTTCTAAGCCCGTCTGTCTTTTAGGTTAACGTAGTGTGTATAATGACATTAATGCTAGTATTTGTATCTAGGTCATTAAGCAGTGTGCCTATCAAGGTCGTCTAAGAAATACAGTACCAGTTTTATTTTTAGAAACGCGTGTATGATGCTGTAGGCTTTTACTATCGTACGTGGAAGCGTTACAGTTATGCAGACGAGGTAGAAAAAGGGGATCTCTGGTTCAGCCTTTATGGCGCTCTACAACGCAGGTGTACGCTATTGGGAAAGCACTGGTCTTTCACCATTCTTCTTTCTATTGTATTTACTTCGTTAGGCTTTACATTTATTTTCTAATTTATATATGTGGATTAGAATTTTTCACCACACCACCTATCAGATCCCTTCACCTGCCTTTCACTCAACGCGAGATCATCCTGCATGCAGCCAACCAACCAGGAAAACGCCGGAGCTAAGTCTGGGGTTCAAGTGACTCTCCCAAGTTTAATGTGCAATGCTGGGTTCTCAACATGTTTCACCACGGCCATAACGTTGGGCCAATGTGCTGTAGCTAGTCGATCCCTTGAAGCGTTGGCCAGACAAATCGAAGGTTGCCTGTCTCCATGAAGCACCACTTGGAGGTGCTTCAGTGTCTGGGTTAGATTTGTAACCCTTGAATTCAAACAAGAGCAGCACCCCTATATAGTAGTAAGGAACTTTCTAAAACAATGGTTCTCAACCTGTGCGACACATACAACTAGCAGTGCCAAGGTCACCATTCTGGCACACGAAATTTATTGGAAATTATCGTAATTGTTATTTTAAAATCATGCTTTTAAATAATCCTATGATAGACTTTGTGATCAAATAAAATAAACAAGCATATTATGACAACTTCCGCCAGGGACTTCGTAAATTTTGACTTAGACGATGTTGTGCTTGTATTGGATTAAAAAAAACGAAAAAGAAAATGCTACTAAAAATACCCCAGCAAAATGTATTTGGTGCATTTGAGCAGTAATGGGCTCATACTCTTTAAGAAATGAAAAACAAACAACAAAAAATAGAGAAAAGAACTAATTTAAAATACAGTTTAAAACGGGTGCACACATTTTTTGTCAATATATTGAAATTGTGGGGGGGGGGAGGGGGGGAAGCGGGGGGTGGGGGAGAGGAATATTACAGGGCTCTGAAATGTGAAAAATAAAAAAAAAGTCAAGAACCAAAAAGCTACAGACTGTCATAATGGGGTGCGTGCATAGAATAAGGATTGAATTGGTGTGACAAGATAACTAATGTGGATCTGATGACAACGTAACTTATGTGGATCTGATGACAAGATAACTAATGTGGATCTGATGTGTTACGTGCAGTCTTTGATATCTTGCAATATTATACATTTGTATGCTTGTTATGTTCGCAAATATTTTGTAAACAAAATAGAAACTTTTTTGCTTAAGGAAAGGTCAATATTGAGTTACTTCCCCTTGAAAGGAGTCTCAGATCGAACTCCGCGGACGAATCCAGTTTTACTGCGATTTATTCTTTGTTTGGGTAGAAATAGATTGTTCTTGCTTCAGAATATCTATGGCCTGAATTTATGTGTAATGTTTGTCTAGGTAGGACGAGTCTGTCTTATATCTGTATATCTTTACATATCTAGGTCGAACTATATGTTCTTTGTCGCTAGAAAGGTCAAAGGCTGTTCAGCGGATGTGTGGCTAGAGAGGTGTGATCTGGCTTCGCCCTGATGATGGGGGGCTGTCGTGTTTTCTGTATCGGCTTGTCGCCGGGAAAAGTGATCTCAAGATTGATGGGGAAAGTGATAGTCGTTTAGACCTATCGTGTATGCTTTACCCCAGTGTTTATTCTTATTGCCAAGGAGTGGCAGAATCATATTTCTTATGCTAAGGTAAAGAAAGCATTTCTTATGAACTCTTACGAAGCCATCGTTTTCGATAAGCAGACGCACGATTTGTACGTCTGAGAGAATATTTAACTAGAGGAAGATGACATTCATTTCTAGCAGCACCATATTGTCTGATGAAGTCAATTGTATCATGATAGATTCTACAGAGCAATGAGAACATTTAATGTAGGATTAACTTTGATACAGATTCCAGTTTGTATCCTAAAAGTGAGTGACAGCTCACGACAGCAGCCATCTTGTATCCAAATATTTTATGACTTTCAAGAAGAGAAAAGGGATGCCCCGTACTATCGCTTGATGAGTCCAGAGATCACTGCTACAGATGAGAACCCATTACTAGCGGTTCAATATGATTATATGAAAAATATGTGCTGAACATTATTTAAAGGAATCTTCGCTAGACGAGGTTAGGTCTAGAAGCCATCTTGAATATTGTTTATAAACTGACGTGCTTTGTCAGTAAACTCAGATGATATATATATGGGCAATACTGAGTGCTTGTCTACTGACATTCCATTGTGCTATGATTCAACGAGTGCCCATGTATCATTGCAAGACCATTTATCAATTGTACCATGATGTATTATGTCAACCTGTGATTTGTCACTGTATCCGTGCTGTCGAATGTGTACGTCCAATTAAACTGTAACAAAAAGTACACAGCAGTTGGCGTCGATGACTTCCAGCCATACATGAGTGAGAAAAAAGAACATTTATCAACTCTTCGAACTCTTTCATCATTCGCGTATTATACTCTCACTCTATGTCTACACACCACTGCGTAGGTCTAGTTGATATTCCTATTCCTAACAACCACTCTGACGAGCAACGCTGGGGCCAACAACAAGTCTTTAACATCGGAGCTTCCACAGACCACCATACCTCTTAACGCTGTGGTCCTGTAAATAGTTGATGTCAGTGTGAACAAGGAACAATACAATTTCATATCTATACACCATTCAACAGTATATATAGAAACAGCATTTAACTCTGGTGGAATTCAACAAAGAAGGATATTTAACACTAGTATGCTAATATTTAACACTGGTGAGCCAGCTTTCTGGGTTTGACTCGCAGAAGTTGAGAAGTCAACAGACTACCGATACCAGACCGTTTCCTGTGGCTGATACGACACACTTGCAGTATTAGTTTGCTCTTTGTCAACACTTTGTCACGTGACCTATCAAGTGAATGCAGTATCTAGGTCAGCGTTGTTGACATTTTGACGCTTAGACATTACAGAGTTTCACAGTACAGAGATGATACTTTGAAGGCCATAAACTGTTCTATTGTTGCAGTATTGTTGAACATAAGTGCGGAAATTTCATCGTTGGACCTTCTGATACTAATATTGTTGAACATTGTAATAGATTAAATAAAAAATCTAGTATTGATTAAAGTGGCAGTTTACTTTGTTTATTCAGAAACTGTGCCATTATATTTATGAACTGAAACTCTTTCCAACACATTTCATTATTTAATGTATAACTGAGCATCCTATCTGCAACACAGTGCTTTATATATTACACACATGATATATGCATTTATGATTATATGTTATATGTTATTTGTTTGTATAGTATATTAGTTTATATGTCAGCGGGTTGTGTTTAGGTTGGGCGGTGTCCTCACAACAGAATATCCCACGTGATAGAGGGTCCGTTGTGGGCGTTTTCTTTAGGTGCAATTTCCTTAATTGAAAATTTGCTTGCAACAACTAGTTGCTATTTGTGTTAGCTGTGAAGATTGTAATTATTGTTATTTTTGTAATATTTCTTTGTTCTTTAGTTTTCTTTTGATTTGTTTGTAATTTGTTGGTGTACCCTTTTCTATCTTTCAGTTCTATTCACAATTTATATTCATATACTGTGACGTCATTTGTGTTGTTATTCCTTGCAGACTCAGTGATTATTTTCATTGATTTCCCTATTTGATTTATTTGATTTCTGCAAACGTTTTCGTATTGTCAGTCTTATTTGTACTTTATGTATGCTGTTGGTTGACATATGTTTTATATAGGTATATTTCATAAGACACTATTGCTTGTGCACTGCACTTGGATTATGGTATAAACCAGTACTTTATTATTATTACTGGTATACAAGAAATTATACAAGACCTTATTAAGGCTTGTGACCCACTGAGATTGAGATAGTGTACTGATTAATCAAGTCATTAAGAACTTGTGGTATTATTATTGTTTCAAGTAATTAGTATTATTGTTAGACATCATGTCTACATTAGAATACTTCATTGCACAAGGGAAATCCCTTGATAAGACTGGTCAACAATTAGAAGAATGGGCAGTTGCTCAATATGACAAGACATTAGCTGCTGCTGCAGAGGAAAGAAAAGCTCTAGCTGAAGAGAAAAGATTAGCAGCTGAAGAGAGAAGATTAGCAGCTGAAGAGAAAAGACTAGACAGAGAAGCTACTGCTGCTGCTGAACAAAAGAAATTGCAGATGCAGGTGGAGGAAAGGAGATTTGAAGCTAAACAAAAAAAAAATTAGAAAGAGAAGCTGCTGCTGAACAAAAAAGATTAGACAGTGAAGCTGAACAAAAAAGATTAGACAGTGCTGCTGAACAAAAAAGATTAGACAGTGAAGCTGAACAAAAAAGATTAGACAGTGAAGCTGAACAAAAAAAGATTAGACAGAGAAGCTGAAGAAAAAAAAAAGCAATAAGAGAACATGAATTTGAGTTAGAGAAATTAAGATTGACAAGTATGAGTAATGTTAATCAGGCATCTAGTGGTAATGGTAAACCTTCTACTTACAAGGTTAAGGTTCCACCGTTCAATCAGTCCAGTGACGATATTACATTCTGGCTGGATAGATTTGAACGTTCTTGTCGTACTCATAATGTGGATAAATCACAATATGCTAACCAATTAGCAGAAAACTTGAGAGGTGAATCTCTGAATAGGTTATGCCTTGTAGGAGATGCAGATAAGGATAATTATGATGTCATTAGGGCGGCTTTGATAAAAAATACCAGCTAAGTGAGGAAGGCTATCGCCTTTTGTTTAAGACGATGGTGCCTGAGACAGGTGTAGAATTCTCAGAATTCATTGCAAAGGCACGTCTCACAGTTGATCGTTGGATTGAGCTTTCCAAAACAGAAAAAACGTATGAAGGACTTTGTTGCGTACATATTTTTTATATGTCGCACAGATTACAGTTGATACGATTACAAATGAAAATGTAACTATCTGTTTGATAAAAGGATATTTATTTATGAACTTACAACTTTTAAGAAAGGGGAATAACTCAGAATAGTAAATGTGTATTTTATTCTTTGAGTGATCGGTTCCTGTTTTGTTTCCGTGGATTGAACAAGCGGAGGAATCTAGATTTTATATTATAGCTGGAAACAGATTGTTCTCGCTTAAGGTTTTGCAGGAATATTGAAAGTCTGAATCTAGGTTTACTGTTTGTCTGTTTGAGACGATTCGGTCTTATATCATGTTATCTTTGTGTGTCTGGGCTGGATTATTTCTTCTTACACTCTGAGCGGATGAAGATAGGGGAGTGTGTTCTTCGGTTATGGAGTCTGGCGGGACGCCAATGTCGAGCGGTCCAAAGTTTTGTGATCTCAAGTTATCATGGGGAAGAAGATTGTGTCTTCTAGGACTGTTTTAGTCTATGTGTTCCCCAGTATTGTTTCTATTACGCCAGAAAAGTGTTTTTGTGCTTGCTATTGATTCTTGGCCAAGGTAAACGTACTTTACTGACTTCGTTCCTAGGCTTACGATGGGTTATGTTTAGGCCTACATGAATCTACTTATGTTCAGATGTCAGAACGACATATCGTTTAGCAGCACTAAGAATGTTTCTACACAGCAATTATGAGGACAGATAATGCTGATATTGGTGGAAACTTTGATATCCTTATGAAGTGAATCTTTCTAGAAGTTTTGTCATCTCACCGTTGTGTGAGCGATGTTAAGGACCAAGGAAGCCATCTTGGAATCCGAATTATTGTCAATCATTCATCAGAGAACAGGGTTGTCCCTTACTACCCGATAATGATCCAGAGATCACAGTTATGAAAGAAAGATCTATTATGGGAGATTTAGCATTTACTCCGAAGATATGTGCTGAATGCTATTTGAAAGAATCTACGCTAGAGTACAAGCTACACTCATGCTAAGAGAGATTCTGTACAAGAGTCACTATGAGCATTATGTATAAACTGACGTGATCTGTCAGTACAACCTGATATATATATATATAGATGTGGATTAACTATAGGACTCTGAATGCTTGTCTACAAATGTTCCAGTATGAGGTTATCCAGCATGTATGCTAACTTAAGATGATACACCATTGATCAACACCATGCTGTTTATGTCGTCATGTGTTCCTGTAACCATACACGTACTGTTCCAGTGTGCGTCTCATTAAATATTATAAAAAGAACACAGTAGTTCCAGTAATCCTTGACTTCTACATGTGAGAGTATGAATATATTGTTACCAAGTTGTCAACTCTTCAGAACCATTCTACCATTCGCGTACAATGTACTCTCACTTCAATGTTTACACTACCCTGTGTAGGTCGAGTTGACCTGTGTCTGTCTTCACGGTGACAGCACCTCTTTGAATACAACAGAACTTTACAGTGGTGTACTACAGGTGTAGTAAGCAATAACTTCTTTACAGCGGTGGCCACTATATCCATTACAAGAGACTGTAGTAAGAGAGATATCTTTACAGACTTATGGATTTGTTGCTCAGAGATAAGATTATGTCATGTGTTAACAAACCATTCCTTGAATTTATACATGAGCGTAAACCCAAATCACTAAAGGAAATGGAAGAATATTGTTCCCAATATGTCACTGCACACCCCGACGTGACTTTTGGCAACACTAAGATTAAGGAGGGTATGCCAGTTGCTTCAGCAACACCATACAATCCCAATTATTCACACAGATTTCAGGGACCTCAAAACAGATTTGAAAAAAAGGTAACCATAATAGTTATCAAAACCAAGGTAACCAATCATTTCAGGGTTCTTCTTCGAAGAACTGGAGACGAGCTGATAGCTCTCGACACAGGGGTGGTCATAATTATAGGAATTTCCATAGAGGAAGTAATTATAGAAACTATCCGAGGTATCCGTCTTGGAGTCAACAAGATCACAATTACAGAGATACTCATTATAATGAATATGATAATGGTAACCAAGAGAACTATGACTCAAACCCAAATAGGGGTTACAATAGAGGTAACAATAACTACAGAGGTAATAATAACCGAGGTAGATCTCAAAACAGAAGACATAAACCACATTTTCAGGCAAACTCTGCACAGCAAGAGTCTCATGAAGCCTATAAACAGAGTAAAGATAATAATGACGCTAGTAATATGGCATGTTCCGCTTTTGATTTTGGGAGAGCATCTCAGTGCCCCCAATGCAAAACATTATTTGAGCCAACCACAGTGTCTACTTTAAGCTGTGGCCATCCTCTTCCTGCTCTTCCTGCATCAGTCGCGCATGATGGAAGAGGTTCTCTTGTCCTACATAAGGGTGTAGTACATAACAATCCAGTCTCCGTTCTATTTGATTCTGGATGCACCACAATTGGTGTTAGGCAGTCACTCGTAGATCCTTCCCGTGCCACTGGACAAGTAGTCAAATGTGTAACATTTGGCGGCACATTAGAGAAATACTCTACTGCTATCATTAGGATTGCTACTCCTTTCTTTACAGGAGATGTACACGCATGTCTTCTTCCGAATCCGATCGCTGACCTTATCATCGGTCGCATTCATGGAGTCAAAGAATGCACTCCGCAACAAATTTCCGCGTGGGAAAAGCAAAACATGCAGATTGCTAACGCTGTAGTCACTAGAGCTCAAGCTCTTAATATGCCTCAAACTTCATCTACTGAAGATAATGAAGTGCATAACCAAGATGATCCCTTGGTAATTTCTCGTGACTCGTTTATAAAACAGCAAGAAGATGATCCCACTCTGAAGAAATTCTTCATTCTTGCAACTAAAGGTGATCCGAATAAAGACACAAGTCGTAAATCTTGGATTACAAAGAAGAATGGCGTACTTGTACGTATGGTTCAAGACTCCATTACGTCAAGTCATTCTCAAATCCTGGTTCCCAAGAATTTGAGAGTTAAAATTTTGCAGCACGCTCACGACTCTCAGTGTGCTGGACACATGGGTTTTTCCCGTACTAAGTCAAGAATTCTTGCGGCTTTCTTTTGGCCATTGGTAAACAAGGACATACGGATTTATTGTCGATCTTGTAAAGTATGTCAGGAAGTTAAATCCAAAGGTCCACGCCATGCTGCACCCATTCAGGCGGCAGACATTCCTATTCGGCCGTTTCAAAAAATGGCCATAGACATTATTGGTCCATTTAAGATCAAGTCTGCCAGAGGACATCAATTTATCTTGACGTGTGTTGATATGTGCACACGTTGGCCAGAGGCTATTCCTCTGAAGAGCATTACTACTGCTGATATTGCAGATGCTCTTTGGCTTATATTCTCTCGTCTGGGTTTCCCCGGAGAGATATTATCAGACCATGGCACCCAACTAATATCAGATACCATGTCTCAAGTAATGTCTACTCTGCAGATAGATAGATCTTTAAGTAGTATCTACCATCCAATGTCTAATGGGATGGTCGAACGCCTTAATAGAACACTTAAAAACTTACTAGGGAAGATAACTGAGGATCATCCTCAAGACTGGGACAGAGTTTTACCTGCGGCCCTCTTCGCTTACAGAGAGGTCCCCAATGAACATACAGGGTTTTCTCCCTTTGAACTTGTCTTTGGCGCGCGTCCGCGCGGTCCTATGTCTTTGCTCCATGATCTCATAACAGCTGACAATATTGACGATGACACAAAGTCATCTTACGAATATGTCATCGCGTTGAGACAAAAGATTATCGAAGCATGCAAATTAGCAACTTCTTCTTCCGAATTTGCGAAACAGAAGGCAAGGCAATTTGCCAATAAGAAGAGATGCTTACGACAACTTTGTCCTGGTGACAAAGCATTTGTATTACTACCTTGTAGGGAAAACAGACTACTTATTTCTTGGAAAGGTCCGTACGATATAATATCGAAAATTTCCGATGTCGACTATATTGTCGATATTGATGGGAAGCATAAAACCTTCCACATCAATATGCTTACTGAATTCCATGAACGTCCGGATTATTTACAACCCATTTTCCAAGCAACGGACGATTCTCCAGTACAACATGGTCATTACTCATCACTGTCCGTGATACAGGATGAGGAAACGAGTTTTTCAGATGTAAATCTTCCTCTTCCAATGATCCCACTTCATTCTAGTGAATCATGGAAGAACGTTACTGTCTCTCCTGATTTGTCTCTAGGAGAACAGCGACAAGTTTCAACTATGTTGCAAACATTTCAGGATGTACTCACTGACATCCCTGGACAAACTCATGTCATTGAACATGACATTGTTCTAACTGACCATACTCCTATTAGGGTTAGACCTTATCCTATCCCTATACATTTTCAAGTACAGGTCGAGAAAGAGTTGGATGAGATGATAGATTTGAAAATAATCGAACCATCCACCTCTGCATATTCTTCGCCGATGGTTATTGTTCGGAAAAAAGACAATAACATACGTCTTTGCGTTGACTATCGCAAATTGAATCAAGTAACGAAGTTCGATGCCGAACCTATGCCTTTACTGGAAGAGCTACTTACTCGACTTTCCAAATCTCATTTTTTCACTAAACTTGACTTGTCTAAAGGATATTGGCAAGTACCTTTATCTGAACGCGCCAAACCTCTCACGGCTTTTTCAACACCTAGAGGTTTGTTCCAATGGAATTTTATGCCTTTCGGTCTTATGAACGCACCAGCTACATTTGTACGCATGATGCGCCGAATCCTATCTTATCGGTCAGATGTCATTGCATATCTAGACGACATCTGTCTTTTCAGCGATACTTGGGAAGATCACTATTCAGGGTTAGATGAATTGCTGTCTACTTTGCGCGAGCACAACCTGACAGCGAAACCTTCTAAAGCCTATATTGGTTTTACCGAAATTTCTTTCCTAGGCCACCGAGTTGGTCATGGTTTCCTAAAGACAGAGGACCATAATACTAGTAAGATACTTAATATCTCTATCCCTAAGACTAAAAAACAGGTGAGAAGTCTGTTAGGTCTTATTCAATTTTATGGCAGATTCATTCAGAATCTATCCTCTATCATGGCACCTCTTTCTACACTTTTAAAGAAAGGTTCGCCTAATATGGTCCACTGGTCTCAGGAATGCCAATGCTCTTTGGATAAGATTAAAACATTGTTTTCAACACCACCTATTTTAGTGTTACCTACTAAAGATAAGACATTTGTTCTTCGTAGTGATGCTTCATCCACTGGGATTGGAGCGGCACTAATGCAAGAGTACTCTGGAACTCTGCATCCTGTAATGTATATTTCCAGAAAACTTAATGCGGCAGAAAGGAATTATTCGGTTTTAGACCGTGAGCTATTAGCTATGGTTTGGTCAATTCTCAAACTACAAAGATTCCTTCTAGGCGCACATTTCATAGTAGAAACCGACCAAAAAGCTCTTACTGCTATACAGAGTAAGAATTTGAAGAGCTCGAGGTCTACTCGATATGCAATTGCTCTTCAACCTTTTCATTTCTCTGTGCGAGCTATTCGTGGGTCAGATAATGTGATGGCAGACATTCTGTCAAGATGCCCACATGATTCCACATAACTATTAGGTCTTAGACGTCTTAATATGTCTAGGTCTATAGTAGTTCCTGTCTATATCAAGATAGATACACATTTGTAATTTAATAATATAATGATTGTATCATTACTTAGCGGTTCATCGATATTTATTCACCGCTGTTCTTTAATGATTTTTCTTTATAAATCATAAATTTAAGATATCTAATAAGAAATTATGGTATGAATTTTTGTATGCATTATGTAATGGCCAGAATTGTATTATACGGTGACACCTTCCTGGAAAAATTTACTTGTAGAGAAATAATTTTTCTCAGATTATGAGATACATTCTCACCAGTCGCTTCATACATCGACTTAGCCTCATATTAGGCGTTATATTTATTCCTGATATTTGCATCTGCGCAGTATTCATGCGTTGTGAGCCTATTGTACGTTGCTCCTAGATGTATTTCAAAAAAAAAAAAATGTTTCATTTTTTTTCCCGGGAGGTGGGGTAAGACTGTTACGTGCAGTCTTTGATATCTTGCAATATTATACATTTGTATGCTTGTTATGTTCGCAAATATTTTGTAAACAAAATAGAAACTTTTTTGCTTAAGGAAAGGTCAATATTGAGTTACTTCCCCTTGAAAGGAGTCTCAGATCGAACTCCGCGGACGAATCCAGTTTTACTGCGATTTATTCTTTGTTTGGGTAGAAATAGATTGTTCTTGCTTCAGAATATCTATGGCCTGAATTTATGTGTAGTGTTTGTCTAGGTAGGACGAGTCTGTCTTATATCTGTATATCTTTACATATCTAGGTCGAACTATATGTTCTTTGTCGCTAGAAAGGTCAAAGGCTGTTCAGCGGATGTGTGGCTAGAGAGGTGTGATCTGGCTTCGCCCTGATGATGGGGGGCTGTCGTGTTTTCTGTATCGGCTTGTCGCCGGGAAAAGTGATCTCAAGATTGATGGGGAAAGTGATAGTCGTTTAGACCTATCGTGTATGCTTTACCCCAGTGTTTATTCTTATTGCCAAGGAGTGGCAGAATCATATTTCTTATGCTAAGGTAAAGAAAGCATTTCTTATGAACTCTTACGAAGCCATCTTGTATCCAAATATTTTATGACTTTCAAGAAGAGAAAAGGGATGCCCCGTACTATCGCTTGATGAGTCCAGAGATCACTGCTACAGATGAGAACCCATTACTAGCGGTTCAATATGATTATATGAAAAATATGTGCTGAACATTATTTAAAGGAATCTTCGCTAGACGAGGTTAGGTCTAGAAGCCATCTTGAATATTGTTTATAAACTGACGTGCTTTGTCAGTAAACTCAGATGATATATATATGGGCAATACTGAGTGCTTGTCTACTGACATTCCATTGTGCTATGATTCAACGAGTGCCCATGTATCATTGCAAGACCATTTATCAATTGTACCATGATGTATTATGCCAACCTGTGATTTGTCACTGTATCCGTGCTGTCGAATGTGTACGTCCAATTAAACTGTAACAAAAAGTACACAGCAGTTGGCGTCGATGACTTCCAGCCATACATGAGTGAGAAAAAAGAACATTTATCAACTCTTCGAACTCTTTCATCATTCGCGTATTATACTCTCACTCTATGCCTACACACCACTGCGTAGGTCGAGTTGATATTCCTATTCCTAACAACCACTCTGACGAGCAACGCTGGGGCCAACAACAAGTCTTTAACATCGGAGCTTCCACAGACCACCATACCTCTTAACGCTGTGGTCCTGTAAATAGTTGATGTCAGTGTGAACAAGGAACAATACAATTTCATATCTATACACCATTCAACAGTATATATAGAAACAGCATTTAACTCTGGTGGAATTCAACAAAGAAGGGTATTTAACATGATGACAAGATAACTAATGTGGATCTGATGACAAGATAACTAATGTGGATCTGATGACAAGAACCAGACAAGTTTTGATGGGAAGGGAGTTGAGAATTAGACGACGTTTGATAGAACACACACACACACACTGAGGAAACTAGCGGATAGTATTACAAGGCATTCCTTATTCTGGAAACCCCGGTTCAAAATATAATAGAGTAAGACCGAAAAAAAAAAACGTGAGGAAGAGAACTGCATAAGGGGATTAAAGATTTGTCATGGATGACACGGGACAGAAAGACTTAGTTTAAATTTGTTTGAGGCTTGTGTTTCAACGGGAACTGAAGCATGTGACGATGAACGATGAAAAAAGATTTTCATTAGTCCGAATCATCTCACACTTAAACAGTATATAATATTTTTATAAACCACAATGTACTTTTTTTATCTTCTTGGATCCTTTACTGCTGATTAACAAGGCACGTTGGGATAATCAGGCATAATATCGTTTTGTAGAACAGTATCGTAATGCGTACCTGTTGTACATAATGCTCCGCCCAAATCACTTATGGAAATCACCTATGCATTTGTCAACATCTATGTTTATTTATGTTTTTTTTTTAAATATCTTCTGTATTTTTGTTGTTGTTGTTGCAAAATTCAGAGGGGCAACAAGGGTGCCAATGGGTTATCCACTTTGCTCGGTCTGTGGTCATTCATCGTGCGATGCTCCGACTCTGATGCGTGCTTGTTGGGACTATTTATTTGCTATAGATCAAATTTGGTGATCCGTAAATGTTCGATGTCACTAATCGTCATGCCCTAACCCCCCCCCCCCCCTTGTTGTTTAAGTACATACAAACCGCACGAAATCAAGGATAATAGGGCAAAAATGTTTTCGTCTGCGACAATTTACGGTTTTCAAGCATGGACGACATTTTTGGAGAACGACACTGCATTATGTACAGCATATGAAACAACAGAGCTAAGATTGCTGGTATGCGGTATCAAACGTAAGACTAGCAGGGATGGACGTACGAGAGGATGGATCAGGTATACATACAACCAGCGCGCTATAGGAACAATCAACATTTATATAAAAAAAACAGATAGCCGTCGCAACAGGGAAATTTTCAAGTAACGTCAGAGCAGAGGCAGAGGCCCTAAAAACTGCATCAGAAATTCTAATGACAGAAGAAAGCTCAGAGAGACAAGTAGCTATCTTCTCAGATGCGCTGTCAGTGATTACAACGCTGAAAAGTCAAAGTAATGCTGAACTGGATGACTTAAGATTAACACTTTCACAGGGAGCCGCGCTAGCGTAGTGGTTACCACACCGCTCTGGCGACCGGGTGATCCAGGATCAAACCCGGGTGACGGCATTTGAGGATTTTTCGTCGACCGGGATTTGTACTGGATTAACTCGAGACCTGGCGAGTACATTTGAAGGAGTGTCGTCGACCAGGGATTGGCGGCTCCTGAGCCGACCCAGCTGTAATGGGTACCTCCGAAATCGGAGAGTATTTGCCTGAATGGCGAGGGACACCTGTCTCTGTACAGGAAAAAAGGGATACTCACGTAAAATCAATGTCAGTTAGACATAAATAATAACCTGAGATTTCGCCTCGAGTATTAGCGGGCGTACGAAAAAAAAAAAAACACTTTCACAGACTATGCCAGCAATACAAAAGAGTCATGATACAGTGGATCCATTCTCACTGCAACATCCCTGGAAATGAAGAGACTGACAGATTGGCAAAGGAAGGGGGGAAAGCTTCCTCAACTTGACACAAATATAACTTATGAGGAGAGTTTTATCAAGCGCAGGTACAGGCGCAAGTGGGAAGAAGAGCATCCAGGCCACACACAAAATGATCCATATTACCAGCTCAGCAGAAGTGAACAAGTGGTAATCTTCAGACTTCGCACAGGTCATAACAGATTGAGATACCATCTATTCAACAAATTAAAGATAGGAACTACTGATGAGGTGACTGTGGCACCGATAAAATGACTGCCGAACATCTGCTTCAAAGGTGCCCAACATATGAGGAACAGAGAAAACGCATATGGCCATCACCAGTACCATTCCTGGAGAAAATCTACGGAGATATCAACAGCCTCAGGTTGACCACTGCTTTCTTTGAACTTATTCAAGTTGACATCTGAGGGTGAACGAAGAAGATGAAGAAGATACCCTTCGACATTTGCTGAGAGAGAATGAGCACCTATGGGTTTGCCGGGAAAGCAATGATGTCGATTCAGAACACCAATAAAAATAAGCAAAGACATAACGACACAAACATCACACACAGCTAGTTGCATAGTGAAAGCAACAAAAGCAACATATATGAATTATAATGACTGAATACATTTAGATAACCAACGGGCTGATCACCCGTTTGCCAGTCACTTCGATTACGGAAACAACAGCAAATGGATTGATTTGCCGTTGCCCTAAAGACGCCAATAGGCGTGATGGGAAGCAATGGCAAAGAAAACCTATCTGCTGTTGCCCTAAGACGCCACTAGGCGTAATGGCCACTGACTGCTTTGACGGTCGGTGGCTAAGGACGGAAGAAGAAGAAGAACATTTAGATACCTACAACTCAAGTTGACCACTGCTTTCTTTGAACATATTAAAGTTGACGTCTGAAAGTGAACTAAGGAAAAGAAGAAGAAGAAGAATAAGGAAGAAGAAAGAAGAAGGAAGAAGAAGAAGAAGAAGGAACGAACGAACTTTATTTTCAAAGGGTTGAGAATTGGGCACACAGGCCCGTCTGACATTCTGCCCTTCCTTTCTCTCACCTTTCATACTGAATTCATTTATTCTCACATGCATTTTACATATCAATTTCAAGGAATTCAACGAAGAAGGAAGAAGAAGGAAGAAAGAAGAAGAAGAAAGATTGGAAGAAGAAGGAAGAAGAAAGAAAGAAAAAGGAATAAGAAGAATGAAGAAGGAAGACGAAGAAGGAAGACGAAGAAGGAAGAAAAAGACGAAGAAGAAGACGAAGAAGAAGAAGAAAGAAGAAGAAGAAGAAGAATAAAGAAGAAGAAGAAGAAGAGGAAGAAGAAGAAGAAGAAGAAGAAGAAGAAGAAGAAGAAGAAGAAAGAATAATAAAGAATAATAAAGAAGAAGAAGAAAGAAGAAGAAGAAGAAGAAAGAAGAAGGAAAAAGAGGAAGAAGGAAGAAGAAGAGGATTGTTGGGTGTTCATTCTAATGGTAAAGAACTTCATTACGCGAATGGTTGCAAAGGAACAAAAATGTCAGAAAATGTTCTTCAAAACGAACTCCAACAAGTAGTGTTTAACTGGTCACTTACTGGCAGCACACAAGTCTGTGATGACTGTACATATATTTTATTTAACGTGACACATACGGAGTGGAACAAGACGATCATGGTTACAGGTGCAAAAGGGTCATACGTCAAAAAATGTTGATAATTACTTTTCAAGTTCATGAAGATTCTCTAACAATTCATCATCATGTGACGTATTCTTTCCAGAACGTTGTCTCCATTACAGCTGCTCTGAACGCATCACGATTCTGGGCAAGTCGACCTGCATCAGCCAAAGACAAGTTCAGACTCTCTGTGATGTCCTGGGTCAAACCGTCGTCTAGGTCGACCCCTTCAGCCCTTTTTCCAGGGACAATGTCCCTTCAAATCACTGTTTTTTCCAGTGACTATTATGGTCTTTTTATATGACCAATTAGAATAGGAAAAATTTCAGCCCTTATTGCGATGGTATTTAATGGAGCCAATGTTCCTGTACATTTTACGTGAGTGCAGTTTCTCTGTTGGAACAAAAATGTCCAGGGTATTCTCAAAATCCTTCTGTCAAAACATTTCGAATGAAGTAGTTTTTAACTGGTCCACTTACTGGAGTGTCCAAGTCTCGCAGCCGTACTGTTACATACTAATATTTAACGTGCACTACGGAGTTGTAACTTTGACGATCATTTGCAGTGTGCAAAAGGTTTTTCATACTGTCAAAATGTTGTAATTAATTGCAAGTCTTCTGAAGATTCTCTAACAATTAAGTCCTCTTATTCAAGTGACTAAGGGTCACTTCCTCTACCATATCATATGTATTGCAGTCAAGTCCGTTGACCTTCTTTCAAGGACGTATCTTATGGCCAACGGATTCATTCTCAAGGAGCAATACTTCTTATCATACTTGTAACAATTCCAGACTTTTTCCATACGATACTTAGGTAGCATATATATATATAAAATCCAAACAAAGTCATCCACGACAATACGACCAGGTTAGAGTTCTGTGTTGACTAACCTCTCTATATCCATGCCACGACTTTGGCATTGACGAAAATACGGCATATAAAAAACATGTGAAGCATACAAATCAATTAACTTCGTTTACTCGTAGGTATCCTCCCTCTACGGTAATTCAAAAGGGCTAACGACTCCGTCTGTCCATTCTAGGAATGACATACTACGATGAATTCCCGCTAGACCAAAACTAGGAGCGGCCTGATACTTTAATTTAACTCAATAAACATTCGATGTGACAGGGGCGACACTTACTTGATACTTCCACTATTGGCTTCATCATGAATACCAGTAGATATCATTACAAAATAATGGCTTCTTCAAACTTGCCAGAAAAATCCAAGAAATATATATCGGACATAAACATGGTCCGAACTGCCCCGTTCAAAACATGACGTCAGAATTTCCTAACTAGGTTACCCGTGCGTCCAAAGCAACTCACACTGCATTGTGCACGTCAGTGCGTGAATCAATCGAACGCACAAATAATATAACTATTTTAAGACTGGTGCGTACACTTGGCAGGACCGAAGACTACCCCCTTTTAGGTAATAAATGTACGTAACAAGGATACATATGAAAAACTGTCTGATCTAAGAATCTCAGTCGTAACCGATAGGCTGAATAGATTATCTCTCAAATCCAGGGACAGACTTTACCTTTCACCATTTCACTCGTGAAAATCTATTTCTTTACCTTATCTCCCACTGAGCTATCACCTGTTCTAGTTCTATTCAGACCGGAACATAATTGATCTTAAATACCTATCAAAAATCTACGACAATATGGCAAATCTGTATTTTTGAAAATGTTACTACTTACTTCAGTATTATCATCACCATCGTCATCATCATCAGATGCATAGGCTTTCAATAAATATGTGACAGGCAGTGGCGTTACTAAGAGGGATGCAAGGGGGAAGTCCGTCCAGGGTGACAGTCAGAAAAGGCGGGTGCCATCGACCCTTAAAAATATACTTACAATTGTGTTTCTTGGGGGGGGGGGGGGGGGGGAGAACAAAAGGTAGGATCTGCCCCAGATGCCAAATACTTTAAGTCCGCCTTAAGTACTGGTCCTCCTGCTCTTTGCCATTCCCTTAAGACATGTTTATGCATTTTTTTTATCTCCTTCATTTCTGTCTCCATAAACTGGGACACGTTATGAGGTTTCACGTAGGAACAACGGAAATTAAAAAGATATAATCTAAATGCGAGGGACCCTTCCAACCACTACTTTCCCAGCCCGCTCCATGTTGGGCCCCCAGGGATGTAACTGGTCTACCTGGGCAGTAGTTATACCCCTGCTGCCTTCCTTCTTTCCTTATCCTTTTTGTTACTTACAGAGCATGGGCAGAGGCGGATCTACTATTAAGCTAACGAAACTTGAGCTTCAGGGCCACTTTTCTCTATAATACGTTTCTTTCCCATCTCCCATTACGTTTTTTAAATAAAAGGGGCCCCTCCAAGAGTTCAAGCTTCAGGGTCCCCAAAATGTAGATCCGCCACTGAGCATGGGGGCTACTGCTGAAGTAGTACCCGTGTAGTAAGCCAGTACGATAGTACTGCTGTGCTTTCGCAGAAGCGGTGTCTGTTGCAAATCGTTTAACGTGGCGTGGCTGCCAGTCCCATGTACAACCTTCACCTTACGACATGCTGTGAGCTATTATCGTTTTCTTTATTAGTCTCAGTAGACCCCCCAGACATAGCAAACATTGTCTACTGATCACTAATAACATAATGGTGGTATGTAGGTAGAAAATAGTCCAAAGCACCTACTACAGTCGGGGAGTGAAGTGTTAGAGACTCACTATACCGGTACTCGATATTATCATCGCCCTTTCACTCTCCACGCATAGGCCTCCTACAAATTTATAATTATATTTCCATGTCTTTTTCGATATCTATCCACCTCTTTTACCACGGGGGTTCAAGAACAAAGACTGCCTTGTAATGCTGTCAACAGATTTCCTCAGTGTGTCTCCCACCATCGCTAGCGTTTTCTTCTCATCTCTTCTTCAGCTGGCACCAGACTGGTTATTGTTATTTATTCCACTTTGATAATCTTGTCATACCATTTCAATCCTTTTATTCTATGCAAGCACCCATTTTTTTTTTTTTTTTTTTTTCCCTATACGATGGGATTGAAGATCATTTGAGTTGAAGATTCTGAATTTCGTGTCTTACTTGATTTCAGCTTGCACAATATTGTAAAACATTATAGAACAAAAATTAATATTATTATACCATATAAAGATTAGTATAATAATATTAATTTTTGTAGAGAATTATTATACTATTATTCTCTAAGAATGTCCGTCCCGTCCCACACTGACTTTTTGTTGCGGTCTGTAAATTATATAACAGTTGCACTCTTCTGGCTTTTGCACTAACTGCACGACGCTTAATATAGCACTCATCTTTTTCCCAACCAAAGTTGCAGCTATTTATGTTAAATAATAATGAGTGAAATTTTGAGAGTCCAGAATTGAATCTGAGCAAGCTTATATAGTATATACACAATCAAGATCTAACCCTTTCCTTTTCGGAAGACCGTGCCTGAGTTCACATTACTACTTGTAACTTTCGTAGGATTTCAATGCTGTTGTGCGATTTTTCCGACAAAATCATGATTTCCTCGACAATTACCATAGATAATGATTTCTCACTGTCATAATTACATGTATGCGTAGTTGCTATTCACATCTTAAAAAAGAATTGTTCCGTTAGGGGCATTAGTCATAAAGTTATAGCAAAATTACTGGTGTGCGATTTTTTTATTTTGAAGACAAATATCCCGTTCAGCCTCTGATTGGTTATAATTATGGTATATAGTGTCGCTAATTCAAGATAATAATTTTAATTTCCAGTATGCGATTCATAATTTATCATAAAAACACTAGTTAACGTGGCAATTCCATAGTGTATTTGCCCGTGTTATGATAGAGGTTATACCATTTTTTTATATCGAAAATCAAAATTATTATCTTGAATTAACTACACTATATATCCTAATTATAACCCATCAAAGGTTGAACGAATTCTTTTTTTTTTATTTAAAAACAAAACGATCTAAATATATTTCTCAATGCACTGGAAGCTTAAGGGGGGAAAAAAAACGAAAAACACACTGAGAAGAGTGATGGGTACCGAAAAGAAAGGGATGTTAAAGACACAGAAAGACTTTGAGCTGATGCCACGGGACAAGAGGAATTAGTGTAATTTTGTTGAAGGCCCGTGTTCCTTGTGGAGATGAAGGCGGCCCGTGTTCCTTGTGGAGATGAAGGCGGCCCGTGTTCTTTGTGGAGATGAAGGCGGCCCGTGTTCCTTGTGGAGATGAAGGCGGCCCGTGTTCCTTGTGGAGATGAAGGCGGCCCGTGTTCCTTGTGGAGATGAAGGCGGCTCGTGTTCCTTGTGGAGATGAAGGGTAATGAATGAATCAGTGAAGGCTACTCCTGCTTTTATTTTAGTATTCTAAGTTTGCTTATCTATGTGTTTAGCCTTGTATGTTATATATACGAAGATGGCTGTATACCGCTCCACCTATGTCCCAGTCTTGACATATGGATGCGAGTCGTGGGCAATGACTACAACCCACAAAAGCCAGATCCAAACCTCAGAAATGAGGTATCTGAGGAAAGTGGTTGAAGTAACAAGAAGAGGCATGGTCCGCAACCAGACGATCCGTCAAGGCCTAAAATCCCATCCGCTGCAGACCCAAATAGAACAGTCCCAACTAAGATGGTTTGGCCATGTCTGCAGAATGGGAGAAGATCGGCTACCACGACAAGCATGGGAAACAAAGAGCCAGAGATCCAGACCTCCAGGACGACCCAGAGTCCGCTGGGAGGACAACATTAGACAATCTTTGAAGGACCGAGGACTAGAATGGAACCAGGCCAGGAAGAAGACAGCTGATAGAATGGTCTGGCGCTCTCTCTTCCAAACCTCTACACCTCACGGTAGAAGGGGAACGACTAAGTAAGTAAGTATGTTATTTATATATATATATATATATATATATATATAATATATATATATATATATATATATATATATATATATATATATATATATATATATATATATATATATATATATAATCTTATATTTTAACATTTATTGCTAAAGCAGACAAAATAACTTTTACAGTTCAATCGTCACACACATCTGGTGATAATCTGCTGAAGTATTCGCGAATTACTGCGTGGAAATGAAAGCAACGAATCTATATCACATTCAAATAACTCATCGACCCATCCCTTTTTAAAATAAAATGTAAATAAACTGTAGGCATTATACCGTATCACCTCCATCTTACTTGAACTGCGCGCTCATTTGCTATTTTTAGAGTAAGCGTAGTCGATGATGCAAGTTGAAACATATCAGACACTCGAGTGACCTGGCGGTGACCTCGTGCAGTTTGTTATTTACAAAGATTGATGTTAATAAGCGAACTTAACCAGGCATCTGTGAAATGTAAAATCATTACTTTATAATCTAGGTGAGATCACTTTCATGGTTTACCTTTTTAATAAATATAACTGTTCGAAAATTCGGTGTGCCAGACAAATATGTCAGTAAGGCGGAACTATGGGAAAAATGTCAATCAATGGATAAGGTCTAACCAATCAACGCTAAAAAAAATGGCGACTCTGCAACGAAGTAATTTTTACCATCCAATCAGAGATGCGGTATAGTTCACGCCTGAACCATGAGTGAATTTTCGGTTGCGCGCGCATTTGCTGTAACGGCTCATCTACATTTAGCCGGCGCCAGAAACTGTTGTAGAAAGCGCTGTTTCAGACTTGATAACAGGCAAGCTGAGGCCGTGTATGTTGTCTACTGTCAAGACTCACCGCAGCTTTAAATTAGGCCATATCTAATTAAAAGCAAATATGTCATCAACAAATAAATATGACGGGGTTCCGACCACGGAGGTAATTGTGAACGACCAGGACGTAGACGAGGGATGTATTTCTGATTTGAACGAAGAGGTAAGTTAGGCTACTAGTTTTCAAAGTGTATTTATCTATATCTTTAGTTGTAGTGTGAGTGGTAGGCATGTTGGAAGTGACATATTTCTTTCGTCAACCAGGCCCGAGGGCTATCCACTGGATCATCTCATAAAAATGACACACCAAATGCGATGCTGACCACCGACGTCTTCCTAAAGAGTGCGAAAGACTCCGGTCTTTCCTCTCGTGTGTCCGAAGTGGATGCAGGCGAAAGAGATGGAGAAGCCGGACATTCACTCCTCGGGGAGCACAAGAAAGACTTGACAAAACGGCTCACAAGGATCTCAGAGTGTCAGTATGGTGCGTCTGTTTTTAATTTCCATCTTACAACAAAGTTTCAGTTGTTAACAGACAGATCCATCTTGTCCATTTTAGGATTGAAGTACTTGTCCAGTGATTTTGTGAACTGTATATTAGCCTATTGCATTTTGTTGTAGGCTAGGCCTAACACTTTATGGGATTATAACAAGTAGGCCTACTACGTCTGTAGTTTAAGATTATAATGAGCCGCTTGGTATAATGTTATTTTTTTAATGCGCTCTTTCAAGCAGTAGCCTACACACGTTGACACAAATAAAAACAAAGTTTGTAATAAAACAAAGCAGGAAGGCTACACATCATAATAGGGGCAGGGAAGTGAAAGTATGAAAATCCCGCCAGGGTTGTACATAGCACATGTCGAATTGTTTGCATCTGAAAGTTCAGTTTAAATAAGATTACTAGGTAACTGAGGATAAGATTATAAGCAGGTTGCGGATTAGAATGACAAATATTTCAGGTTAGCGCACATAGATTCTGTTAAAGAGCCCTTTTTATTAAATGAATTTCGTAGGCCTAGCTTTCACTGGTTGTTGCAAGATGCCCCACGTGGAGTAGTTTAAGAGTAGGCTCCTAGATTTGTGATTTTACTATGTGTTGTGTCTACGTCTGCGCAGTTCGCTCAGTCTGGTTTTAGCCGGTCTCCTCTGGTAGCATAGCCACGGAAGCCTTTCTCTACTGTCCCCAACTGCGAAGTTCAATAGGTACCAGCGATGATTTTGGTCACTACCATCCCACCTCTCTCTTTTTATCATACTGTTTATTTTTCCAGCATTCACAAAACTGCGCAGTTAATTCTGCCAACCCGAAAATAATGAAAATGCATTAATCATTTTATAAACTCTTTAGTAGTTTCATTGCAATGTCAAAATGATCAATTCAGAGTGGTGATTGTAAAAGGTTTCAAACGTAATTTGGTGTTTCCATTTGCCACTACTAATGCGCAGTCTGACTGTGAGAGGTTCTGCATCCTGTTGGAAAACTTTTCATGTAAAATGTATTGCTAAAGAAATAACTAGTGTTAGTATGTGTGTGCGTCATTCTCTTTGCTAAAACGGCAGTCACTTACGCCTGTCCTGTTGTTAACTAGGGGGAAAGAGGGTGGGATGACACCCAGTTCACTATTCATCTGTCATCATCAATATGCATTGTGAGAATCTCACCAGGCCCTCACTGTCCCTCCACACCCTCACTAATCCTTATTCATTAATTTTTGTTCTTGTTGTATAGGCTACTGTTTTATTGAGTAGATTATGAAAACCTATGACAACACAGTTGTCAGAAATTAGTCTGATGCTGTTCTTACAATGCATATGACTTTTAACAGATCAAAGTCAACTAAATATCTGTTAAAGTCCGTTATATAACTAGAACCACCAGTCCTTTACACCCCTCCACTTTATTATTATTCTTGTTCAGAGTTTCTTCTGGATTTTTTATTTTATTTTATTTATTTCTTCTATTTATTTAACGTATTAGCACAGTTGTGATTGTCCCTGTTTACAATGATTTGACAAATGTGATGCCACCTTCTCATATCAGCAGTTATTCATATTATTTGGAATTGAAAACAATATATATCCTAATTATAACCCATCAGAGGTTGAGCGGGATATTTTTTTTTTCATTAATTAAAAAAAAAAAAATACTGTAAATTTTTTTTTTTTAACTGTCAAGTAATAGAAAACAAGTACCATATATGATCATTAATGTATTTGAAAATGTTAATTAATTTCTGATTCTGAAATACTCAGTTTGTTAACCCCCTTTGTCTTATAAACATTCTGTGCATAATTTCCTCAGGCACTTTATTTAAATCATATAATTTCATAAGTTGGGGGTGTGGCTACTATTCAGGAAGCCTGCAGCAAAGTATTTCATATGCAATAACTAACTCATAACTAATTCTCCAGACCTAAAGGTCTTTCATATTTGGACATGCGCCCTAATATAACCGGCTAGGTTGAATGGAACGCGCCTCGCCAATACGAGGCAAAATTTTTTTTTTTTTTTTTTTTTTTTTTTTTTGGTTAAATGTGTATGCAGTGGTGGTTTCTGTTGTAATTTGTTTGACATGATGAGGTTGTTAGCCACATGCAGTGGTGTACTAAGGGGGATACGAGGCACGCAGTCTGCCGCATGTAACTGCCAGTATGGGGGTGCCACACTATTTTGACAATATTGTACTGTTAAAAATCTACTTGCAAGCATAATATATTTTTCTGTCTATTTGGGGGAGGGGGGTTTGCTGAAGATAGGATCGGGGGGGGGGGGGGGGGGGGGGGGGGGGGGGGGGGGGGGCGGGGGTTGAGAAGAGAAGAAATACCTTAAGTACACCCCTGGCCATATGCATAACCTCACCTTAGTAACACTTCTTATGGCAATCCACAAGCCTGAGTTAAATACTGTCTTATTCACCCCCTCCCGGGGAACCAAGTGTACCATTGCGTTTCATGTTGCTAAATTTTAAAAATACATTTTGTTTATATAAATTGTTGTCTTTGCAACACTCATTATCTCCTAATACTGGTTTATCACATCTCTGAATCTGGCAGGGCATTGTCACATTATTGAGTATTAATGTATGAATGTGCCTGTTCTTAATGTCATTTCATGCATTTTATTGTCCTTCATTAAACTCAGAAACAACAAATATACAACCATTTTTGTGCACACATTAGTTGATGAGCACTGATTATTCATTGCTTGCTGAAAACTGACAAGTGTTTCACGCCATTGAAAGTGTTTCTGTATTTATTTATTTTTTAAATATAAAGCTTGTTCAGGGATTCATCAAAGATTGTGTTTCAATTTATGAGGTGAGTATTTAATAGATTGTAAGAAAAAAAATATTATAAGTTATCAACAGCTTAATTTTATATTTATGAAATTTCATTACTTCAATTTATTTCCATAACTTTAGATATTCTATTGCATTTTCATTTAGAATGTTGAATTTTTGGCTGTAAAATTTGTGTTAAGTATGAATATGCATATATTGTAAGCCTGTCTGTTATACTAATTATCCATTTTCATAATTCTGTTTGTAAATAGATGAAGGATGTAAATGTAACCCTCGTTCGGTGGTCACAATTGTCCTCAAGGTCTTGGGTGTTTTCCTTATGCTCTACATTTTTATTTGTACCCTGGACCTGCTCAGCAATGCCTTCAGACTCTTGGGTGGGAAAACTGCAGGTAAGGGATCTGACTCTTGTACACGAAAGTAACTGTAGTGGTGTGCAGTTTTCGTAGTTTCTAGTTTGAAATGCATTCACGTGTCTTAACGACTTAGTTAACAAAATTGTCATTTACTTGACAACCATCTGATTAAAAAATTATTAATTTTACTAGACATTCAGCTTCTTCTCCTAATGCACATAAACACTTTCCTTTATTATACACACATTTCGTACACTTTGTTGTGACATTTTTAAAAACCAGTAAAGTTCATTTTGATTTTATGTTGTTAACCACAAATGTATCACAGCTTCTTATCAAATATTGTTTTATATGTGTGTATGATAGAAATTCTTTAATCGAAGATTATTTGATCAGTTGTGAAGAATTTGAAGAAATAAAATAAACATTTATTTTGTTTTAAATCGCTAAAGACTATTTATTTTTACTTGCTATAAAGTAACATCGTCCTGAATATAAAATAAAAATACTGAAAAGTTACAACCAAACAATTTATTATTATTGACCATACTTGCCACATTATATCACAAACCTCGAACTGAGCAAATGCTACCACATTTAAGCAAAAAACATAAAAATTGCTATAAATTGAATAATCAATACAAGTTTGTTTTATCAGTTACAACAAATTTTAAATGATTAATCTATTTATCGTTAAAGAACAATATACACACACACACACACACATGTATAGATATATATATACACCACACACACATATATATATATCCCAACTAACATATTTACCGATGTATGTTACGTCGGTCGGTCTCACTCAAAATAGTAACTCGCACCAGAAAAAAAGTGCGCAGCGCACGGTGTGCAACTTGCGCGGCGTGGGTGTTATATAAAACAAATACTTTGGTTTTATTTTTTATTCTTTCACGAAATTAGTAGCGCTCGACAAAGAAAAAGTGCATAAAAATTGGTGTGCATTGAGCCAATAACATACCAAAGGGAATTGTATTTTCGGACATGGCCAGCTCTATGTCGCCTTCACCCGATGTACAAATCATGAAAACTTGAAAGTTTTTGTTAAACCACTTATTATCACGGAACACTCTTTGAAAACAATCCACACACTTTCACACGAAATATTGTCATCAAGGAACTTTTAAATTGAATCTAAAATAACATAATTCTCGCCGTGTGTACGTTGGTCACAGATGAGGAATGCAACCGTGTTGAAAAAGTGTATTGTTTCCATTATATATACTCTCCCGAAAATAGTTACAATCAACTAAGAAAAGCATTCATGAACAGTTTGATTACACTGTATAATGGAAAGAAACCAAAAACACTCTAAGAATGTACTTCTATCAGCTCATCTGGGAACAGAAACAGCACACTATAATTAAAAACCCATCAAGTTTGACGGGTAATTGCTAGTATATATATATATATATATATTTATATATATATTATATATATATATATATATATATATATATATATATATATATATATATATATATATATATATATATATATATATATATATATATATATATTATATATATATATATATATATATATATAAAACATACAAATACCAAAAGGAACAGCTGAGGGCTATCGCCTCAAGGATGCATTATTCCCCCATAGTCAGTTTTGACTGGTGGAGGCAACTACTACATAATTATGTGTTGCGATGCAGGTGGTGTTATGGAATTGCGCCATGAAGATGCATTGTGGAGAGCCAAGTTCACCTTCCATCTGGATTAGTAAAATCTAGCTTTTATCATTTTGTGGGTTACCGGGGCCCGAAAGGGGAGCAAAGAACAGTAACACTGTACCCTACCAGGCATGTCGTTAAAAAGCGACTAAGGAGGGTTGGGCATGGGGCTGGTTACCCCATCCCGTAAAAAACTTTTTACCACAAAAAATTAAAGATGAAGATAAATGTGAAAAAATCCGTTCAAACGCAAATAAAAGACGTTGAAGCTTGTTAAAATTTGCCCAGTTTTGTGTTTACTTCCGTTCGAGATAAATTCCGGGCAGTATAAAATATCAGAATAGAAAGAAACAATGAAATAAATCAGCGTCTTTTAAAAGATCTTACGTCTACAGCGTTCGGCCTTTGCATCTATTATTAGATCTTGCGTACGGAATCAGTTAAGGCCATCTTCTTCACCAGTGATATCCTGTTTACTTTAGCATTATTTTACAGGTTTTCTTTGGCCTCCCCTCGCTTTTCTTTCCTTGTGGGTTCCAGTCAAGGGCATGTCTAGTTACATACTATTTTGTTGTTTCCCTGGAGGACGCGTCCATCTCCATTTTCTTTCTTAAATCTTACAGCATCATTCATTACTCTTCTGCTCTTGATGTAGCATAGCCTTCAACAAACTTACACCTGTCCCCTGCCATCAGCTCAAGGTCTTTACATGCCTTCCCCATTTCTTTCTTCAGTTCTCTTCTCTGTGTGAATATGTTAATTATGTTCTTTAATTCAATTCAGTACCCTTTAACTTCCCAAGGTGCATAACCTTCAACAAACAAATGCCTCTTGTCACATACCATCAGTTCCAGATCTCTCCCTGTGTGTTTTGTTGTTGTTTGTTTGGGTCTCCCTCCACCTCTCTTACCCTGGGGATCCCAAAACAAATACTGTCCGGAAGTTCTATCAAGAGGTTTCCTCACTGCATGTTCTATTCATCGCTAATGTCTTCTCATCTCTTATTCCAGTAGTTTTGCAGGCATCCAACTTACCTATAAATATAGAGGAGGTGTTGAGAATAGACAGACCTAGGGAACTGCATAATATAGTCAAACAATATTTAACACGAACACATGTTAATATATAGTGGCTGGGAATGTGAAGGTCTAATGCTGTTCTTACAATGCATGTGACTTTAAACAGATGAAAGTCAATTAAATATCTGGTAAAGTCCGTTATATAACTAGAACCACCAGGCCTTTACACCCCTCCACTTTAATATTATTCTTGTTCATAGTTTCTTCTTGATTTTGTTTGTTTTTTATTTTTTATTTTATTATTTAACATATAGGCCTAAGCACAATTGTGAGTATCCCTATTTTCAAATGTGATGCCACTTTCTCATGTCGGCAGTTGTTCATATTATTTGGAATTGAAAACAATATATATCCTAATTATAACCCATCAGAGGTTGAACGGGATTTCTGTTTATCTTCATTAATTAAAAAAAAAAAATATTCCAGTAGCATTTGTCTGGTTCTTATGTGGAATTTTATAGTTAGTAATATCGTTAGTTAATATAGCAATGACCCAACTGTCAAATTGAATTTTGATAGAAATGTAAACCGATACACATAGACTATTTTTACATCTTCGTGCTAAAAAGCTTTAAACAAATACACGGTGCTGAAAATCAGTAATTAAAGATTTTGAAAAGCTGTGTATTATCATCTTTTCACCTGCTCAGTGTCATTAAGGTGTGCTATTTGAAACTGTTGCTAGTGTGTCATTTTAGTTTAGTCACTGTGAAGTGCCAATTTTCAGATTTTCTAACCTACCTTTAAAGTCAAATTATGTTTTAAAAGTCTGGTGAATATCTTATGTGCATGTCATACTAGAAAGTACCTGGCATTAGGACAGCGCTGTAGATAAAATTATCATTGGCATATTGACTGTGCTTGATTGTTTGTTTTGTATCATAACAGGGAGTGTGTTCCAAGACAGCGCATTGTTGGCCAATCCCATCACTGGGCTCATGATTGGTGTCCTGGCAACTGTGATCCTGCAAAGTTCCTCCACGTCAAGCTCTATTGTCATCTCCCATTCTGCAGACATGGCCAAACCATCTTAGTTGGGACTGTTCTATTTGGGTCTGCAGCGGATGGGATTTTAGGCCTTGACGGATCGTCTGGTTGCGGACCATGTCTCTTCTTGTTACTTCAACCACTTTCCTCAGATACCTCATTTCTGAGGTTTGGATCTGGCTTTTGTGGGTTGTAGTCATTGCCCACGACTCGCATCCATATGTCAAGACTGGGACATAGGTGGAGCGGTATACAGCCATCTTCGTTTTCTTACCAACCTCTTTCTTGCTGAGGAATCCACGATTTATGGCCTGAAAAAGTCTCCCAGCCGCTGCTTTTCGAGTGGCCAACTCTTCTTTGATGCCTCCCTTTCGGTCTATAATAGCTCCGAGATATCTAAAGTGGTCGACCTGCTCCAGGACCTGTTCTCCCAACTTAATCTGATGTTTTCTTTCTTCTCGTGATATCACCATGGATTTTGTTTTAGAGCTGCTTATGACCATCCCTCTCTTCTCCAGCTCTTCCTTCCAGACTTGCAGGTTGGATTGGAGATGTGCCTCTGATTTAGCAATCAGGGCAACATCATCAGCAAATGCCAGCTCCGAAATATAGACCTGTCTCATCTTCCAGTACCCCACTGAATACTTTCTTGTTCTCTCCTTACATGCCTTGATGACATCGTCCATAAGGAGTATGAAGAGGTAAGGTGATAGGATATCACCTTGTCTTACACCAGTGGTGGTCCTGAACTCTTCTGACTTATGGTTTGCTGTGGCAAGCAGAAGAGAGGAGAAAATGTCGAAAGGAACACCAGGAAAATAAGCAGCTGAGGGCTGTCACCTCAGGGGCGCTTTCCTATAGTCAGTGGTGACTGAAGGGGCTAGTATTATTATTATTAAGTTTGACAAAAAATGTGAAGTACCTAAAAAAAAAAAAAGTTTTCTTTAAATAAATGTGTTCTGTTAACTCACTTATTGTATTGGTTTTGTCTTCAGTCATTTTGAAACTGGTTAAGATTTTCCACACTGTCTTAATGATAATTTGATTGAAAAAACAATAAAATTAGCAAATAATGGTAGAAGACAAAATGTAAGGCATGGCAATTTGATAGTAAGAGAAACATAACATGACAAATAACTTTAATGTAAACAACAGAACTGATGAACAATGTATTTTTGAGTGCGTGCTTTTGTTTTACAAAAACTTATTTTACTGTAACAAGTCAGTGTTGTTAGGCTGAAAAAAGCATGTTTATTTTCATCTAGTTATGGACATACAGCCGGCTATTCCTATCATCATGGGAGCAAACATCGGTACAACTGTAACAAACACTCTTGTCTCCCTTGCTCATTCCATGAACCGCAAGGAGTTTCGCAGGGCATTTAGTGGTGCAGTAGTAAGTATAAGATACGTGTTTTTTTGCGTTTGTTTGTCATATCAGACTGAACATCTGAAATATCCTTACCTTATTCTGATCATTATGAAGGTTGTAAATTTTGGTTTTTCCAGTGTCAACCCATTGACTGCTTCATTATTGTGGTGGTATTTGTAAAATCAGTAGGAGTACTCAACGGGAGGGTGGTTTTCCCACATTAGACGCAGGGAATTATCTGTCGCTTTGAGTTTTCACAAGGTGTTGGAGTTTAAGGCTTGGTTCCTTCCAAGTGTTTTTTATAAGTATCCTAATATTTTCCACATTTTTTTAAAAGTATCCTGTTTTCCAAATTTTAAAAAAATATCCTAATGTTTTCCCACTTTGTTTAAAAGTATCGTAATGTTTTCCACATTTTAAAAAAGTAATTTGTATGTTTTCCACATTTTTTAAAAGTGTGGTAAAGTTATACACCATTGTAAATGAAATTGAATGAGCATTAATAAAATAATATTAGTTAAATTGACGCTGTTTGTTAGTGACATTATCCCTCCTTGCTAATTATTGTATGCAGATTATGTTTAAAATCTTCACATTCTATGTTTGTGTTAATTTTTTTTTTTTTTTTTCCTTGTCCTAACATGGTAGACTGTTCACACTTGTTTAGGGGAGGGGGTAGATTTAAATCTTGGGATGTGGGTTAGCGTTTAATTTACCTAATTTTACAGTAGTAATGTATATTACTTGGTCTTTAAAAATCAGTGGAAGGAGGAAGATGATACATACAGCAGAGATGACCCAATCCACCAACTTAACAGACACCAACAGACCATCATTTTCCGCCTGAGAATTGGACTACTGGGCCACCTCTACAGCCTCAGGATATCTCATACAAATGAATGTCCATGCGGGAATCCCCTGAACACATCCTCCAGAGCTGCCCAACCCATGATGACCCACGACGTCTGACCTGGCCAAGGAGTGCTGAGCTCAAGCAGAAGCTATGGGGCTGCCGCGCTGACCTGGAAAAGACTGGACTTCGTCCTGGCAACAAACCCGCAGATTTAGCATGACTACAAACCGAACACAGAAGAAGAAGAGGAACTTGGTCTTTAATTGTCATGGTTTTTGTATGATCTACTACAATCATATAACTGGCATCATATCTACATAGTATGTATACATAAGTGCTGCATCGAGGAATACATTTAAAAAACCTGGTGGCGAATTGACACTGACCAATGGAAGGCTCAAGGTTGGCTTGTTAGATGAACCTTGTTGTTCTTCATCGTTCGCTCACAAATTACCCCATCCGCCTCTCTTATAAAACTGGCAGTCCGTCTCAGGCTTCTCTCATCACCATACAGTTCCTCCCTCAACTGGGTTGGAGAAGGCTGTCCTGCCACCCTGCTCCTCTTGCGAAGCTGGCAGTTTGGAAGTACATGTTCTATTGTTTGTTTGGATGAGCCTTGTTTACATGACTTCGTGTGCGGCAAGATAGTATTTTTCTACTTTCCCTGTTTTGTTCCTGAAGGAGCATCTTCTTCTTCTTCGATCCTTAACCACCGACCGTCAAAGCAGTCAGTGGCCATCACGCCTAGTGGCGTCTTGTAGGGCAACAACAAACTGATTCCACTTTGCACGGTCGGTGGCCATCCTTCGTACAGTGCCCCAACTCTGGTTCATTCTTTGCATCTCAGCCTCCACAGTCCTCCGCCAAGTTGTTTTTGGTCGGCCTCTTTCGCTTTCCTTCAGGGGTCCAAAGCATAGCTGTTCTTGTGATGGCATCGGGGTCTCTTCTGAGGACATGACCAACCCAGCTCCAGCGTCTGCCAGCTATGATGGTATGCATGTCCTCTTGCTTGCTACGAGTAAGCAGATCTTGGTGATGGTATTCGGCCAAAAGATTCGGTGAATTTTTCTTAGGCATGTTGTGTGAAAAGAGGACAATTTTGACATTTCCTTCTCTGTGACTCTCCAGCATTCCGCACCATAGAGAAGCACAGAAAGCACGCAACTCTGGTATAATCTTAATTTTGTGCTTGTGCTGTATTGGGAGGACTTCCAGATGTTATTTAGGCTAAAGAAGGCTGTTCTTGCCTTATTCATTCTGATGTTGATGTCTTTGCCTGCCCCACCGTCTGGTGTTACTATGCTTCCTAGGTATGTGAAGGTATCTGTCTGTACCAGTTGCTGATTCCTTACTGATATGGGCTCAGGGTTGCTCACATTGAGCGTCATGACCTCAGACTTCTTTAAATTAATGTTCAAGCCCACCTGCTGGCTAAATTTATTAAGTCTATCCGTTTTTTCCTGGATGTGTTGATGTGAATGTGCCAGCAGTGCAATGTCATCTGCATATACCAGATCTTCCAATGTAGAAAATGTAGTCCATCTTATTCCTCTTGGACTGCCCTCTGTTGTCTGGCGCATCACCCAGTCTATGACTGTTAAAAATAGAGTGGTTGATAAGGGGCATCCCTGTCGTACTCCTGTCTTCACCTCGAAGGTTAGGTTGCTCTGCCCAACACTACACGTAAAGTTGGCATAGAGGCTTTTTATGATTGACACTATGCAGCTTGGAATTCCATAAGCCCTCAGTATTTTCCATAAACTGTCCCTATGTATGCTGTCAAAAGCCTTTTCAAAATCAACAAAATTTATGTAAAGCTGTCTTTGCCATTCTGAGCACTGCTCTATAATGTTCCTGAGAGTGAATATATGGTCTACACATCTTCTGTTCTTTCTAAATCCTGCTTGTTCTTTCCTCAGTTTGTAGTCTACTGCCTTTGAAATTCTCTGTATAATTATCCTGCCTAGTATTTTGCTGGGAACTGAGAGGAGTGATTCCTCTCCAATTATTGCAGTCTGAAAGATCTCCCTTCTTGGGCAATTTGACAATTATTCCTTTGTTCCACTCTGATGGTGTTGTCCCCATTTTCCACACTTGTGCAAATAGTGGTTCTAATAGTTCTGCTGCTAGCTCAGGGTCTGTCTTAAATAGCTCTGCATTTAAGTTATCATGGCCCGGAGCTTTACCGTTCTTTAACCCTTTGATTGCTGTGATGATTTCTTCTTTTCGTGGAATGTCTGTATTTACATCTAGATCGTTTTCAGCCTCAGGAACATTCAATTGTGTCTCTGGTATTTCCTTGTTCAGAGTTTCTCTGAAGTGCTCTGCCCATCTTGTTTCCTGTCCCTCTGCTGTCTTGATGAAATTTCCTTGCTTATCTCTTACTAATGTAATATTGTTTGCACCTTGTTTTCCGCTGATGAATTTAGTTATTTTGTATACTGTGCTTTGTTCATTTCTCAGTGCTGCCTCTTCTGCCTGTTTTGCAAGATCGTCTAGGAAATTCCTTTTGTTGGCTCGGGTTTGGCGTTTAACTTCCCTGTCCAGTTGACTGTACTGTTCGCTATATAGTTGCTTTAACCTGGGGGACTTCGCTTCTGTTTTCTTTCTTTTCATTTCCTTTCTCATCTTTATGGTGTTTAGTGTTTCTGGTGTTATCCAGTCTTGCTTCTTCCTTTCCTGGAATCCTAAGCATGATTTGCTACTTTCCTTATATATTGTTGAAATGGTTTTAAAATTCTGGTCTATATCATCAGTCAATGTCTTTTCCTGGCTTTTGGCAAATTGATATCGTTTCTTAATGTCGGCCGCAAAAGCTTTTCTGGTAAGGGGGTCCTTCAATTTGCTGATGTCAAACCTTTTCTGTGTAGTTACAGTTGGTCCAGCCCTTCTTAGTTTCACTTTCAGTTTTGCAACTACTAAATGGTGATCGCTTCCCACATCTGCACCTCTTCTTACCTTCACATCTTGTAATGCATGTCTCCATCTACCGTTAACCATGATGTGGTCTATCTGGTTTCTGTCCCGACCATTTGGTGATTCCCATGTTAACTTGTGAATTTCCTTATGTGGGAAAAGTGTTCCTCCAATGACCAGGTTGTTAATGCTACAGAAACTTATTAGCTTATCCCCATTTTCGTTTGCTATTCCGCTGCCGCATTTCCCCATTGTTCTTTCATTATATGTATTGTGTGTACCAACTTTCGCATTGAGGTCTCCCATTACTATAACAAGATCATATCTAGGTGTGTCCTCCATTTCTTTCTGCAGTTGTTGATAGAATTCATCCTTGACCTCCTCATCGCTATCATTCGTTGGTGTGTAGCATTGTATTATTGTAGTGTTGGTGAATCTCCCTCTCAATCTCAATCGTATCAGTCTGTTGTTGATGGGTTTCCATTTCAGTAATGTCCTTTCTATCCCTTTCTGTAGAATAATGGCTACGCCTTCACTGTGCTGTCCATCCTCTCTTCCAGAGTAAAGTACTGTTTCTCCTGTTGCTGTTTTAACTTTTCCTGCCCCTGTCCATCTGCTCTCGCTTATCCCCAGGATGTGTAACCTATAGTTTCTCATTTCTGCCGTGACCTGTCTTAGTTTACCTGTCTCGTACATTGTCCTGACATTCAAATCCTATTCTTGTATCCTGTTTTGCGGTCAGGACATCCGTTTTCATGTCAGTGGCTTCCTTTCGGCTTTCACCACTGACAGTCATACGAGCCACAGACTCCGAATGTCCATCCCGCAGCAAAGTTTGTTCATTTGATGTTGTTTCCGTAACTTCATTATTTTTTTACATAGACAGGGGTGTCAGCCCTATGCTAAAACCCCCAACCTGGAGGACCAGGGTACCAGCTTTTGTCTGACCCCTACCCACACAGACCAGTCCAGCTTGGTTGAACCTACCAGGAGTAAAACTCCCACTGGCATAGCTCTGGGGATTGTCAGGGTACGCAAGCTGCCATACCGCTACAAGGTATAGGTACCATTGATGGCAGGAAGGAGCATGGCGCAACACATTTGTTGGCCTTACATACACCATAGCAATTTATTTTACGTGACAAAGTTGCTATCATGCTTGATACTTGACAAGTAGACAGTGGTTCTTGTCTTAGTTAGCTTTTTTTTTTTTAAGTTTTTGTATTTTAAATCATCTTCCTCTTCCAGGTACATGATGTGTTTAACTGGTTGACTGTTCTTGTTCTTTTGCCCCTGGAATACTGCACAGGTATATTTCATTCTTATTAAATTGATTCTCATTGTGTATTAATTTACTTCACGTATGTATGTTGTCTACAACTAAAAAGGTGTGCTACTTGTCTTTGTCCTTATGTGGATATGTTTATCACTCTACCTGAATCATCTGATTGATGTGTCAAAGTGATTTTATTTCAGCTATCTTGTCTATATGCCATAAAAATGTAAAGGGTAGTCTCAAAGCAGATACTGCCATAGGGGAATGAAGTGTTAGAGACTTCAATACACTAGGTCCAACTTTGAGAGGTGGGGGGGGTGATAATTCCCTTCCTTGCTGCCTTAGCCTTCTCTAAATCAAGAGCAGAGCCAGGTACCCATTTACAGCTGTGTAGACGAGTCTGATGCCACCGTGTTTCAAACTCGGTACCTTTGCCATGAGAGGCCAGCACTCTAACTTTCTGCCAATTGGACGCTCTTGTGTACTATACCTAATCTCATAATAGTGAAATTGAATGCTGTACCACAGCATATTAATAGCAATAAATGTTCACATATGTAGACTTAACATTTGAAAGATGACAAATACGCCGAGTTACAAAGGGAGTATATAGATTTGCTGTGTGTGGCCTTGAGAGAGAGAGGGGGGGGGGGGCTCTGAAGAGACAAAGAAAGAACAAGACTACTGTACCCTGGGGCATGTCATACAAGGTTGTAGTGGTTTTTGATGTTATTGTGTGGTTGCTATGTTACCTAGTGTACTGGTTGAGGTCAGCTGTGAAGGCTCCTGAAGATAAAAGTTTATGGGAGTTACAGAATGCCTTTCTGCTACCACTTATGACCTCAAACAGACTTATTCTGCTATTATGTATCTTAGCTACGTTTAATGTCTAGGGTAATGAAATGTGATGTGTAGGTAATTAAATACACTGACACACACATGTAAACACTAATTCTAATAATAATAATAAGCTCTATGATCAAATCAACTAACACTGGCTTTAGAAGTTAAATTTGATAATTGTTTTGAATTTATTTAGTCCTGAACCAACTTTTCTTCTGGTCAGGACATATGAAACAATATGTATTTATCAATAAAAGTGCATATATATATTGCATAATCAAAATGAAATTTTTGTACATAGATATATGGTTACATTGGTTAATATTAACACTAACTACAGTGTCTTTGGAAAACTAGCCTGGATGTCTAGTCGGGGTGGTGTCATCATACCCGATCTCTGTTTACACGAGTCATTGTCTTTGAAATATTGAACTGAGGTATAGTTTTTATACACCCGGATTTTGTTTATTTATTCTCTCCACATGTAAGCCTACCTTGCCGTGGTTGGAGAGCTTGAGCGCCCCAATGATCCCGGGAGCTATGCCGGCGGGAGTTTTACTCCTGGCAGGGTCACCCAAGCCGGACAGGTCCTGGGTGAGGGGCCAGACTAAATGGGCTGAGGAGTGGGTGGAACCCTATAGGTGTAGATGCAGAACCCACCGGCGAGTGGTACATGCTCTGGTCTGCACCAATCCACCCCCACTTCATGGGTTAAATGCTTTCTTGCCTCATTCTTCACTGTTTGTCGTCTATCACGCCCACGGCGACCGTTGCCTCAATTGGCTGTGTGTGATGTACCCGGAAACGGGGCCTCCCAGCACTGAGGCACAGTTAAGTCCCCGATGTCACTTATCGGTGCAGAATTGAGAGAGATGGCTGAGCATCACAATCCCCCCTGTGTTGCAGCATGATGAGAACCCAGCATTGCACACTGAGCTTGGGGGGATCACTTGGGCACCAGACTTAATACTGGCTCTTGACTGGATGGCCGCATGCAGGAGATTTCTACAATGGAGGGTTGGCAGGTGGTGGGTATCTGGAAGTGGCTCTGTGCAGGACGTGAGGATTCCTTGGGAGAGCCCAAAACCAGAGCACAGCATTGTGCAAGCTCTGCATAGTTGGAGAGCCCCCTGGATGACGGGGAATGCACAGTGTGCTACCCCACCTATCCCCAACTGCTAACTTAGAACCAGAAGTGGGGTCCTCTGTATGCGTGCCAGGCCAGGATAAAACGCCTGGGAAAGAGACTGGAGCTCAGAACTCCCTAACTCAAAGTTGCAGGATGGCAGAAAAGCCACGGGAAAGACAGGGCTATTTTGAAGATAACGCAACCATATTTTCACCATACGAGCTCGGACGCCGCCTCGGTAAACAAGGTCCGCGCAGAGCAGTGACACCCCCAGGCTGCTTGCGAATAGTCTACTACTGGGAACATAAACAGATTAGGGATGAGCCCACTCTCCCGTTGAGCAGGTGCTAAAGTCGTAGATACTGGGCCAGAAGGCGCACCGGAAACCACAGTATCATGCAACTCGCTTTTTTTTTTCTATGGAGAGTACACCGTCAAATAAATCTCGTTCTGGTGCTCGCCCTGTGGAGCTCCACCAGGCAGGTGCAGTGCCGGGCTCTGAGCCTCGACAGAGCCCACCCTCAGCTACTGGAGGACCCTCTAGACCGTCTTGTGGAGTCAGCAGACGGCGGAGGAGAACTACTGACCAAAACAAAACAGAAAAAGAGAAACCCAGAGTGCCACTTGTCATAATGCACTGGAATGCAGAGGGAGTGAACAGCAAGCAGGCTGGATACAGCAAAAAGACAGAGCTGGAAAACATCTTGTATGAGAAGCAAGTCAGTGTTTGCTGTATCCAAGAGACTCACTTGAAAGCAGATCAAACCTTTAAAATAAGGGGATATCAATGCTTCAGATCCGACAGAAAAGATAGACGAAAAGGAGGAGTACTTACTCTTGTAAGGAATAACATTCCTGCACACGAAAGGAAAACCTTCATGGATGGAGCAGAATATCAGCTGCTGCAGATAAAGGTAGACAAGATGGAAATAGAACTCCTGAACTATTACTGTCCGAACAACAAACCTCTGAGTCTCAGCTCTATACAGGTACCAGCCACCAACTTTATAGCAGTTGGAGACTTTAATAGCCACTCCCAGAGCTGGGGCTATAACCATCTGGATCACAGAGGTGAAGAGGTTGAAACTTGGCAAGATGATCACTCCCTAATCCTAGTCAATAATGCCACAGATACTCCTACCTTCTACTCCAGAGGATGGCACACAACTTCAACACCAGATCTTGCCTTCTCCACACCAGATATAGCTGGATCTATTAGTAGAGAAGTAGGAGATCAACTAGGGGGAAGCGACCATCGCCCAATCTTTCTTACTGTCCAGAGTGCAACTCTCAGTACAGGCCCAGCCATTACAAGATGGAACTACAAAAAAGCCAACTGGGGTTTATTCAGGCATCAGGTGAACACGCTGCTGTCTACCCTCAAGGTACAGAACCGAGATATTAATGAAGTGGTAAAAGACTTCAACAGATGCATACTACAAGCTGCAAAAGAAACCATTCCCAAAGGATGCCGGCGTAACTACATACCATACTGGTCCAGCACACTCCAAGAACGTCAGGAAGCTATGGACAAGGCTAGAAAGAACGCAGAGTCTCAGCCTTCACTTGAAACTCACAACAAATGGAAAAAGGCTGTAGCAGAGTTTCAGAGAACAAAGCTAGAAGAAAAACGGAAAAGCTGGAGAACTAAAACGGCATCGCTGAACCTTGAGAAAGACGGCAGGAAACTTTGGAGATTAGTCAAGTCTCTAAATGAAGAGTGTTCCTCACCAAGGCAGACTATCACATTGGATGAAGGTGGCAAACTTTTCAGAGGAAAACAAGCTGCAGACTTGTTTGCTAGAAGATACAGTTCAGAAAGCAACTTACCCATTAACATAGACCATCAGAGAGAGATAAGAAAAGAAATACTGGCAACCATGGGACAGACAGATACTCCTGCCCCAATGAGGGAACCCATCACACTAGGAGAACTACAGAAGGCTATTTCCAAGCTTAAGTTTCAAAAGTCACCCGGCCCAGACAAAATCAGCAACGAAATGCTAGTAAATCTGAGCTCAGCAGCAAAGACAAAACTGCTTGAGATATTCAACCACAGCTGGTTGAAAGGAACGGTACCCCAAGTATGGAGAGAAGCCATCACAATACCCATACTAAAGAAAGGGAAATGTAAGACCGAGGCTGCAAGTTACCGGCCAATCAGTCTCACAAGCTGTGTTGGGAAGACTATGGAGCGAATAGTCAACCACAGATTGAAATGGTATTTAGAGTCTGAGCAGATCCTGGTGCCGGAACAAGCTGGATTTAGAGAATGCTACAGTATAGAAGACCAAGTTACTTACTTGTCTCAAGCAATAGAAGATGCCTTTCAGGAGAAGAAAAAGGTCCTAACGATCTGGGTCGACTTCAAGCAGGCCTTTGACAGGGTGTGGAAAGATGGCCTCATTGCAAAACTTGGGAGAGGTGGAATCCAAGGCAACATGATGAAATGGATCCAGTCATACTTGCATAACAGGAGAACTAGAGTCACTCTTGACGGTCTGCAGAGCAGAAAAGTGTTGCTCCATCAGGGGGTACCTCAAGGAGGAGTAATTTCCCCTACACTCTTCCTTGTTTACATCAATGACCTGGTGAAAGATCTCCCTGCAGGAGTGAAAGCTGCCTTATATGCAGATGACCTAGTACTCTGGTGCGCTGATGAAAATGTCACCACAGCAAATTATAGAATGCAGCGGGCAGCAGACATGCTAGTGTCATGGGCAGAGAAATGGCTTATCACAATAAACACAGACAAAACCTCCACAACACTGTTCTCCCTCGCCCCCAAGGACAAATCAGCTAACATACACCTAGGGACAACCGTTATCAAGGAAGAAAGCTACCCCACCTATCTTGGGGTGACATTTGACCAAAGGCTTACATGGAATAAGCATATTGAAAATGCAGAAGGAAAGGCCCGAAGACGACTAGGCATACTCAGAAAATTGGCAGGTACCAACTGGGGAGCAAATGAACGAAATCTAAAGAAGATTTATAGTGGAGTAATAAGACCACACTTAGAGTTTAGCTCAGCAGCATGGTCATCAGCTGCTAACTCACATCTGCAGTCCTTGGACAAGGTGCAAAATCAAGCTCTCAGGCTCATTACAGGAGCCATGAAAACTACACCAATAACAGAGATGCAGAAGGTTGCTGGATTACAGACATTGTCCCATAGAAGAGACACAAAGACCATGATCCAGATGGAAAAGTACAACAGTATGCCAACGCACCCAATGAAGGCAAGACTAGATGATCTGGCATTGGGACGTCTAAAGCGTAGCAGCTTTGTGCATCGGGGAAAAAGACTTATAAGACAGCATCAAGAAGACCTATCTATGAAGACAACACCACTGAAGCCCACCCTATACCCTGTACCATGGGAGCAGGCCAGCAGTGCCCTCCAAATTAATACGTCGGTCAGTGGTCTCACAAGTGGATGTGAGTATAATGATCTGCAAAAACGAACTGCTACATTGAGTATGATCCAAGAAAGCTATCCCGATCAATCATGGATACATGCCTATACAGATGGATCAGCAACTAATGCTGTTAGGAATGGAGGTGCCGGTATCTTTATCTCATATCCTGACAACCACTATGAGACTAGGCACATTCCCACTGGTAAATTCTGTTCCAACTATACAGCTGAGGTTCAAGCTCTAGAGCAAGCTGCAAATATGATTTATAACACCAACTCTGACTGCCACCAGGTAGTCATCCTCACAGATGCACTGTCTGTCCTGCAAGCTCTCAAGGGTGGTAAACTCCCGCATCTGAGAAATGAACTAAACAAGGTAGCTGCCAAAAAGAGAACCATACTTCAGTGGGTACCATCTCATTGTGGTGTACCCGGAAATGAAAAGGCAGATAAACTTGCAAAAAAGGGAGGAGAATGTGAACAAGAAGATAATGAAGTCACATACTTTGAGAAAAAGAGAGCTATCCAGACTATAAGAAGAGAACAGAACCAACCCAAAGACGACTATCACACTCTCGACCGGCAGGGACAGATAACTATTTTTCGACTCAGGACAGGGCATAACAAACTGAATAAACACATGCACAAGTTACGATTGTCTGCTTCACCACTGTGCACATGTGGATTAAACGAACAAACTGCTGAGCATGTTCTACAGGACTGTCCTCTGTATGACCAGTTAAGAAAGATATACTGGCCCAATGACTCAACACTAAATTCAAAGCTATATGGAGTTAAAGAGGAACTTCAAACAACAGTCGAATTCATCATGAGAACTCGTCTGACGGTGTAATCATCAAAGATGCGATCGCAAGAAGAAGAAGAAGAAGAAGTTTATTTATTTATTTGTTTGTGGAAGAGTTTGATGAATCCACAACAGGCCAGGTTTTCAACTTATCTGGCCTGTGACGATGTAGTAGGGAATTCAAGTGGCCCACTCCTCACAGGTGCTGGAGTAAAATGATAGGCTTCTTAGGCATCCGCTCTTGGACCTCTTCAAAGCATCTGGCACCAGCACAGTGCTAAACCAGAAACTCTGAAACCAAAATTTGTGCCATGTGGCAACACACTGCCTACTGCACCAATTTTACACACAACAAAGCAAAAAGACAATTACAAAGATCGGGTCAGATCTCTCTGACCGACTCAGCACATCTCACCCAGGTGGTATCAAATAGCACTAGTTTCCCATTCCTTTATGAACTGCACTGCATCTGAAATATTTTCATTAATCTCTTTTTTTTTCTATAGAATAAGGTGGGTGATATGTTCCCACTGATTTCCTGAAATAAAGAGCTGCCTTTTACATTCTTGGTTATGTTTTTTTCATTTGGTTCATTGCCTCTAGGCCCTGGACTGTCGCTGGGGACCTAGAATAAGCACTCACTTGTCGTAATCATTTTTCATGACATGGCAGTATCAATCACTCAAAATATTAAATGTTAAATAAAAGGGTTAATGAATTTTTCTCCTTACCACAATTCAAAATTGAAAACACAGTTACGTTGTACTAGCAAAACTCAGCTGAGCTGCTGGCTAGATTATGGCGTCCCACTGATAATATATAATATCTCCTGGAAATCACTCTTCTAGCATTAACGAACTGTGCATCTGGACAGTCTTCTACAAAATGGCAATTGCCTCTACTGTTTTTTCTACAATATGAAAGCTTCTGTCCAATCATCGGACTTCCCCACTACCATTCAAATATTTAAACTACAATGTCAACTTTAGGTCCAGTTTCTGTCTAGTGTGTAATATTTGTATGTCGGTCTGTCAGTCCGAACTTGGTTTTTCCCAAAATTACACTTGATTTTAGACGAAACTACAAAAAAACTACACAAATTTTCCCCCACTTACTTATACGAGACAAAGTTATTTTTAGCTTCTACCCTCCCTTTTTTGCCCCTTGTCCATATGCAGTTTGTTTTTCTGCGTTAGGCCCAAGGTCGCGTCAAAAGTGAATTTTGTGAAAAGTATGCACAAATAACTGTCGGCTAGTCTGTATTGAACAATACAGTCTTTCATCAATATCTTCCGTGTTATCTGTCCGTCTGTGTAATTAAAAGTATATTATTTATCAGGGAAAGATGGGCTAGCAAACTAGCTAGTTTTTATTCTCCTAAACTTATTATTAAGAAAAAACCTACTTTTTTCAAGGTTCGTTTTGAAATTTGTTTTTGTGCCCTAGTTCACGGCGTTTGCCGCTATATTCAAACTAAAACGACTAATTACCGTAGAACGTCCAAGATACGTCTGTTTCTGACAAGAGCTAAGGTCGTTTTTTGTCCATTTCCTTACATTGTGTCAACTAGTGGCGTAATTTTTTCTTTAAAAAAACTACAAATTGCGTCTTCTAGACTTTAGATTCAAACACGTGTTCAGACCGTCACATTTTTTTCTTTTATCTCCGTTTCCACCCCGTCTGAAAGGATAGTCCGTTTAGTCTGCATGTTCTAACTAGTTAGTTTTCAATGGCGCTAGAAAACGCCGGCGTGGGCGAGAATGTATCAGCATATCTTACCAATATTTTTATCCCTACATGTTATTTTACCTGTTTACTTTATAAATGGAGGAATTTTAACGTTGCATCACTGTAATTTCACCACAAAGGTGATTAATATGAGGTTGTGCATGGAGCTAGCAACCTCAAGTAAAACATTGCCACAGAAACCACCACTGTTGGAACATGTGAATGCACGGTGCAGGCTTTCTGCAAGGGCCCCAGCTACAGTGGAGGCCCCCATGCTCTGTAAAGATCACACAGGAAATTTATGATGTTTATGTAGAGATTTGAATGAGCAAACTGCAGAATGAGAACACACCTCATAGTTGGAATTAAGTTATCTAGTTGATCCACTCTGTAGCCCTGTTGGAAAAATTGTACTTGTTGTAGAAAAAGATTACGGGTGGATATGTAGACATGGAAGGTAGATGGTGGTTCTGTTCTTTTCTTACTGGACCATTGTCCAGGTGCTGCTGAACTAAATGCATTAAGTCCAATAATTAAGTGTTATATTAATAATTTGTTTAATAGTCTGAAGCGTTTAGTGTTCGTAGTCTTTGGTCTGAGTGAACTAGAACGCAAATTCGCCATGCTGCTAGTTTTTTCTTTGTTCCTTTGTAGATTTTTTATTTCATGTTGATGGAGAAAATGCCCTGTTCAACCCCTGACAAATTACAGTTTTATAGTGTCTATGCAGCTAGTATGAAGTTCTCATAATGCATATTAATGACAAAAAGAGTGACTGAGGTATCACCACAAACACTCGAGGCATTCTCGCGCCCCCCCCCCCCCATATCCTTATCAACACCATGACAGATATGGAGAGACTACCATGTTTAGGACAAAGGAAAAAATGCACATCCACACAATTTGACACTTTAACTTACTCTATTTACTGTTGTTAGAAAGGAGAAGTTATGCCATGATGAGTTATCGAACAGCAATTTAAAATATTTGGAATTATCAACACTATATCCTAATTATAACCCGTCATGGGTTGAATGGGATACTTTTCTTCATAATTAAAACATAATTTAAAAAGCCACACCTGTGTATTTTTACCACCTGGCAGTTGCATATTCAGATCTCTGAGGTATCCATGCAACTCTTGTCTGATGTTATATTTGTGTGTTTTGTCTTTTCAGTATTGACAGTCTGCCGTTGCAGATCTTGTCAATGTTCATAACTATAGTAGTATACTCTATGTCCTGTGCAGTTTCTGAGAACTACTGCACTCTGACATGTCGTATTGGGCTACTGATTTGAGGTTGTGCATGGGCTGGCAACCTCATAATGTAAAACAAATTGCCATACAAACCCCGCCTACAAAAGCATGTGACTACGTGTTGCAGGCTTCCTGCCAGGGGACCAGCTGAAGTTGTGCCTCCATGTTCCAAAGGGAGCGCAAAGGAAAAAGATGATACACGTGAGCACTTTCCACAAATGTCGCAATTAATTGCCAGAGCTGCAAAAGATATATCGTTTTCTTTGTTCTTTAGTCTGGTTTGGCTTGAAATTATGTCTTGTTTTTTTTAAACGTTTCTGCCCAGCAGAATAGACTAGATGATGTAGTTAGTTATTTAATTTTATATCATCCAAGTATTATATCTTTGTTCGTGGCATTCTCAGGTTACCTGTACCACTTGACAAAAGCAATCGTTTCCAGTCTAAACATGGAAAGCTTAAAAGCCAAGAACCAGGACCTACTTATGGTCATCACTAAGCCGTTAACCAGCAGGATTGTGCAGGTCTGTTTATTGCAGTGTTTCTGTTTCTATATATAGTAGTGTTGAGTAAAAAACACTAGTCTTATGTTTTAAATGACATCTTTGACCAAATGTCTTGCTTTTTTTTTTTGGTCTGTTGTGACACTGTTCAGGAAAGTGACACATTTAGATTTTAAGACTTGCAGAAAGAGTTCTGTTTCTTAGAAGTTCTTGGAGAAAAGTCTCCACATTCATTATTTTATTCCATTAGTGTGTTTGACAAAGGAAGAATAGGACCAATATACGAGGCTGACAACCTCATCATGTAAACAGATTGATGCAGAAACATTATTAATATGTTTATGGTTTTACTTATAACATTATGATTAATATGTTTATGGTTTTACTTATAACATTATGATTAATATGTTTATGGTTTTACTTATAACATTATGATTAATATGTTTATGGTTTTACTTATAACATTATGATTAATATGTTTATGGTTTTACTTATAACATTATGATTAATATGTTTATGGTTTTACTTATAACATGATTAATGTGTTTATGGTTTTACTTGTAACATTATGATTTAATATGTTTATGGTTTTACTTGTAACATTATGATTAATGTGTTTATGGTTTTACTTATAACATTATGATTAATATGTTTATGGTTTTACTTGTAACATTATGATTAATATGTTTATGGTTTTACTTGTAACATTATGATTAATATGTTTATGGTTTTACTTGTAACATTATGATTAATATGTTTATGGTTTTACTTGTAACATTATGATTAATATGTTTATGGTTTTACTTGTAACATTATGATTAATATGTTTATGGTTTTACTTGTAACATTATGATTAATATGCTTATGGTTTTACTTATAACATTATGATTAATATGTTTATGGTTTTACTTATAACATTATGATTAATATGTTTATGGTTTTACTTATAACATTTATTGTGCTTACAATTTTGTGTTAAGGATATTGATTTTCAGTTTAGTTGCTTGGGCATGGATGTTTATTTGTGAAGTTTTCTTCCCATGTGAGCAAATACATGATTATTGTATGCTTTAAGATTTTTTTATTTATTTTTTTAAATTTAATGAATGTTTTCCTGTTCAACCACTAGATTATAATTAGGATATATTATTTTTCTTCAAGTACCATGCCTGGTGATGTAGGTGATTATGTCTCTCCACAACTTCCTGTCTCCATTACTGTTTTTTCAACTCTGTTGTTGACTTCTGTCCATGTCATAACGTCAAACTGTCCAGTATCTTGTCTCTTTGTCATCCTCTTTCCTTCTATTTTTCCTGTTGTCACTATATACTCCAGCCTCCTTCTCATAACATGCTAAAAAAAAAAAGTGGTTTGCTTCCTTTATACATTGGCTTCTTTCAGGGCACTCTCATTTACTTTTTAGCTGTCAATTATATTTTTAACATTCTTCTGTAAAACCACATCTCTGTGAATATATAGTGTCTATAAATTTAGATAGTATATTCAGTTGTCAATATTTGCTTATGGCGCTATCACTCCTGGCCAATTATTGTATACATGACAAATAACAATTTCCAAATTGTATTTGCGTGTTTTTAATTCCATTGTGCAAGTTGCGCACGTTAAAAAATCCCACGGCAGTTGGAAATCTTAAAGAGAAAGCCACTGCCCTTGCTAAATTAAAAAATTAGAAACCTACCCACAAAATATATTTATAGAATGTGTGATTCCTATATACACATATCGGGATTCTCATCAGTGCTACGGAGTTCGTGCACTGTACTGAGATCCTCCTTGTGTGATCTAATGGAGGAGATCAGAGCACTGATGGAGTTGTCCGTGTGCAATGAAGATAGTCCTTAAAAACCAAACCAATTCCATTGTCCAAAGATTATAGATTCTTCATACATGTTATATTGGGGGGGGGCAGCTGCGTATGCCAAAGTTTGGGGTACGTAGGTTACTATTTTATTTAATCCTGTAGCATGAGCCTGAAAGGGGAGAAACATTTTAAATATTGGAGATGGATTTGTTTCGCAATTTTTGCATTAAATTTTAATCTATGCTTCTTTTCCCCCAAAGATTGATCAAAAAGTTATCACTGCTATTGCTGAAGGCAAAAAAGAATATGCAGACATACCTGTGCTCAAGGTGGGTTTCATTACTAATTTTACATTAGTCTTTATTTCACGGCTGTTTGCGCGATCTAAAAAGTCGCTACTCTAGTTTCACGCCTTTTGACCTGACCTGAAGGCAATAAATCTTGTTAACCGGCGAAGATGGGGTTTGTTTATTTTGGCAGGAAATATCATCTGACTTTGGCGTGAAATGTAAACCAGTTTAAGCGCTTTCCTAATAATTGCAAGACTAAAGTAATTAACTAGAAAATAACTTTCTGCAAAATACTATTGCTATGTGGATTTTCGTTGCTTTTTTTTCATATTATTTGCTTTGTAGCAGCCGTTACAAAACAGCATCATCATTTGGGGAAAATATTACCGAGAGTAACGGACTTTCTAATTAAATATCTTAAATTCTATACAGATTAGACAGTTTTAAATTATAGAGAAATTAAAGATTTTCTCACACCCAATTTCATCTTTGTAGCACGCCGCTTTAATGTAGGGTAGTCAATTTCATAGGTCAGAGATGACAAAAACAGAAGCATGAAGGGGCAGAACAAATATTGACAAGAGAGATTAGGCATGAATGGGTGCATTTGGATATGAAAAGAGTTGATGGGAGATGATGGACAAGGGCTAGAGACACCATTGGTAAGTTTTAACGATTTATGTGGTTTTGTTTGTGGGCTCTTATTACTAGAGAACAGTTTAACTCGCTCATTTAAGCTTTTGAGAAATTGCACAACATGTCTCACAGCAAATCTATATGTCAAGAATCATCCTCATTATTACAAACATCAATACAGACATACATGATTTTGTTCATAAAGCTCTTTCCCAATAGGACAATTCCTAAACAGCGTATATCAGAAAAACTGTTCAAACTGGATTATAACTCATGGATATGGAATGGGCATGCATGGAGAACAAGGTGGAGAATTTGTATATTCAACATTATCTAAGATTGAAAGACGAGCATGCTGTAATAGAAACATAAGTGCGCTGTTTAAATTTATAATGGAAACGCATTTGCTACAAATTTCTCTATCTGTCAACTTACAAATTCCCCCTCCAGGAAAAAACGAAAGCGTGAATGATATATGAGAAATTTTGGGGCCAGGGCAGATTTATGTATATTCGGCGTGTTTGTGTATATAATATTGTGAATGGTAATAGTCATATCTCTGATATTTTGTGTGTATACATTATAATAAATTATATCATTATTTTGTTTTAACATAATATTTTCACATTTTTATTTACAATGTACAGCATCTACAGTGTTACTTTCAAAAATAATAAAATCAGTATTAGTTTATGCCTACGCACTCTATATTGTACAAGTAATCGAAATTTAACCAAGATTAATTACTTGTCAGTTCATCTTTTGATAATTCCTATTTGAAGCATGCTGCTAAAAAAATTTTAAGCGATGTCCATTTTCTATAACATATCTATTTTATATTAATGTATACATTGAGTACAGTTTCTGAATTCTATTAATGTCATTGCGTAACAATGATGACATATTAAAACTGAAGAAAAAAAATTACTTTTTGCACTTTTTCAGACTCTCATATCTTCTGTTGTAATTAAAGTACAATGTTACATTTTAAACAGAAACTTAGAGTACCATACTATCACCAAAAGCCACTTTTAAACTGGAGTTTCCAATGATAAATTTGCAGCGAAGGTTTAATTACCCCATATCAGATGTGATTTAACCAAGATTAATTACTTGTCAGTTCATCTTTTGATAATTCCTATTTGAAGCATACTGCTAAAAATTTTCAGCGATCTCATTTTTCTATAACATATGTATTTTATATTAATGTATAAATTGAGTACAGTTTCTGTATTCTGTTAATGTCATTACGTAACAATGATGACATATTAAAACTTGAAAAAGATTGCTTTTTGCACTTTTTCAGACTCAATCTTCTGTTGTAATTATAGTACAATGTTTATTTTTAAACAGAAACTTAGAGTAACATACTAACTATCACCAAAAGCAGCTTTAAAACTGGAGTTTCCAACGATACTTTGCAGCGAAGGTTTAATTACCCCGTATCGAATGTTTAGTGCGCTTCGACTGGAATTCCCGACAGCCGGTAAGAATTTGACCCCGTGACCGAAGAGTAGCAGAAAAGAACACGGGGAACTAAAAGCGCGTTGACAAACAGCCGTGATTTGTGAAGAAAAAATATTCAATTCAGCCTTGGATGGGCTGTAATTGTGAACATATCTGGAATGCCAAATATATATTACTTACTTAGTCGTTCCCCTTCTACCGTGAGGTGTAGAGGTTTGGAAGAGAGAGCGCCAGACTATCCTATCGGCTGTCTTCCTCCTGGCCTGGTTCCATTCTAGTCCTCGATCCTTCAAAGATTGTCTAATGTTGTCCTCCCAGCGGACTCTGGGTCGTCCTCGGGGTCTGGATCCTTGGCTCTTTGTTTCCCATGCTTGTCGTGGTATCCGATCTTCTCCCATTCTGCAGACATGGCCAAACCATCTTAATTGGGACTGTTCTACTTGGGTCTGCAGGGGGTAGGATTTAAGGCCTTGACGTATCGTCTGGTTGCGTACCATGTCTCTTCTTGTTACTTCAACCACCTTCCTCAGATACCTCATTTCTGAGGTTTGGATCTGGCTTTTATGGGTTGTAGTCATTGCCCATGACTCGCATCCGTATGTCAAGACTGGGACATAGGTGGAGCGGTATACAGCCATCTTCGTTTTCTTACCAACCTCTCTCTTGCTGAGCAATCCTCGATTTATGGCCTGAAAAAGTCTCCCAGCTGCTGCTTTTCGAGTGGCCAACTCTTCTTTGATGCCTCCCTTTCGGTCTATAATAGCTCCGAGGTATTTAAAGTGGTCGACCTGCTCCAGGACCTGTTCTCCCAGCCCAATCTGATGTTTTCTTTCTTCTCGTGATATCACCATGGATTTTGTTTTAGAGCTGCTTATGACCATCCCTCTCTTCTCCAGCTCTTCCTTCCAGACTTGCAGGTTGGATTGGAGATGTGCCTCTGATTTAGCAATCAGGGCAACATCATCAGCAAATGCCAGCTCCGAAATATAGACCTGTCTCATCTTCCAGTACCCCACTGAATACTTTCTTGTTCTCTCCTTACATGCCTTGATGACATCGTCCATAAGGAGTATGAAGAGGTAAGGTGATAGGATATCACCTTGTCTTACACCAGTGGTGGTCCTGAACTCTTCCGACTTATGGTTTGCTGTCCTCACATAATTTCTGCAAGACTTGTAGAAGCTCTGTATAGCATGAATCAGAGGTGCTGGAATATTCTTCCTTACCAAACAGTCCCAACGTTTGCTCCAGGGGACCCTGTCAAACGCCTTTTCCAGATCTATGAAACAAAGATGGATCTCACTCTTATACTCAAGGGCCTTTTCACTCAGCTGCCTGAGTGTGAAGATTAGGTCTTGAGTACTTCGGTTTGCTCGGAATCCGCACTGGACCTCATCCAATTGTGGCTCAGCTAGGCGTCGGAGTCTCTGCTCTAGGATTCTAGAGTAGATTTTACCAGGGACACTGGGAAGGGATATGCCTCTATGGTTTCCACACTGTCGATTGTCACCCTTTTTGAAAATTGGTGTTATGATGGCAATCTCCCAATCCGAAATATATATAATGTATGTAATTCCAGTTATGTTCAGTTGCCAATACCTGCTCTTGGCATATATCCCTCATGTCTTAAAAGTAAAATTACCAAATTGTGTGAGCATTTTTTTGTCTGCTCCTCACACTTATAATGTGTGAATGACAGGGCATGTGTGAAAGCTTGAGCATTTGGGTAAATATTTAATTTAGTCTTCGACATAGTAATAAGTATTACATTACTAGACCATTACATCTCACCAGACTCCCGCTAACCTTATATATTATTGTTGTTAAATGCAGTTTGATTGTGTTGTCATCATCAGCTGCCATCTTCACATGTAAAGGTCAGCTGCAATGAATCTCCAACGTCGTCTGTCTTTTGCCTTGATGGTGCACTCTGGTGGACTCTTTCCTGTTCATCTCTTGTCTTGATGGTGCATTCTGGTGGACTCTTTCCTGTTCATCTCTTGTCTTGATGGTGCACTCTGATGGACTCTTTCCTGTCCATCTCTTGATGTTATTGTCCCACTTATAGCGCTGTCATTTTCCTTGCACATTTGCCTTCAACTTTTCCGTTTTTGATTGTATTGTGCAGTTCCCCTGTTGTGCAAATGAATTTAAGATTAGGTTGAAGTATTTGGCATTTTCACAAACCTTGCTTTACTATTCATATGGACAAGAACATTTGCCAGTGTTGCAGCTAGCTAGGCCATAGATTAGAGATGAATGTAAATGTTTGTATCTGTGATAACCGCATCTTAAATATGTGTAAGGTTTTTTTTTTTAACAGTTGCTTACATTTTATCACCAGATTTTCTGTACCTTTAACAAGACTGAAGAGTTTACCATCAGCAATGAGACAGTTTTGGACAACAGTACTGGGTCAGATTCGTGGTTGTTGGTCAATAAAACAGTTCAGAAGAGCATCCCATTAGAAAAATGTAAGCATTGTTACTTCATCTTCTGCGTTCAGTTTGTAGTCATGCTAAATCTGCAGGCCTGGACAAAGTCCACAGTCTTTACCAGGTCGGTGCAGCAGCCCCCATAGCGTCTGCTGGAGCTCAGTACCCCTTGGCCAGGTCACACGTCGTGGGTCATCATGGGTTGGACAGTTGACAGTTCTGGAGAATGTGTTCGGGGGTCTGGATTCCAGTTCCACATGGACATTCATTTGTGTGGGGTATCCTGAGGCGACAGAAATGGCCATGTAATCAGCAGTGGCCAGTTCTCAGGCGGAAAATGGTGGTCTGTTGGTGTCTGTTTAAATGGTGGATTGGGTCATCTGTGTTGTATATATCACCTTCCACTGATTTTTGTATTTGTTGTGGATGATGGTTTTTGCTTCCCGATAGGGCAATGGGTGGCTGTATTGTTCCATTTTACTGCCACTTCTTGATAGAGCATCTGCTCTCTCATTTCCAGCAATTCCACAATGCAAGGGTAACCACTGAAGGACAAAGGTTGATGACCTTTGGATGATGTTAAGCTCAGCATTGTTACTTATTTTCTGTAGGAAAAATATTTCATGATGTTTCACTTTAGTAGAGGCTTATCGGCTGCTTTACAGAAAATCACAGAAACCATTGAATTAAACTTGATTATACAGGTTCTGGAATTTTGTTGCTTTATAAATGCATGCAATAATATTAGCCATCCATGTGAATCCATTCATTTCTCTTTTAACCCCCTAAGGGGCCACACTGCAGCTGGTCTTCCAAGAAGCATGCAACAAAGCATTCTATGTGCTTTCATAGCAGTTGTTTCTATAGCACTTTTTTTTTACGTGATGACGTTGCCATCATGTACAGCCTCCTCTTAGAAACATGCCTGGGGGTGCAGTAGCCGCCATTGAGCTTGTCATATTTGGAGTTATAGGTTATTAATTGTTGTGAAAGACTATACAACAATCCTTCATGTGATATCAATGTCAAATAAGAGATTTAGAAGTCATTACGTGTAGCCTTTGCAAATCTAAACAACATTTGGAAATCTTCTCTGTACCGCACAAACACCAAATTAAGATTTTATGAGAGTTGCGTACTTTCTGTACTTTTGTTTGGCGCGGAGTGCTGGAGAGTAACAGAAAAGGAAATGTCTAAATTATCCTCTTCCACACAACCTGCCTAAGGAAAATTCTTCAATTTTTTTGGCAGAATACCATCAATACCGGTGCAGTCAAAAAGGCATACACACCATCATTGTGGGCAGATGCTGGAACTGGGTTGGCCTTGTCCTCAGAAGGGACCCTGACACCCTCACCAGAACTACTATGCTGTGGACCCCAGAAGAACGGTGAAAGAGAGGCAGACCAAAGACAACCTGGTGGAGAACAGTGGAGGCTGAGATGCAAAGCATGAGCTAGAGTTGGGGTAGGGCACAATGGGGACAGTTTGTAGCTGCCTACAAGACACCACTAGGCGTGATGGTCACTGGCTGCTTTGTCATTCAGGGGCTAAGGATTCAAGAAGAAGACACGTTAAGTGCTGGGGCATAGTCCATCACAAAAAGATTTGGAGAAATTGGGTTTACGGTCTGTGCTCCTCAAAAGACAAATAGAAAGCTTCTCCATGATTTGCCCCCAGACTTCCACATTAATGACTAATAAAGGCAGTAGTCAGCTCAAGGTTTCTGACATCTCAAAACAGTTTTCCATGGAGAGAAGTAGGTTATTGTCATATGCAACTTGGTTCACTGCCATATACTGGGCAGGACTGCAGCAGATGTTCGGCTGTCTTGGGGCTAATGCCACAGGTGCAGAGATCTGTTGTACCAATCCTGTACTTGTGGTATAGATGGTACCTCAATCTGTTGTGTCCAGTGTGTAGCCGGAAAATGACCTGGTCTTGCCTAGACTGCTGATGATAGGCAGCTTTTTTTATATGGCCTGGGTGTTCTCTTTCCCATTTGGACTTAAATAACTTGAATTCACGACTTATGAAATGGCAAAAACAACTATAAAGTAGAAAGCCATTATCAACTTGACTTTCTGCGTTGGACTTTCATTCACATCAGGGTATTCTGTTATATTGTTGTGTCATTTTATTTTCTTTCTTTCTTGTGTTGTATTTTTTCTTGCTTGTATAGTGTTACTTTCTTGTATTATACGTACGTTTCCTTGTCACTCATTTGTGTGTGTTATTTTTTCTTGCTTGTATAGTGTTACTTTCTTGTATTATACGTACGTTTCCTTGTCACTCATTTGTGTGTGTTATTTTTTCTTGCTTGTATAGTGTTACTTTCTTGTATTATACGTACGTTTCCTTGTCACTCATTTGTGTGTGTTATTTTTTCTTGCTTGTATAGTGTTACTTTCTTGTATTCTACGTACGTTTCCTTGTCACATTTCATTGTATGAGTTATGTTTTCTTCATGTGTTTATTGTGTCCTTTGTCATTTTCTCGTCATCATTTTCCTTTTCGCTCCGTATGGTGCATGGAACTATCACTGCAACTTTTCCCTTTGCAGGAAGCCTGCATCAAAGCATTCGCATGCTCTTGCAGCAATGGTTGCTAAAGCAATTTTGTTTTACCTGATGAGGTTGCCATACGCAGCCTCATATTAGTAGCCTAGTATGACGGGCCTGAGGGCACGGTAGTCTTATTCTTTTGTTGCCTCATAAGAGGCCATTGGGAACTACACAGGGCAACATTTTCTCATAGCGTGTTTGTTTTCTTCATCTTTGTCTTGTTTTTGTCAAAGGCTGGCAAACAGTAAGGATAAAGGATCCCGTTACATGCCCATTGAGGCAAATTGGGAATATGGTGTTAGGTCCATATTTTCTTGACCATCGGCACACTAGGGGGTGATGGGGTCAGCATCACGTCGGCCGCCTTAACCTTCCCAGAGTTACTCTGGTACCCAATTTCTGAGGTTTAGTAGACCCCGGAGCTGTTTGCGGTCTAAAAAATCCCACCTCAACTGGGCATCAAACAATGGACCACCGAGCTAGGAAGCCAGTTGACAAACAGTATCACCCAATAATCTGATTTCTTCTTGTAAAACTGACTCCATGCCAATTTTATTTTTTTTTTTTGCAACAGAACGAACAGCGGAGAAAAATAAATTTGCATTTCTTACGTTAAAACTTCTGATTTACTGTATTATATAGTCCACAATTGTACAGTTCACTTCACTAGTGATATTTTAGCTAGTTGTAATATCTTGTGTTAACTAATTGGGTCACAAGAACTCAGAAGTCCATTTTTTTCTTCCATTTAAGATGTTCATTATGTGGTTGATGCCATATTTAAAAAAAAATTCAGGCAGCTTAACCAGCCGCTCATTCCATACTTCTCCATAACACAGTGTGTATTGATTATTTCTAATTGGTTTCTTTCTAGGTGGGTCCCTGTTCAGCATGATTGGCTGGAATGATATGTCATCGGGCATCCTTCTATTCGTCTGCTCCATCACAATACTGTCCCTCTGCCTATACACCATGGTGAAGCTTCTGCACTCACTGTTGGGCGGCCACATTGCCAAAGCTGCTCGCAAGACCATCAATGCTGACTTCCCCAGGCCCTTCCACTGGCTGACAGGCTATGTGGCTGTGATTGTTGGTGCAGGCATGACGATACTTGTGCAGAGTAGTTCAGTGTTCACCAGTGCACTCACGCCTTTGGTTGGCATTGGCTGCTTGAAGTTGGAACGCATGTATCCTCTGACTCTTGGCTCCAACATCGGCACAACTTTCACAGGTAAGTTTTGGCTGTGTAATTTGTGTAATTATCATACATTGTTTCAGATGTTTGGGTTGTTGTTATTTAACTAGGGCTACTGAGCTTCTCGCTCTTTTGCAGCCAACACCAAGTTGAAGACTCCTTGGTATTATCTACACTGTAGATCTAGACTTCTCCTGCGGCTTTTCTGCTATTCCGAAACGTGTTAAGTTGAAGTCATGAGCTCCAGCTTGGCTTGCATTTAAAGGATCATCACATCTGGTCCCAAGCTAGTTGTAAGAAGTGTGTGGCATACTGTGCATTCTCTGCCATCCTAGGGGGTTCTCTAAATATGCAGAGCTAAAATACTGTCCTCTGGTTCTAGGCTCTCCCAAGGAATTGTCACATCCTGCACAGAGCCACTTCTCAGCTCCCCCTGCCTATCACTGGGTCCATAGTGAGATCCTCCTGCATACAGTCAACCAAGTCAAAGAATTACATGTGAGGCTCAAGTGACTTCTCCAAACTTAGTGTGCACAGGGTTCGTAGCGACCTGGAAAAACCTTGAAAAACCTGGAAAACGAAAAAAAAAAATTCCAGGCCTTGAAAAGCCTGGAAAAATTGCTAAAAGCCTTGAATTTTCCGCATCGGACCTTGAAAAATAATAAGAAATCGAAAGTTCGTTACTTTGTGTCCATTTTTTGGTTATTGATGGTATTTTTCGCAACAACAGACGCGACGAGTCTAAAAATAAATCTACGTTTACGCCATTAACGCAAAGCGCCGAAAACGAAACCGCCGAAAACTTCTTACAAATTTGCGCAAAGTTACAGTTTAATTTTTACCTTCCCAAAATTTGCGCATAAGCAAGCGTTTCCAGAAATTTTTCGGCACCTTGCATACGGCGAATATACGACACAGTTTAAGATGGTCAGAATTTAAATTGATGGCATCCTAGTCGTAAATAATCAAATTCACTGTTCATTTCACCTCAGTTTTTTATAAATACCTATTTTAAATAAGTTTTATTTTTTAGATGAAAAGACCTATCCCGTTCTACTCTGAATCTATATTTACTAATGTAGGCCTATTTACAGTTTAATTTTTCAATAACATGGCCAATAAGCCGATAAGCAAGTGGCATGACGTCGTCAAATTTCTGTGGTTTACCTCTGCATATCGGGAAATATGTTTGACACAGTTTTTAAGATTCAGGAAAAAAAAATTAAATGTATAATTTTATCAACCGCAAAAAATCTAAACTTTTTTATAATGTGAATGCCCCAACGTAAAATTTTGGGGGTGGGGGGGGGGGGGGGGGGGGGGGGGGTGGGGGGGGGGGGGGGGTGGGGGGGGGGGGGGGGGGGGGGGGGTGGGGGGGGGGGGGGGGGGGGGGGGGGGGGGGGGGGGGGGGGGGGGGGGGGGGGGGGGGGGGGTGGGTGGGGGGGGTGGGTGTTGTTTCAAACCTGTCCCACTGTTCATTTCACCACTGAGTTTTTGGAATTTTAAATATATTTTGAATGCTTTTCAATTTATAGATCATATCATTGATGATGAAATGAGCTTATCACCTTCTAATCACTGAAATTACCATAAAATATAGGCAATTTAGGATAGGCCTTGGGGTCCTACATGTTATTTCAATTTCAGATAAAAATGAATAAATACAAATTAAAGGGGGGGGGGGGGGGGTCTGTCACAAACTGTAATTACGATAAATGAAAACCAGCAAAAATTTTGTGGATAGGGGGGGGGGGGGGGGGGGGATTAAATGGGGGGGGGGGGGGGGGGGCGGTGGGGGTGGTGGGCGTGGGGGGGGGGGGGGTGGGGTGGGGGGGGGGGGGGGGGGGGGGGGGGGGGGGGGGGGGGGGGGGGGGGGGGTGGGTTAAAGGTCTCCAGTTAGATATTTAATAGATTTTCACTTATCATAAGTATTACCCTTCCAATTACTATATATATATATTACTTTTTGTTCTAGTTACATATTGTTTGACTGTATTATGTATGCGTTTTAGAAATTTTGAATTGGTAAAATATACATAGCTTAGGCCTACTCATAAGTTATTTGTGTTCCCTTTTTTTTTTTTTTTTTTTTTTTTTTAAACTAAACCTACTAGGAGACCTCCAGATGTGACATCATTTGTGACAAAGGAAAAAAACTCTTGAGAAGCTGAGATTATTTGGACTTTTTTTTTTTCAGTGAAAAGTCACCATAGTTTTAATTCAAATTTCATACCCAACAAGGGACATATTCTCTTCTGTGGTAGTTTTTATTCAGCCTTCAGCTTTATTTCAAGACCTGAAATTCAGATTGGTGCATTTGGAACAGTAGCGGAAAAAGGGAAGCATTTTCCTGTAGCACTGAAGAAAAAACAACTCAAATTGAACAAGACAAATCATCCTGTGTTTTGTGCGACAGAAGATAAGGCATGCCGACAGTCACCTGGCATGATACGAAAAGATTTAACCTTATATCCACTGTTCACTCCAATGATAATATAAACAAGACAGTTAGAAAGACAAATTCTTTAGAGCAGAACAATTCAGAAGCCAGTGCTTGCAGAAAAATACAGCAAAAGTATGGGAGGTGTGGAAACTTCAGCCAACTAGGTGCAAGCTACCCCTACCCACACAGATCCTATTTTTATATCATTTCTTAGTTGAAACTGCCCTGGTCAATGGGCACATAACCTACAACACTGCCAACTCTACAAAAAAAGATCAAAGCGAAGATCAAGATGTCAGTATGACTTATTGAACCTGCTATTCTTCGACGCAATGTGACACCTTCAAAACCACAGGTCACAACAACACGACTTACTGAGCACCACTTCATTGATAAATATGAAAGGGCAAGGTACAAACCAGACTGTAAAGTGTGTAAGGCTGCAGGGAACAGAACTCCAACTTTCCTACATTATGTGAAAATGGATGTACTTTAAAATGAAAGTAGGTTTAGGGGTAGAAGTTTACCAGAATTAATTATACATATTGATAAGTACAATTTGTTTCTCAATTTTAAAATTTTTCTGCACTCATTACTGTATATGTTGCATGCATGTTTAACACCACTTAACAATTAAGTTAAGTGCATGTCTTAGATGTTTCATTTTTCTACATTTTAATATATAACACTTTATGCTATCATTATAAATAAGTTACTTAATGCAAAATCAGTAAAGGCAGTCATGTCTAAAAATGTACTCTCTCTGAAATCCTTCAAAAAACGCTTTTTGAGCACGTATACTAAGAGTTAATTGATGTAATTAATGTACCCAGATGGACAATTTCCTCCATACACTTCCTTCCTGTAGGGTATCTAGTGGTATTCATTGGATTGGCCTGAGTTGCATGTTAGTTGATTGCACATCTATGGTAAAAGCTGTATGTGCTAGGGTGAGACATATCTAACATAACTCTGTTCATGTAATTTAGTCTTAACTCCTTTTCTCCGTAATTGACAATGGGTAGAATTCCTAAAGCCACCTCTATAGCTCCCATTGATGTTGATCTGATTGCACCTGCTATTGTACATAAAGCCTGATGCTGAATTCTGTCTAATTTAATCTTGTTACTGTGTGCAGCAGAGTCATATATTATACTTCCATAATCTATTTTTCCTCTAATAAAAGATTTATAAAAAGTGAGCATTGTCTTAGTGCCTGCACCCCATCCATTACCTTTCAAATATCTTAATAAGTTAGTCAATCCTCTGCAAGACTCCACTAGTTTATCTATGTATTTTTTCCAGTTCAGCTGTTGGTCCAATATCATTCCTAGATATCGAGTGGTTTGCACTGTATTAATGTTTTGCCGTTGGATATTTATGTCTATAATTTTTTTTTTTAATACTTTACGATACCTCAATACAAAGATACAAACGCGCTATCTTAACCCCATAAAAATGTCACATTATTTCTCTATGACAAGAGGATGGTATGGTGATGGCCAGCAAATGCTAAACTGGAACAGTCAACTTCAGATTGTATTGCCAAGATTGCAGTGTACCTCTATGCCTGATACCCTGCTTCAAGTTATACCACACAGTCAAGGATTATCAACGTGGATCATTGACAAAGACTCTTGCAGAGGCCTACAGCTACAACTTCAACCCCAGTTAATGAAAAAAGCAGCTCAGACTCCAACTAGAGGTACTTAACTACTCAAACATTTACAAACGTTCATTGTCAGATGCCACAGACGCAGAATACATTCAAAAAAGACAAACACGAAAAATACAGTTTTTTAAAAACAATTTTATTCCAATTTTATTAGCCTTTTATGTTGATATACGTGGTTAATCGTTAAATCAATACGTCAATCAAGCTTATTTTATTCATTACCATCCATGTCACTAACATTTTATTGCGCTGATGTTGAACAAATTCACTAAAAACTTGGAAAAGATGTCTGTTTTTCAATCTTTTATGAATTAAAAAAAAAAAAGTTCTTTTTAAAGAAATCTGCAAACACCCTTGGTAATGGGAGACGGTAATGCTCCAGATTGCTGATCAGCAAAGTGATAATTATATCTGAGAAAATTAGATGAGGAAAATATTAGAGTTTCCCATCCTTGAAAATCACGTGCTGGACCTGGAAAAACCTGGAAAAAGCCTGGAAAATGCTTGAAGAAATTTGCTATGAACCCTGTTTTTAGCTGTTTAAAAAGTAAGGTAAAGGAAGGAACCCGTTACACGCCCATTGAGGCATATTGGGAATATGGTGTTAGGACCATATTATCTTGACCGTCGGCACACTAGGGGTGATGTGGTTGGCATCACGCTGGCCGCCTTAACCTTCCCAGAGTTGCTCTGGTACCCATTTGGGGCTGGGTCGACTCAGGAGCCGTTTGTGGCCTAAAAAATTCCAGCGTCATCTGGGGATCGAACTATAGACCACTGCGCTAGGAAGCCAGTGCACTAACCACTATGCTACCACGGCTCCTTTGTTTAAAAAGTAGCTGTTATTATTCTGGGTCCAACAGCTTCCCATTCAATGAGTGCTTTCTGTGCTTCTTTAGATAACATAAGAGTTACCCCTTCACTGCGGTGTGAACTTTCATCTTCATGTCCTGAGTACAGCACCAATTCACCTGTGATGAGTTTCTTCCTGTCTACCCCCTTCCATTTTGTTTCACACATTCCTAGAATCTCAATTTTATATTCCCTCATTTCTGCTGCTACTTGTACCACTTTCCCTTGTTCGTTTAATGTCCGAACATTCCAGGTGCCAAATCTGGAAGTTCTCCTAGAAGAAAGAAGGTTAGTCAGCAACACAGACTCCTTTCGGCTTTCTCTGTGTTGCATCATACGCCTCCCTGTGAGAGGACCTTCTCCTGTCTTGGATGGCTGTGTTTTATTTTCCTTATTTGACTTGTCCATATTTGTTGAAGTTTCGCAGGGAAATACAAGCAAACAAGTTGCCTCATAAAAGATAAGAATGGAAAACTGCTCAGCAATATACAAGAGCAAATGAAGAGGTGGACAGAATATTTTGAGGACCTTCTCAATAGACCAGCTCCACAAAACCCCCTGGGCATCCAGCCAGCAGAAGAAGAGCTACAAATTAACGGTGAAAGACCAACAACGGAAGAAATAAAGAAAGCCATAAAGCTTCTAAGAGATGGAAAAGCGTCTGGACCTGATGGCATTCCAGCAGAGGCCATCAAAGTAGATATCGACACGGCTACAAAGATGTTATATAAATTACTTGGTAAAGTCTGGGAAAAGGAAGAGATACCAGCAGAATGGAAGGAAGGATATCTGGTTAAGTTGCCCAAGAAGGGAAATTTACAAGAGTGCACAAATCATAGAGGAATAATGTTACTATCAGTGCCAGGAAAAGTATTAAACAGGATTATCCTTCAGAGATTAAAAGAGTCCATAGACAAGAAACTAAGAGATGAACAAGCAGGTTTTCGACAAAACAGATCATGTACAGACCAGATAGCCACTTTGAGAATAATAGTTGAACAAAGTCTGGAATGGAATTCACCACTATACATCAGATTTGTGGACTACGAATAGGCATTTGACAGTTTGACATCAGTAATTTAGCATGATGGCATTAATTTATAAAGAAAAGTTATGAAGACCATGACATGAGAGTTCTGCATGAAGGGATCTCCTGTCCCAAATGTAATCCATAGCAGCACCTTACGTGAAGAAACACAGAGTTAGCTATGGGGGACATGACAACAGAGTTCTGCCTGGACGCTTACATAACGTTTGGGATAAGAACAGGAGTGCGACAGGGATGCCTCTTGTCTCCATTTCTTTTCTTACTAGCAATAGACTGGGTTATGAGATCATCGACAACACACAACAGTAATGGAATCCAGCGGACTCTGACTAAGCAGTTGGATGATCTGGATTTTGCTGATGACTTGGCTCTTCTGTCCCATAACTGTAATCAGATGCAGGACAAATGGAAAACACTCGATGAGAGGTCACAACAATTGGGTCTGAAAATACACAGGGAAAAGACAAAAATAATGAGAATAAATGCAGATAATGATAACAGGGTTGAACTTGAAGAAACATCAATACAAGAGGTAGAATCATAGACATATCTTGGCCAGCTATAGACAAGATTGATGACAGACCAGCACATATGCAAAATAAGAATACAAAAGTCAAGAGGACTTTCTGCATTGGGAAACTATGGAGACAAGAAGAAAAGATCCAACACGAAAATAAGAACTTCAATCAAATTTAGAAGTCAGTCCTATTGTATGCTCTGAGGGAAAAACGTGAAGGCAATAGGAAGCTATAGGACTTTCATAAATGGGTACGTGACGTATGAGCCAGAGGATTAAAAAGACTTACCAATGTTGATGTGAGGAGAAGAAATGCATCATGAGTGCTTGTGACTAGCGGGGAATGCATCTCTGTGAACCCCACCTGAACCCCCAGAGCGAAGTGATCTTTAGAGCCAAAAAGGTGAGTGACCAAGCAAATCAACCCAATACTCATGGAGGAAGACACACCCATTGCATTCTTTGGGAGGGAGATGTCTGCAGCAAACACCCAATACCTCCAATGCCAGTCAAACAACATATTCCATACGAGCTCGGTCGTTTCCTCGGTTACCAAGGCCCGCGCAAGAGAGATAAATCCCCTGCTCCTTGTGAAAAGTCAGCGAAGGGGAACCTTAACATTTTACAGCTAAATATAGCTGGACTACAGAACAAGACAATTGAGCTTACAAAAATACTACACGAACATCAAGTACAAGTAGCCCTTCTGCAGGAAACAATACTCCCACGGAGACAAATTAACATCATCGGTTATACACAGTACAAATGTGAATGCCTGAAGTGCCAAGGCATCATGACCTTAATCAGAAATGATACCCAAGCCACAGTAACCAACAACCCTGCGGGAGATATCGACCACCAAATAATAAAGTTGTGGGGCAAAGATAGCACCAAGTACACACTACACAACATTTACCTCATCAAAAGGTCTGCCTGAGTTTGAGCCCATACTAAAGAAAACTGTCGAAGCTGGTGATTTTAATGCTCACATTCCTGCTCTAGGATACCAGCAGTTTAACAGTAGAGGCCTAGAGGTTGAGGAGCTGTGCAGCAGTACCAACTTAATGCTGCTGCAGAACTTGGAAACTCCACCAACACTCCTACACAGGGCACACGGCTCGACCAGCCGGCCAGATCTGACATTTGTTTCAGCTGACATAGCAGAAAATAGTATCATCAAAGTCTTAGAAGATGTGGGAAGTGACCAGCGCCCTGTTTTAACAACTATTTTAACACCACAGATGACACAGAAGTCCCTGTGTAAACCATCCTGGAACTTCAGGAAAGCAGACTGGGGCCGCTACGGCCGAGAAACTGACGCTGGGTTCAGTCAAATCATTAGAACTGATAACATTAATACTACATACAACAACATGTGTACCACAATCCTAGCATCTGCCAAAAAGTGCATCCCAAGGGGGAAGCATAAGAAGTATAAACCTTACTGGACATCTGAACTAGCTGAAGCAGTCAAAGAAAGGAGAGAAGCTAGAAAGAAGGCTGAAAAATACCCTACCACCCTAAATAAAACAGAGTACAACAGGTGGACAGCAAAAGTAAGGTATGTCACCAAGAAGAATAAACGGGAGACTTGGAAAGAAAATTGCAACAAATTAGATTTAAAAAGAGAAGGGAACAAAGTTTGGAGACTCCTCAGTAATCTCGAGGGAAGCAAGAAAAAGACAAACCCAACACCCATGGTGGATGGAAGTGGTGATGAAGTAACATCAAGCAGCAAGAAAGCCGATGTCTTCAACAATTTTTATGCCAGTGTAAATAAAACACAACAGAGAAAAAAACTAGACAAAATGCTCCTAAAGAACACATCCACGCATAACATAGATCAGACCAATATTGCTGCGTTCGATGATCCGTTCCGTCCGCAAGAACTGAGAATGGCACTACGGAAACTGGCCAAAAATAAAGCTCCAGACCAGATAAAATTAAAAATGAGATGATTTGTCAACTAGGGCCAAAGGCAAAAGAGACACTTCTGTGGTTCATCAATAGAACGTGGAACGAGGGACAGCTACCATCAGCATGGCTGACAGCAACCATCTTGCCTATATTGAAGAACGGGAAACCACCAGGAACACGAAGAAGCTATAGGCCCATATCCCTCACTTCATGCTTGGGCAAGCTGGTCGAGAGAATGGTAAACAACAGACTATACTGGTGGTTGGAAAGCTGGAACCTTCTGGACAACAACCAGGCAGGCTTCAGACGTGTCGCACAGATGACCCCTTTTTCAGGTTTACACAGAATGTGATGGATGGCTTTCAAGAGGGAAAAAGCACAATAGCTGTGTTCATCGACCTTGAGCAAGCCTACGACAGAGTTTGTAGAAAGGGACTTTTGCTAAAGATAAGAATGGGAATAGGAGGGAAAATGATTAGATGGATACAAGCCTTCCTAACAAATAGAACCATAGCTACCAACTATGCCGGTGTAATTTCAAGGAAAAGAACGCTGGAAGAAGGACTGCCTCAAGGCTCTCCTTTAAGTTGCACCCTTTTCCTCATCTTCATTAATGACCTTGCCAAACATCTAAATGTGTCGAAGGCACTGTTTGCTGATGACCTTGCCATCTGGACTACTGACAAATATCCCATCCTGGCAAAAGCCAAGATCAACAGAGCTCTCCTTACAATGTCAGTATATTGTGAGCTGTGGAAACTTAAAATCAATACGCAGAAAACTACCGTGTGCAGAACCAAGCTCTCAGGTTAATTTGCGGAGGGATGAGATCAACACCCACAGCCGTATGTGAGATAGATGCCAACATAGAGCCGCTGGATATCAGGCGTAAAAGAGCACTGACTGAAGCTGTAGAGAGATACAAGAGACAAGAGAAAGACCACCCAAACAAAGTACTTATTGACACTTGGAAACAAACACGAAGACTGAAACAACTATCTCTCCTGGACATAGCCAAAGAGGAAAATGATAAACACCATCTCCCGCAAGAGAGAATTGGAAAACAAATACTTTGGACCACCCCCTTGGGAAAACTTCCATCAACCAACTGTCAAAACACAACTGATAGATAAAACGGCCAACAAGGAAACATTACTGACAATCTTGAAGACGTGTGCCTTGGAGACCATAAACAGCTACCCAACGTCAGCAATCCAGGCCTACACAGATGGTTCAGCTTTCAAGACCACCTCTTTTGCAGGATACGGCGTCTGCATATGGTACCTGGATGGATCCTCTTATGAGTTCTGTGACTCCTGTGGTGAAAATTGTTCAAATTATGAAGCGGAGGCTGAGGCCATCAAGACAGCCATTGAATTACTACACCAACAGTTTGACCTTATGGAACGAAAGCCATCAGATATAGTGATCTTCAGTGACTCCATGTCTGTTCTGGAAGCACTTAAACAGACTCCATATGAAAACAAAGACATTTTTCTTATAGTAAGAGCGGTTCACAACTTGATCACTGCCTACTCCATCAGTGTAACCCTACAGTGGATCCCTGGACACAGTGATCTAACTGGAAATGAGACAGCTGATAAGACTTGCAAAAGCAGGAGCCTCTAAACAACAAAAGGACAGACCCTGCAGCATGAGAACAGTCAAACAGATTCTCAGAAACAACACAAGGGAAATCTGGCTGAACAGATGGGCGAACGGGCCGACTGGCCGAAATGTCTTTAATGAAATGACCTGCCCAAAAGACAACGACAACATAAACAGACTCAGCGGAGAAATCAAAGTCTTATCTTTCAGTTCCGAACAGGACACGCCAGAGTCAATAGCCATCTAAACCGTATCAACCCTCAGCACCTACCCATGTGTAGACACTGCTCTCATCCCTATGAAACAACCAGACACCTCCTCATGGAGTGTCCATCACTCACAAACGCTAGGAAAAAACTTTTACAGACACCTCTGACAGTCACCAACTCACTATATGGAACGTTAAAACAACTGCAGAAAACCTGCACTTTTTTAAGAATGGCATTGGGCTGCCAAGAGTAGATATGCTCAGCAGCTATGGGATATCGACAACAACAACATAGCTGAATGAAAGATACTGTCTTTTCGAAATTCGTCCTTGAGATTAAATGTAACACTTGTGCAAGTTCAAGACGATAGAGTGATAGAATAAAAGAAAATAAGGGGAGGGATAGAAAGACAGAACTTAGGGGATGCCGTCTCGCGTTGATTTCACAAAAGCCAACTAGCGCGACATAGTCTTGGGCGATTTTCAAATTACGGTACAAAACTAAAAAATGTTCGTCAATTGAATCAGGTAAACAACCTCAGCTCTTATAAGGAATGACGTAATTCTGACATCATACGAGAGATTCTCGGATTTAGTTTGAAAATAGTTAGAAAAAGAATGGAACAGTTGGTAGTTTTTAGATTTGAACGACTAACAGAAAAAAATATGGAATTATGAACCATAATACATAGGGCTATAAAAATTATATATTCGGATGCCTTATGATCTCCTGAGCAATAATATGGTGTCAGTTACCCACTAGTACAAAAAAATAACCAAGATAATGGCAATAATATTATGTATTCTAAGACGGACTGACGAGAAAAAAGATCATGCCTGCTTAATTTTTCATAGCACGTTTTTGAAAAAAACTTTTGGGGAAATGAGGACTAAAAGGTACCTATGATTTGATTGGCTGTAGTTTAAAGAAAGACTAGATAGGATTGGTTGACCTAAAACTAAAAATATATTTGCAGGAGTAAACATAGTAGTTGGGAGTTTTTTTTTTTTTTAAAAGTTTGATTCAAATGTGCATGGTCCGATTGGCCAATGCATTACATATTATCGAAAAACGTAGACTGCTCGTTGCCATTTTGAGAAAAATCTTTGATAAACAAGGAGCGATGAGAGCAGGCTTGTGCTTTTAAAACACATATAAAGCAGTCTGGACGGAAGGCAGATCAAAAGTGTGCCATAATTGTTTGCCAGTCATCGTTTACTTGTGTAAAATTCATTGAAATCTGTGGTAAGAATGATTTTATTAACCTTTTATTTAAAATAAATTTTGAATGTGAGATACTAACATACGACTGTAAGTAAGTGAGTCGATGGCAGACTTAGGCAAAGCCTAGAGATTGATCCATCATATGATAGACTATCAGAGAGGGTAGAACTACAAAATTATATATGATTGTCATCTAGGAGCATAACACCTATCCTATTGTATGGAAAAAGATTACTGCTGGAATTGCAGAGGCGTTGTAACCATTAGGGGAGAGGAATACTGGTATACATTGTCACGTCAAAATATAATGGTAAAATAGGTTGTCATCAAGAGCTGACCCTATTCGTTTGTTTGTACTGTACCTGTAATAAATTGTGGAATATTATTGTATGCTTGTTATAAAGAAGGATGCATAACCTTCTTATTTCAGGGTTTTTTGTGGCCCTGTCATTTAACGTAATAACAACATACATGCCACACCTCAGAGATGAAAAACCTGTACAAAAAATTAAAAAAAACCTGTACAAAGACCCGCAAAACCTGTACAAAGACCCGCAAAACCTGTACAAAGACTGAAAAACGTAACAAAAGAGTTTATTCATGTAAAAGTATATTCAATTAGATGGTTCTGCACCATCATAGTGACATGCGGCCTTTGCCTTTTTAAGCATGTCTTCACTTGCTTTAAAACCTAAACAACAAGAGTTAGAATTTATTTTGCATTGTAGAAATGCTGTGACTGTATCATCATTTAGTCTATTTCTGCAGTCCGTGTGAATCTTTTTCATCATAGAGAAAGACCTCTCACAGTCAGCATTGCTGTGAGGCAATGTCAATAAGCGTTTCACTATGACTGCCAGACTGGGAAATCGTGTACGACCAGTGCTAGTTTTCAGGTTGATTATGTCAAGCCAGTACCTAGAAAAGCTTCTTTTTTGTCCAGCGTCAAATCTTGAAATACATTCATCAGGCAGCAAACAATAATCTTCAAATTCATCCTTTAACACCTCTTGGTCTAAATGTGGTGCAAAAGTGTTGGCCAGCTTACAGATTGCTGTATATTGAACTGTGTCTTTAAAGGCTGGATCAAGAATTTTGATATCCTTAAGGACTTCATTCTCAAATGGAAATTTATCCAATATCTTTTTCACAACAGCAACATAAAAGTTCCTCACATCTCTGAAAAATGAATTTCTCACTTGAGAACTTATATCTAACATACTTTAACAATCTTATATCTTTCATAGAAGATATCTATCAAAAGGTCATCAACAGGAATAGTCAGCTGCTTTATACCCTCCTTGGCACAAAGATTTGCAAGGTGGCAAATACACCCTATACTAAACACATCAGGGTTCTTGCTCTTGATTCGCGTTAGTACAGAGTTTGATTTGCCAACCATTACATTGCAGTTGTCACTTGCAAAACCTATACAGTTAATCCATGGGATTTGTAAGTCGCTGAACACAGCATCAATATCACTGAAAATAGCTTCACTGGTTCCACCAGTACCGACCGGCATGCCCAGCAACCTGGTTCTAGGTCCTATGCCATCTTCAAATACCCTCACCATTATAGCTAAACGCTTGTCAGTTTTTCTATCATTTGACTCATCGATCATCAAGGAGAAAGGTGTCTTCCTGCATAATTTGATGACTGGCTCCGTTGCAGATGGAGCCAAGCAGTTTTTAATAATGGCTGTTGTTTTGGTTCGCTTGCATTTGAAACGTTTGGCAATAGCACTGTCCGGAAACATCTCAGCTGATAAGTCTGAAAAATGGTCAGCTATAGAAGCAGCTATGTTGTGTTGAGCAATAAAATTTGCAAATAAAACTTCAGCCCTCGTTATTTTATCATCTTCTTGTTGAGGCTGAGTAAAGAAGGCCTTGATAGAACTTCCGTTCTTCAGCTGATAGTTCCTTTCATGCAGTTTTGTTTTGAAATGCTCCCTCACATCGTGTAAGCCAGATGCCATCACTTTAATATCTCTATTGCATATTCTACAGTATGCATGTGAAGAGCCTAATTTGGATGTCTCAATAATCCCAGGGAATGTAGTTGTCCAGTCAGATTGAAACTTCCCACGACGTTGATCTTCTTCTAACCTCCTTTTTTTAAAGTTAGGCTCAGCCATGCTGTTAGATGGATGCAATATTTCCTGCTAGACAGAAAAAAAAAAAATATTAATGTGAAAAAGTAAATACAAATATTAATAATCAATTTGAAAAATATAATTATTTGTAATTTTAATATTATATAATGAAATAGAATCTTGGAAAAAAATTAATACAATTTATGGTTGAAATGAAGAACAGTTGCTGTGTTTTCTATAGTGCCTTATAAAAGTACAGGCCTAAAGAGACCAGTAATAAGCATTATGGGTTAGGAATCTTAAATTTAAAATCTAATAAATTTTTTGCTAAAGCTGGTAATGAAAATATAAACTAGCGCTGGCGTAATATTAGCCTGTATATTTTCTACCGAACTTCAAAAATTGGAATAGCCGTTAAAGCCCAACTGGTAGTTTTAAATAGACCTTCCCATACAAATTTTAGTGTCAATCAAACATTGATAGTAGGCTAATTAATTATTTAATAATTATAAATCATTGAATGACCGTAATGATGACCACCAAAGGCAAAATAACATTGTTTTTTAAAGAAACGAAATTAAAACTAAGAAGAGAAGTAGGCTAACTCCAAATAAACTTTTCTCTGATCGAGTTAGATGTAAATTTTCCACGCTATTGTGGTTTTTTTTTCTTTTCAGTTTCATAATTTGGTAATATCGGAATGACGTTCGCCGAATGCTCCGCGTGTATTTTTGTACCATTTAGATTTTAGGGTTAACCCTAGCTGTAACCCTAATTATAACTCTAAATGGTACGAAAATACATGCGGAGCATTCGGCGACCGTCATTACGTTATTAGGCTACCCATAATTTGTAGGCTATTGTATTATTTTTCAAATTTACATTTCTTACGCACTTTCTACAAGTTTTAGTGAAATCAAATAATATGTAGTGGTATCAGCCTTTTTTTTTTACCAGCCGTAAATAATCAATTATGCTAAACCTTAGGGGAAAAGAAAGCATAGGCCTAAGTTATCTGACAGTTAAATCTAACTTCATCTAAACAATGTTATTGTAATATTTTTTTAAAAATGAATTACTTACCAATACTAAACTGGAAATTAATCCTAAACAATAGGCTCGACTCAAAAAAGATTTCAGTGCTGCGTAATAGTTCAAATAATCAGTAACCTCGCGCTAGCTTTAGCGAAAAATTGTGAATGAACACGCCACGCACATCCCGCGGCAATTGAAAAATAGGCAGCTTGATTTTCATTGGTTATTTTTTTTTTTATCCACTTGGCTTAAAATCTCGCCGAATCTCATGACGCAAATTGTGTAGTGGCACAAGATTTATATGTATATTTAATAATTAGGCGAAAAAACCCGTACAGACCCGTGTACGGCCCGTACACATCTGAAAACGCAAACACCCCGTACAGATTATGGGTAAACCTTTAAGTGTGGCATGTATGTAACAAGCTTGTGAGAACTGAGTGATTCCTGACACTGTTTGCATATTTCGGGCACGTGCTGGATGCCATTGCCTTTCAATAAGTGGAACAGATTGTCCAGCGAGCCTAGGAAAAGATCTACCGGTGTTATCCTTCGAAGATAAGTGCCTGTTCGGCACCAGGAAGCTCAACCTCTATGAACTCTAGTTTTTTAAGAATAAAGACTGAAAATATTAATAAAAAATTCCACCTGTGACAAATGAAAAGCAAATGAACTATAGGGAGGGATGTTAACCAACAACCTACCATTATATATATATACCAGCATTAACCTAATTTAGAAAACTACACCTACACACTTTTATTATAATAATATTTGTGTATTATGGGCAGAAGATCCATTGTGTAAATTGATTAATGTAAATAATTACCTTGATTTCACTTTTGATTGTCAGTCCTGATTCAAAACAAACTAGAATCAGGACAATAAATTGTAAAAATTTAACGTTTACCCAAAATTCAACCACTGACTTACTAAAGATAGTCTTTTAAAGTGTAGTTTGTATGTGATTGTCGTAGTACTGTTGTGTTGTGTTGGATAATAAAATAGTTGTTTATATGTTTAGTTTGTTAATGCAACATTACACTATATATTCATAACCCTAGACACCAAACGTAGTCATCATACATTCTAGTCAAAGAATAAGTCTGAATGAGATCATAAATGTGGTAGCAGAAAGGTACCCTGTACACTTACCATAATAATTTGTTATATTCAGAGACCTTCACAGCTGACCTCATTCAGTACACTAAGAGTACATAACAACAACATTTCTTAACATCAAATCCACCACATATATTGGGTAGCTCGATTCTGGGATTTTAAATTCTTATAAATTATATTAGGTTCTCAGGTCCCGGGAAATTTTAAATACCTATAAAATAAAACTAAAAGTATTCTTTTGTGGAATTTAAATAGTGGTTGAGCTATCAGTGCCTGTGGTTGTCCTTAGTCATAATTAGAACTTGTTAGTCACAATTAGAAATTTGTCTAGTTAGAAATTTTAAAGGTTGCATAGTACAGAATGGCTGATCTGGCAAAGTTTCAATCTGCTGCTGTGCAGACTGCTAGAGAGATGGGCATGGATGGGCCAGAGCTGGTCCAGTATGTAACCTCAGAATGTGACAAATTTATTGAAAGAGATAGGGAAGATAGGAAATTAGAAGCAGAAAGAAAATTAGAGGCTGAAAAAGAAATTAAGAGGTTGCAGATTGAGGCTGACAAAGAGGCTAGGGCATTGGAGGCGGAGATTAAAAGGCTCCAATTAGAAGAAAAAAAGGCTGAAAGAGAAGCAGAGGAAAGAAGACAAGCTACAGAAAGAGAAGTAAAGAGATTAACTGCAGAAAGAGAAGAAAAGAGACTGGCTGCTGAAAGGGAAGCAGAAGATAGGAGATTGCAGAGGGAGCACGAGTTACGACTAAGGGAGTTGGAATTACAAGGCCATGCTCCTGAAAATGGTGCCAGCCCTTTACCTCCGATGCCACTGCTAGTCAGGGAGCCTCAACCTCGGCTATGGGATTTCATTTAGACCATTTTGTTGAGAAAGACGATGACATAGAAAGTTTTCTAGGTAGGTTTGAACTTTTCGCTACCACGTATGGGTTAGAGAGAGAAAGGTGGAGTCTAAAGTTATCTCAGGGGAACAGCTTATGAAGTTTTTGCCAAAATGAGCAGGGATGACCAAGACAATTATGACATGTTAAAGCAGGCTCTTTTGCTAAGGTATGAAAAGAATGGAGAATTTTACAGAAAAAAAATTTAGGAATGCCAAGCTACTGTCAGGTGAGACCTATCACCAGTTCTCTGCACGTTTAGAGACCTACTTGGAGAAATGGACTGCTCTGGGGAAAACCCAAGATCTTAAAGAAATGATCCTTATTGAGCAATTGAGAGAGTCCATGGCTCCAGACTTGAGAAAGTTTCTCATGGAACAAGGTGCAGAGAGGCTGTTGAGTTACTCAATGACGCTGAGAGGTATCAGGCAGCCCAAGCAGAGGTAGCTGGCACAAAAAAGAAACAGGTAGACAATTATAGGGCTCCACAAAACTCTAACAGATTTGACAACAAAGATCAGGGAAACAAAGGTAAGCAACATTTTGATAGGCCACGCAATGATTATAGAAATAAAAACCCACAATTCAATGACAGAAAATATGAGGAAAGAAAACCTTTTCATAAAGGTAGATTATATTGTAGATGGTGTAAGATGGACAACCATAACACCGAAGTGTGTAAAAGGAAACCTCCTAACTTTGCTGCAATGAAAACGGGGAGTAAAGGCAAACCCTACTAAACAGCAGGAACCTTATCACCCCCCAGTGTGTGAAGAAGTAATATATAATGGAGTCACCATAAGGTGCTTGTATGATACTGGATTGGATTATGATTCAGTTGTGAGTTCTCACCTGGTGCAAGCAGATCAATACACCACAGAAACAGTGGAGATCCAGGCTGCAACCAAGGACGTAGCGACCATGACACTTCCCATCGCCAGGATAAATGTAAAAACGTGATATGTGGAAGGAATCATCAAAGCAGCAGTGATAAATGAACCAATCTACCCTTTGATATTGGGGTGTAGATATGTCTTCTTGGGGAATCCCAAGAGACCTGTGATCATGGCAACAGTGCAGACCAGATCACAGTCCAAAAAGGAGGAGGAAAATCCAATAAATACCCATCCAGATGAGATGAGGAAGGCGCAGGCTGAGGATAAGACCCTCAAGCCTTGTTTTAAGAAATTGCCCAAATGTCATACACCTCCAGGCAAGGGAGACTTCTATATGAAGAATAAACTGTTATATAGGAAGGCCGGAACTGGATCCACTGGTCACGGACAGTTGGTTCTTCCAAGGGCATATAGGGCAGATGTAATAAGGAGCTTACATGTTGGAAAAGATGGGGACCACGAGAAAGTAGGTACCATCTGCCAAAAAGTTGCTCAAAATTATTATTGGCCAGATGTAATGGTCATCGTTGAAAATTTTGTAGAAGCATGTGGCATAATGCATGAGGGAACACCCACAAGTGGGGAAAATAATCAAGACCTAGAAACGCCACGGGGCAAACTCAGGCCTGAAAATAAAAATAAATTTTAAAATGTAGACAAAGTGGAATGGGAACCCCCTTTTCACACACAGTCTTCGCTTGAATGTATTAATATGGCAACTCTGTGTCGAGGGCCAAAATTAGTTGTATCCCAGAATAAGCCGACAATCCCTCAGTCGGAATTATGTGAACTGGGTGAAGATAAAAGAGAGAGAAGATCTCACACAAGGAATTTAAAGTGGGGAGAAAACCCCACGAAAAGAATTGGTAGTGGAAGATTCTTATGGGATGACAAAAGGAAGAAACGTCCTAAACACAAGGCTTCCAATATTATTAAAATTATGTCAGAAAAATTAAAAGTCCATATGTAACCTTGTTAAGGACGTGGACTGATGATAAGGCAGAAGAAAATATTACCTCATCATATCAATATGTGAACGAGCTGACCACTTGTCTTAAAACTGGCTGGAAACTTGCTAATGATAATTTGAGACAAGCCAGAAAAAAACATGCTGCCTATTATAATAAGAAGGCGAAGGATAGAGATTTAGCTGTGGGAGAGGAAGGTGCTCCTTCTATTACCAGGCAGTAGTAACAAGTTGCAAATCGGATGGCAAGGTCCATATACAATTCTAGAGAATGTGTCTAGAACAAATTATAAGATAGATAAAAAGGGGAAAGAGAAAATCTATCACGTGAATCTCCTGAAGAAATATCTGGAAAGAGAAAATCAGGACGAGACACACTTACTAACCTTGTCCATCGCAACGGGAATGAAAAACGAACCACTCACCTCTCATGAATATCCCCTACATCCCTGTGAGACAGCCGCACAGGTAAAAATCAGTAACCACTTAACGAAAAATCAGAGGGAGAGAGTTCAAAAGGTTTTGAATGATCATACAGATGTGTTAACGGACAAACCGGGGCATACAAATTTGTTGGAATATGATATAAAACTTGTAGACCCGACACCAATCTGTATGAGAGCCTATACGATCCTGTTTGCAAAGGAGACAGCTTTGAAGGGGGAGATAGATTATTTGTTGAAAGAAGAAATTATTTCACACAGTGAATCTCCGTACAGTTCTAGTGTGGTTCTGTTGAGAAAACCCTCTGGGGAACACAGACTGTATAGATTACAGGAAACTGAATGCTGTCACAGAAGGTCAGGTGGATCCATTACCTGATACAAACCAGCTGTTTGCTAGGCTGAACAAAGCCAAATATTTCTCTAAGGTGGATCTGAGCAAAGGCTATTATCAGATTCCAGTAAAACCTGAGGTTAGACAGTATTTGGCCTTTAGCACCTCGGACAGACATTATGAATTCAACATGTTGCCTTTTGGGTTGAAAAATGCTCCGAGTGTGTTTTCTAGAATGATGCGAAAATTGTTGGATCCCCTGAATAATCCATGTATCACGAATTTCATGGATGATATTCTCATCGCTACAGAAACATTTGAGGAACACATTAACTCTCTGAATATGTTGTTGGATAGACTCAGGGAGGCAAACTTGACGGCTAGACCGACCAAATGTTGTATTGGATGTAAAGAGTTGGAATTCTTGGGTTACACGGTATCTCAGGGAAGCATGACCCCTGACCCCAAGAACTTGGAGAAATTGAAGAAAGCTCCGAGGCCACAGACAAAAAAAGATGTGAGATCTTTTGTCTCGTTGTGTGGTTTTTACCAGAAGTATATTAAAAATTTTAACTCGATATGTGCACCACTGACGGATTTAACGCGCAAAGGAAATCCTGATAAAATTACTTGGTCCGCTCAGTGTGAATCGGCCTATCAAGAGTTAAAAGAAAAACTCACAAGCAAGCCTGTATTGAAATTGCCCGACTTAAGTCAAGACTTTGTTGTGAGAACAGACGCGTGTAATGTCGGATTAGGGGCAGCCCTATTACAGAGATCCAATTCACTTGATGGGGAATTAACCCCAGTTGCTTATGCTAGCCGTAAGCTGAACACAGCGGAACAAAAATATTCAACTAGTGAAAAGGAATGTCTGGCTTTGATATGGGCGATAAAGAAGTTCCAGGTCTATCTCTATGGTAGATCATTTAGGATCCAAACAGACCATAAACCACTCATATTTCTGTCGCAACCAAAGCATGAAAATGCTAGATTATTACGTTGGTCATTGCTCTTACAGCCATACCAATTTATCATAGAATATATCCCCGGGTCGGAAAACGTAGGTGCAGATTTTTTAAGTAGAAACCCATACGACGAAAATCGGAGTAGTCACCAGGCATAATGATTTAAATTTATCTATGTGTATTTCGAATTATGAACTGACATTAGGTAGTATGTTCTAAAGTGGGGAGATGTGTGACGATATTCTAAATGCACTAGCTAAATTAGAGAATATTATAGTGCATAAAGTCAAAAATAAGATAGAAAATAAAAATTGAGTCCAGCTTCTTCGTCCCCACGCCAGCCGGTATGCGGATTTTGATAAGCCTTATAGCTGAATGAAAGATACTGTCTTTTCGAAATTCGCCCTTGAGATTAAATGTAACACTTGTGCAAGTTCAAGACGATAGAGTGATAGAATAAAAGAAAATAAGGGGAGGGATAGAAAGACAGAACTTAGGGGATGCCGTCTCGCGTTGATTTCACAAAAGCCAACTAGCGCGACATAGCCTTGGGCGATTTTCAAATTACGATACAAAACTAAAAAATGTTCGTCAATTGAATCAGGTAAACAACCTTAGCTCTTATAAGGAATGACGTAATTCTGACATCATACGAGAGACTCTCGGATTTAGTTTGAAAATAGTTAGAAAAAGAATGGAACAGGTGGTAGTTTCTAGATTTGAACGACTAACATAGAAAAAAATATGGAATTATGAACCATAATACATAGGGCTATAAAAATTATATATTCGGATGCCTTATGATCGATCTCCTGAGCAATAATATGGTGTCAGTTACCCACTAGTACAAAAAAATAACCAAGATAATGGCAATAATATTATGTATTCTAAGACGGACTGACGAGAAAAAAGATCATGCCTGCTTAATTTTTCATAGCACGTTTTTGAAAAAAAACTTTTGGGGAAATGAGGACTAAAAGGTACCTATGATTTGATTGGCTGTAGTTTAAAGAAAGACTAGATTATTAGATAGGATTGGTTGACCTAAAACTAAAAATATATTTGCCGGAGTAAACATAGTAGTTGGGAGTTTTTTTTTTTTTAAAGTTTGATTCAAATGTGCATGGTCCGATTGGCCAATGCATTACATATTATCGAAAAACGTAGACTGCTCGTTGCCATTTTGAGAAAAATCTTTGATAAACAAGGAGCGATGAGAGCAGGCTTGTGCTTTTAAAACAAATATAAAGCAGTCTGGACGGAAGGCAGATCAAAAGTGTGCCATAATTGTTTGCCAGTCATCGTTTACTTGTGTAAAATTCATTGAAATCTTTGGTAAGAATGATTTTATTAACCTATTATTTAAAATAAATTTTGAATGTGAGATACTAACATACAACTGTAAGTAAGTGAGTCGATGGCAGACTTAGGCAAAGCCTAGAGATTGATCCATCATATGATAGACTATCAGAGAGGGTAGAACTACAAAATTATATATGATTGTCATCAAGGAGCATAACACCTATCCTATTGTATGGAAAAAGATTACTGCTGGAATTGCAGAGGCGTTGTAACCATTAGGGGAGAGGAATACTGGTATACATTGTCACGTCAAAATATAATGGTAAAATAGGTTGTCATCAAGAGCTGACCCTATTCGTTTGTTTGTACTGTACCTGTAATAAATTGTGGAATATTATTGTATGCTTGTTATAAAGAAGGATGCATAACCTTCTTATTTCAGGGTTTTTTGTGGCCCTGTCATTTAACGTAATAACAAGCTTGTGGGAACTGAGTGATTCCTGACACTGTTTGCATATTTCGGGCACGTGCTGGATGCCATTGCCTTTCAGTAAGTGGAACAGATTGTCCAGCGAGCCTAGGAAAAGATCTACCGGTGTTATCCTTCGAAGATAAGTGCCTGTTCGGCACCAGGAAGCTGAACCTCTATAAACTCTAGTTTTTTAAGAATAAAGACTGAAAATATTAATAAAAAATTCCACCTGTGACAAATGAAAAGCAAATGAACTATAGGAAGAGATGTTAACCAACAACCTACCATTATATATATACCAGTATTAACCTAATTTAGAAAACTACACCTACACACTTTTATTATAATAATATTTGTATTATGGTCAGAAGATCCATTGTGTAAATTGATTAATGTAAATAATTACCTTGATTTCATTTTGATTGTCAGTCCTGATTCAACCAATTAGAGTCATGACAAAATAAATGGTAAAAAATTAACGTTACACAAAATTCAACCACTGACTTACTTAAGATAGTCTTTTAAAGTGTAGTTTGTATGTGATTGTCGTAGTACTGTTGTGTTGTGTTGGATAATAAAATAGTTGTTTATATGTTTAGTTTGTTAATGCAACATTACACTATATATTCATAACCCTAGACACCAAACGTAGTCATCATACATTCTAGTCAAAGAATAAGTCTGAATGAGATCATAAATGTGGTAGCAGAAAGGTACCCTGTACACTTACCATAATAATTTGTTATATTCAGGGACCTTCACAGCTGACCTCATTCAGTACACTAAGAGTACATAACAACAACATTTCTTAACATCAAATCCACCACAATCATCTCAAGTTCTTTCCACGTTTTCCTCATCTTTTTCACCTCTGTTTCCAGCTCTCTTCTCCATGTGCTTCTTGGTCTACCTCTGCCTCTCTTGCCCTGGGGGTTCCAGAACAAGGACTGCCTTGTAATCCTATCAACAGGTCTCCTCAGTGTGTGTCCTATCCATCGCCATCATCTTCTTCTCATCTCTTGTTCCACTGGCACTTGTCTAGTTCTTGTTCTCAGTTCCACATTGGAAACCTTGTCATACCATTTTAATCCCTCTGTTCTACGCAAGCACCTATTTATGAAAGTCTGTAGCTTTTTGGTTGTTGTCTTCGTTGTTATCCATGTCTCAGAGCCATACAATAGGACTGACTTCACATTTGAGTTGAAGATTCTTATTTTCGTGTTGGATCCGATTTCTCTTGATCACCATATATTTCCCAATGCAATGAAAGCTCCTCTTGCCTTTTGTATTCTTATTTTGATATCGCTGTCTGTCCCTCCAACTTTATCTATATTACTGCCAAGATATGTGTACGATTCTACATCTTGTATTGGTGTTTCTTCAAGTTCAACCCTGTTATCATTACCTGCATTTATTCTCATTATTTTTGTCTTTTCCCTGTGTATTTTCAGACCCAATTTCTGTGACCTCTCATCGAGTGTTTTCAATTTGTCCTGCATCTGATTACGGTTATGGGACAGAAGAGCCAAGTCATCAGCAAAATCCAGATCATCCAACTGCTTAGTCAGAGTCCACTGGATTTCATTTCTGTTGTGTGATGTCAATGATCTCATAACCCAGTCTATTGCTAGTAAGAAAAGAAATGGAGACAAGAGGCATCCCTGTCGCACTCCTGTTCTTATCCCAAAGGTTCTGTAAGGGTAACAGTTGTAGCAAGAGCTAAACAATCATCATTTTAGCGTACAGTACAGTCCACTTAACTGGAATTTTTTAACCCCGATTTTCGCTCAACTGGAAGCAACTCATGGCGGTACTGGCCAATTGTTTTCTGTGTTTTAAAAATCCAGTGACATCAGTTTCTATTAAAAAGAATTTTAGCATACATCTGACTCAAATTAGGCTTGCTTAAGTAGAAGTTCTTTCTCCAAGCTGCACTGTGTATTGCTTTTGTTGGTGTTTGTTTGTAAGGCATGATTGAGAAAACAATGACAGCTTCTATTTATTTAGAATTTCTGTACATTGAGCAGTTTCAAAGTTATCTTGAGAATGCCATTTTATTTTCTGTGCAGATTATCCCCTTCTTGATCACCACAAGCTAACTGTTCTAGGTTTCTGAATTTCATTTTCTGAATTTAAATATATTCACCACAGCTTCGTCCGTTAAAAATGTGTTTGTTTTTTCTATTTGCAGGTATCCTTGCTGCTTTGGCCTCATCATCTGCTACAATTTCGATTGCTCTTCAGTTAGCGTTTTGTCATCTCTTCTTCAACATCACCGGTATCCTCCTGTTTTATCCAGTACCAACAATGAGACTGATTGTAATCAACACGGCCAAGTACCTAGGCCGCACAACTGCCCGCTACAGATGGTTTGCCATTGCGTATATTATTTTCATGTTCCTTTTATTTCCTGCACTTTTGTTTGCTGTGTCATTAGCTGGTAGAATCGTTTTTATACTGATCATTTCCGTTATAGTTTTGGTTGTAGCATTTGTTGTTGTGGTCAATGTAATGCAGACGTACGTAGCGCTGAGAAGGTTCTTACCAGTTGGACTACAAACTTGGAACTTCTTGCCAGAGTTCATGAGATCCCTGGCTCCGGTGGACAGATGTTTGAGCAGAGTAATGGTTCCTTTCTCCAGGTGTTGTTGTCAGTGCTGTCTGAAACGTTGCAACTGCATAAGTCAGGTCCCAGACATCGACATGGGCTACATAGATAGTGACAGTGATTCAGAGTCTTCTGCACAGTCATCCTATCTCCCTTCTGCTGCATCGTCTAGGATGTTCCTCTCCTCTCAGTCAGGAACAGACTTGAAGTCATCAAGCTCCAGAATTTATAAACCAAGGGAAGCAGTCTCAAGAAAGAACAGCCTGAAAAAGTCGCCCAGCCTAAAACAAAGTATTTTACTCGACGCTGCTCCAGCATCTACCACCATGGCTCTACTTGAAGAAGATCATTCAAAAAATAACATTACATTTTACATTTCAAAGAGTGATCTTCGCAAAGCCAACGATGAGGCAGACAATGACACCACGACAGTTGATATACCAGTCTTTCACAATAATTTGAAAGAAAGTGTTATATAAGACACTTTATTTTTTTTTTTTTTCTTTGTCATACGATCATATCAGGTTTGAATTTCAGTGTGGATGATTTGTCATCATCATCATTCCGTGCACAAAGATGATAAATTTCATACATACTGTTTTTACAACATTCCAGGGCAACACTGGCTGTTGTTTTATGAAGCCATTTATTGAATTCAAGTCATAAATTAGCATAACTTGGGAAGAACTGTAAAAGCCATGTAATATTCTTTTTGTTTTTTTTTTTTTTTTTTAATCGTAGGTCCACTATTACTCGAGGCGAAATCTCCGGTTAATGTCTAACCTGAGACTGATTTTACGTGAGTGTCCCTTTTTTCCCCTGTACAATGATAGGTGTCCTCTCGCCATTCAGGCAGATACTCACCGATTTTGGAGGTACCTATTAGATGTGGGTCGGCTCAGGAGCCGTTCAGGTTATTCCAGTCCCTGGTCGACGACACTTCTTCAAATGTCTTCGCCAGGGCTCGAATTACATTCCAGTCCAGGCCCCGGTCGACGACACTTCTTCAAATGGACTCACCAGGGCACGAACCTGGATCACCCGATCGCCAGCTCAGTGTGGTAACCATTACACCAGCGCGGCTCCCTAATATTCTTCTGTTTCCTTGTTTGCTCCTTGTGGTGGATGAAGCCACCACTACAGATGGTCCTCTTGTAGGAAGCCTGCACCAAAGCATTTGTATGCTCCTGCAGAGGTGGTTTCTATAACAATTTATTTGACATGGTGAGGTTGCAACTCCCATACACAACCTCACACTAGTCACTTCTTAGGACTTTGATAGAGCAGCAGGTCTGGTTTTTTTCCCTCAGACCCCTGGGAACTGCATAGAGTGAATTTCAATGTAGATCCCTGGTTTTTCTGGCCTACAACGATGCAGTTTTACTGATGCCATTGCTTTTCATGGACCATGGTTATTGGTATTGACAGATATTTCCCTCCAAGCTATCACTTGACCATCTAAGTACTGCTGTCTGATACTAGCTGTTTTCTCTGCCACCATTTCATGCCACGTCAGATCTCCCCTCTCGGTCTTTATCTGCTTCTTTTGCCAGGTTTTCAAGATTCCCTAGTACAGACTGTCCTCTACGGTAGTTTTTCGTTCTGACAACCCTGTTGCAAGTGGATATGGTCGGAAACTACTATATACTATGTGAACCATAAGGCTATGTAAACAATTAACATACCTGAGTACTACAATATGAAGGTCGGTTTAGTTATATTTTAAAACTAATTTTACTTTTGTTTAAAGTGAAATAATACAATATAAAATTTTAAACATAAAATTACACTACTGCTATATTAATATATAATGCAGCATGAGCATATACTGCTATAATAGGATTAATGTGATGGCATTTTTAGCCGAGGACAGTCTGTATAAGGCCAGTTCTGTTTGTTTTTTTTAACTTAGTAGGACACATAAATATTTTTATTTCTGGAAGCATAACAAAAACAACACAAAAGAAAAAGAGATCTGCTCAGCCCTGTGTAATCCCTGTAGTGGCTTCATAAGGACAAGATGACACTGAAATTCAAGAAACAGATTTACTTTGCAAGCTGTAACAAAGATCAGTGATGAACCTAAGCACCCAAAGAGAACAAATTGCAAGTTTAGCAGTGTTATTATACACAGCACAGACCGTATGCCCTGGTTTCTGGTAGTATCCAGAAATGAATCTCAGTATTACTACTATTGGTTTGTAAGAATTCATAGTGTCATTTAGTACATGCCTGCAACGATAGTTCCTTGCGTCGTTCCCAAATCTTGTATGATTATTGTTCTGTTATTATATTATATTTGAATTTCTTAAATATGTAAAAATATATATCACCTTGAAAGTTCAGTAAACTAGAGGCTAAACATTGTCAGCATCTGCTACCACAAGTAGCAAAAGATATAGAAAGAGCTCAACTCATGATTGATAAGTTGTCCAGGTCACTTTGTGTGATTAAAAATATACGCTGCTTGGATCTGTTAGTGGGACCTAAGACGCGTCAGCAGTGAGAAATGCAGTTAGCGACCCTTAGCTAGACTGCTTGCGTCAGGGTCAGCGAACCAGAGCAGTCTGGCTGAGTGAGTAGGGATCGAAGAGGGAAGGCAAACCCTGTCCCAAAAATGCCGTGCTGAAGTCGGATGTGTTGGCCGAAAGGCGCAAATATCGCAGCTCCGCTGTGAACGGGCACAACGCAACCAACGTCCTTTTCAGGACAAACGAAGAAGAAGAAGGATCTGTTAGTGTCATATTGTTGGTAACACTGCTTTGGGCTTTCTTACAAGGCATTTAAAACAACAAAAAGTATATGCTTCCTGAACTGAGGGTGTGGAGACATTGTAGCAAGTTTGAAAGTTAATTTTTATTTTTTAATGTATGGCCTGTATGTTTGTGGCGCCTTATTATTTTTTAAAAAGTTTGAAATAGGATTAGGGTCATGGTTAGCATGGGCAATTATGTTTTTTAACCACCGTAAGCAACGTGTACAACTTGTCAGTCATATATTAGAAGATGGTGAACAGACAGTAATGTGTGAGTCGAGCATTGTTTTCCCCCATCCAGTATTTACTGTTACTATGTTTCAACAGTTATTATTGCTTTATTACTTCAACTAAGTCATGCAGATGTGTGAATAAATGTTAATTTAACAGAGATATGCAGGTAGTGTTTGAAGATGTATGACCTACCTAACACAAATTTGATGTATTCATCTGACCCATAGTTTACCTGGAACACTGACATTATTTGACAGTGCAGGGAAACCATAATTTTTTTTTTAAATGTCTGTTTTTATTCAATGTTTTAGTTTCACCTTTATGTCAACATTTAAAAAAAAAATTTAAGTCAAATTATGCAGTAAAAATCCCTTCATCTTGGAAGTGACTATGGCAGATGCATTGTTTGAATGTTTTCAAACCAGTTATATGAAGAGGGAGAACGTGTTGCTTCGGCAACAGCTTGATCTCCATATAAATTTGCCATAGCTTTGTAGAGGACAAATGGAAGAGAAAAGAAAATATCGTTTAGAAAATGCAGCAGCGAGTTATCACTCCAAAGGCGATCCTCCCCATAGTCATTTATGACTTGAGGAGGCTACTATGTAATTAACTAATCATGAAGAGTTGCGGGAAAGGATTGATACAGTAATGACAGAAAATGAAAATTTAATAAAGTCCTTATAATAGAAAAGAAAAAAAGACAAGTTATGGAAATCTTAAAGAAAATGACTCCTTCAAAATGCACTATCAAAGTAAATGGATAGTTTTAAAACAAGTCAGTAGATTCACATAACTAGGTGTGTTAATAACATCAGAGGAAAGATGCAATTCAGAGTTGAATAGCCCAAGCCAATGCAGCTTTCCATATTTTATGCAACAACCCTTTGTCTGTGGAAGTAAGAAAGGGAAGTTCTTCATTGTTTTATGGATCCTATCCTGACATATGGATGTTAGTCATGGACAATTAGTAAACAAGTAGGAAAAGCTATGGAGGCCACAGAGATGTAGTTTTACAGAAGAATGTTAAAAATGCCATGAACAGTTAAAAAGAGTAATGAGGATGTCCTGATAGATGCCAGTGTGCAAGGAAACTTATTATGCACGTTAAAAGGAAACAGTCCACTTTGTTCAAGCATGTTATGAGAAGAAATCTGGAATGTATCCTGACAGCAGGAAAGATTGAAGAAAAAAAGATACACATGTTGACAAAAGGGAGAAGGTACTAGACAGTCTGACATCATGAATCTGGTTGAAACTCCATATGTAGTTGACATGCCAGGAAAATAGTACTAATTTCCATAAATTTCTTACAAGGAGACGAGTCAATGAATGCCTCATTTTGTGTGGTTATACATCTCTGATCGGGAACAAGTCGAGTGAGATGTATTTCTGTAGTATCAAAGAAACATGTTGGATCTCATAAAATGATTGAATTGTTTTATTTAACCTGTTTTTCCTCAAAGTTCTCAGCGAGTGCTGTCATCAATGCAACATTATATTTTGTACTTATGATCTCATTATTTAAACTGTGAAGGTAAAGATTCGCTTTATAGCTGGTGTGTGCGTGGGCATGACTTTTCAGTAACAGATCTCATCCTGGGATACGGTATTCGTAAATACAGCAATCCCCCGCTTAGGTGATGTTAATTCGTTCTTGAAAACGCAAGCACTAAGCGAAAATTGATTTCCCATAAGAATTAATAAAAATCAAATTAATTCATTACTGTTAATTAAGCAAAAAGTGGTAAACAATAAAAACTACAACGTTAACATTTATATTATTAAAAAATAATTATTAAAAAATATTGAACACAACGGTAATATTATGTATGTACTGGGTATACAAAATATTATAGGACTTTAATCACTGCTGCTTCTGTCGCTTGTGGGTACAGTTGTCACGGCGAAGGCTTTGTAAGTATTGAAAAATTTTCTTTGGCTCCAGATGTAAATGGCACGGCTGCTTGGTGAATGGGGGCAGAAGATATTCCAAGAGACTTTAAACAAAAAAAACAGAAGAAAATCGTGCTTGCTATGCCACCTTTTCTCTTCAAGGAGCACCTTGTAGCAATTAAGATCTTGTTCTATGTTATGGATTACCATAGAATTGCATTCAATTTGGGGGTCATGCTTCTTGGCTATCCCTCCACCCTTGAACCGCAAGGTCTTTTATATTTTGACTTGCATCCTAATACAACAGACAGACCTTGTGTCAAGGTTGAACAGACATGCCTCGACAAACAAGGAATGTTTTATGTAACCAAAAAAAACCTTAAAGTACTTGATGATCATGTTAAAGTTATATTTCTGCCTCCCATGGAATTTAGCGCACAGCATAAGATCAAATTTTTAAAGCGCATTAACAGGCAGATGTTATAAAATACAAACAGAGTTACATCGAACAACGCAAAACTGAGGGAACTGCTGTAAAACTGATATTAGTTTGGTAGTAGATATTTAAACCAGCAGCTTGATGTTACCATTGGACATCAATTATGTATGCAAGATATAATTGTATATATGTAACATATGTATATAAGTGGTAAGAATATTACTCAACTACATCTGCTTATTCTGCCTTTCTTTACGGTTGTTAATGTTTTTAAGTAGTTCCCGTTTCTTGCCCCTGCTACATTTTTTTTGTCTTCACGCCAGTAATCTTTTGATTCAGGTCTGCATTTTTTTTTTTTGCCATTCTAATTTAGATTTGCTTATAGGTTTGTCACAGCATAGGCCTTCAACAAACATATACCAAGCCCTGTCGCATGTCATCATTTCCTTTTCTGTTTCAAGTTTTTTTTTTCCGTGTGTTCTACTTGTCTTACACTGGGGATTGAAGAACAAGTACTGACCGGGTAATGCTATTAACAGGTTTCTCATTTCTTGTTCTCCTGGTTCTTGTCATCAGTTCCATGTTGGTGACCTTGAATTCTTCTTGTCTACTTAAGCACTCATTTCTTGATCATTGTTTTTGTTGTTCTCCAATGGAGTAAAGCCAGGGACTATTCAGAAGGGTTAACAAAATTGTAAACATTTTATTGCTTTATCTTATTTC
>JAMPIV010015968.1:0-122379 GCA_024509875.1 Oreohelix idahoensis
TAAGTTTACCATAAACGAAAGACAGATGGACTAAGGATAGAAAGAAAGGGAGGGGCTGAAAGCCGGAACGCAGGCAATACTACCACAGTCTCGCGATACACAATTAATGCCACCCCTAACACGCGTGTAAGGCCACAAGCACTAGCTTTTTTCAAATCGACAGTGATAAAAAACACTACCCATACGAGAGTTAGGTTTTAAAAACCGGAAAAATGCTTATTCGGAAACATGACATTATAGGCCCTACTGGTTTACGTTTGAAAACATTACAGTACCCAGACACCACATCGATCGAAGTGAACGGGAGGTAGAAGAAAATACATATTTTGAACGCAGCCCCTTAGCCCCATTAAATTTATATATTTGGGTTCCTTAGGACTTGCTGACAAAGAATATGTTAAACGTTACGCAAATAGTCTAGGAATTAACAAATTATAGCCAAAAGAAATAGTGAGGGATGTCAGACAACACCAAAATCAGAATCGCTCAGTGGCAGATTTTCACACCACCATTGTACGGGAAATAGGTCCCCATGTTACCTCCTATTTGATTGGCGGAAAGTAAATGTAAGGCTAAACACGATTAGTCGGGCTATAAATATTGATTCTTTGTTGTTAGGGAAACGTGAGTAGGAGTACTTTTTTTTCAAACGCTGGTGTAAACATGGCTCGATTGGTTAGACCCGCCAATATAGGCAATTTGAAGCGTTAGTTCAGCACCACATTTTCAAATAAACTTAATAAAGAACCAGTGCGTTGAGCGCCAGTGCATATTTTTCTAAATAAAAGCCTGGGACATCGGCAGATCGGATTTTGTGCCTATTCATTGCCAGTCAACGTAATTCTGTATTATTTCCATGAATTGTGGTAAGCTTGAAATATTTGATATCTTTTTAATGAAAATTGAATGTAAATTGATAATTTATGTCTGTATATATGTGTGGTTCAGTAGCGAACATGAGGTAAAGCCTATATAGTGCTCCAACCTGAACAGAAGGTGTCGGAGGAAAGTAAAACTACATGGAATTGCCAAACAGTACACTGACACCTATCTTATTGACTAGAAAGAAATAATGCTGGAATTGCAGAGGCGTAGTAACCATTAGGGAGGAGTATACTGGTGAAAATTGTTTCAGATGAAGATAGCAGTTGGCCTACCGCTCTGAACTCAGTGTTTGTTATGTATTGTGTTCAGTCTGGAAATTTATTATAAATTAGTTCTGAAATAGGAGGTACAACCTTCTTGTTTCAGGGACCGTGGTCCTAAAGTTATTGAGCAGCACCTGGTCTGAGCTTTGCTGAACCTAGAGGCTGACAGCATACTCCTGGGTCCAGATAGTGACCAGTAAGGTGTCTCCAGAACACAGGGAGGCTATCGAGCAGAGGAGTCTTTTCCTGCCGCCATCACGAAAGATAAGCGTCTGTGGCCAGAGGAGCTCAACATTATGCCCCCCCTCAAAATCTGACTTTATAATAAAACAGAGGGAAAATACAGTGTTTAAATTGATAGGAACTGTGAACTTTTCCCCATACTATTTCCAAGATAAACAAACACTTGAAGTCATGATGACAAATAACAACATAGCTTGAAAAAACAAAACCAGTATTACCTCATATTACTACTACACAACTGACACACATAGGATAATATTAATAAAATATGTCACTACAAGGTACATATTGATAAATTCTGTACATATAAATTGTAATTACAATTGATTGTGATTCCTGGTTCACTTTGTAGTTGAATCAGGACATATATATTAGTGAAAGTAATTAATACATATTTATATTTGAAACTTTACCAGTGACTCATTTAAGGTAGTCTTATAGAGTGTTAAATGTGTGTGAGTGTCACAGTGTTGTCAAGTGTGGTGGAATAAATTAAATTGTTTATCTGTCTGTTGTTGTTGTGACTTACACTTCATCATATACATACCCTAGACATTTAACGTAGTCATCACAATATTCCAGAATAATTCTGACTGAGGTATAATGTGGTAGCAAGTAAGGTTATCTGCAAAACACTACCCCTATTAGATACAGATACCTTCACAGCTGATCTCAGTCAGTACACTAAGTCCCCTATAAATATTTATAACATTCCACTTTACCACAGTGGATTGTATTGTGGCAAAAAACCATAAGGATTGCATCAAGGGATGGAACTTTGTCTTAGAGCGCATTCTGGTGCTAAAGCTAAAAGAAGGAGAAACCATAATCAACCTTACCATTGTATATGGGCCTAATGAAGATGAGAGAACAGAGGTCAAGGATTCTTCGAGATGCTTTAAAAGACAGTGGATGACTGCCGGATGAAGTTACCCTGCTCGGAGATTTCAATGCCAGAGTTGGAAAAGACTGTGCTAGATATGGTGGAGTTATCGGAAGGTATGGATAAGATACATTTAATGACAATGGAAAGCTATTCCTTAGGTTCTGCACTGAGCAAAACATGATCATTACAAACACACAAAGTTCCCCCATAAGCGCATACATGCATACACTAGATGTGAACCAACAATGAATAAGAAATCCGTGATCGACTATGCCACAGTTAGGAAGAGCTCATTCAAGTATATCCGGGATGATAGAGTCTGGAGAGGGCCAGAGATTGGAAGTGATCATTACCAGCTAACAAATAAAAGAAGAACTGAAGGAGTTGCTCAGCCTAGGAATTGCCTACCATCACAATAATAAAAATAGGAATTTGATAAATATTCAAATATCAGTTATAATCCAAATGACTGATAAATATTTGACTAAAAAACTAAGCACATGAAAATCTATCATTTTGGAGGCAACACCTGAGGTACCCCTTGGTATCACTTAAGGTACCTCTAGAGGTACACATACCACTGGTTGAGAACCACTGATGTGCACATTAATGAGGCAGGCATGGAGAAACTAATCCATTTATGAGTACTAGCAGGCTTGTATTTTGAGGTGTGTTTTCAGGTGTGTTTTGTTTAACTTGCTTTGTCAAGGGTGATTAAATTAGTAAATAAATAAATAAAGGTAATTAACAAGTACTCGTTGGACATAAAGGATGACACTAGACAGCAGAAAAGAAAATATAAGTGATAGGCTTACCGGGAATCGAACCTAGGACCAACCAAACGGCGCCATCGCCTTGCTGTGACAGTACATCGTGAAAGGACGCTCAGCCAGTTTTGCACCCCAAAAAAAGTGCATTATTGGCTGAGGTCATTCTCATGACACTCACACAACTATGGTATATAGGACCCGTGGATGATCCAGACAGTTTAAAGATGCAATCACTAATATAACTTTCCTATCAGCAAGTATAGACCAAATAAAGGCCGAAATACTTGTGTCCAGTAATGTGTAGTGGAAGACGAATAACACAGAATAGATGGGTAGGTTTAAGTCAGGGATGGATGAACTTTTGTCAAGGGTGATACATTTGTGTTCATTAATTGATGTTTGGATTTTTATTTTGTTTTCTGGGACAGAAGTTACAACAGCCAGCAAAGAGAAGTCAGAGAATCCAATAATATTCAGAACTATGATAGACGAGAGTCAGATCGGCAGGATTATGATAGACCTTTAAGCAGGAACAACCAACCTAGCAGTCGACATGACCGCAGCGGTCATTATCAGTATGATCGACCACCGAGCAGAACTGAGGGATATTCTAAAGAAGATCCTCATCGACGACAGCGTGGTTATTACAGGGATCATGGAGATAGCTCATATGATGAGCAATATGACAGGCCTAGATCACGTCAAGGTTAGATATTATATTTTTGTACTGTGATTTTTTATATGCAGTTTATTATGGTTACGGTATTGATTAACTTTTTAAGTTTGATGTATACTTGTTAACTTAGGTTATCGGAGCATACGTACTTGACTAGCCTTCCTGTATGTTAAACCTTGGGCACATATTGTTTTAATCTTTTTAAAATCATTCCCCTTTTATTTATGTTAATGTCCAGATATTATTTATATGTGATAATAGCCTCCTTTTCTCATTCCCAGTGGATTCCATGTTAAAGACTGTCTTGTCGATATCTAGGTTCATTTTTTGATTTGTTATTGCTGTATCTGATAAATGTTTGTACAGAGTGGACATATTGGTCCTGTTGCCAACCCCCCTCCTCTTCCATCTGGCTTTAGATAGCTGTGTTTGTTTCTGTTATCCAGGCTTACTTTGTATCATGATCATCGTCATTTACTTGTTCATGTGCATATGCTTCTAAGGCAGCACCACAAGCTCTCCAATTAACCCCACACTAGCGCAGTCACTCTTTGTAGTATTCCTTTCATTATGGAGTTCTGTGTGAAAGGTTCACCCTCCAGGTACTCCTAAATCTACCATTCTATCTTACACTTTTGTTTATAGCCTTGTGTAGTTTCTGGTAATTGATTCTTTCCACTGCTATTTTTTATTATGTTTTTAGTTGATTCTTTCCAAAAATGATTCCTTTCTTATAATTGATTCTTTCCACTGTTGTTTTTTTTTTTTTTTTGTAGTTGATTCCTTTCACTTTTTAAAAGTAGATTCTTTCCATTTTTGGTATCTTTTTGTAAATGATTCTTGGCACTGTTATCTTGTTTTTTAAAATTATTTGTTGTTGTTGGTAGTTTATTCTTTCCAGTGTTGGTTTCATTATATAGTCAATCTTTCCTATATCAGTGTTATTCTCTTAAACTACAAAGTTGATTTTATATTACATTGTCAAAAACTATTACCTTGGTGCTTTAAAAAATCCATCTCAGCTACCTCAATTCCTAGCTGAAGTGCCCTAGAGTTTAACAATGTAGTGTTATATCCCCATTAGCATAAAAATAGTTATTATTTTTGTAATGTTAGCTTTACATTTTCATTTTATTCTGATAGATATCATCCATAATTTTTATTTACTATCACATTGCTTTACAGTAAGGAATTTTTAGTGTCTCGTAACGGGAGAGGGTCTGCAGAATGGGAGATCGTGTGACCGGGGAAGGAATGAGTGGACGGAAAACGGCACCAAAAGTCAAGGCTCGTGTGACAGTGTAGATCGTGATAGTGGATTTTGTGGAAAGGGATGTAAATCTGTATTTCACTTGAGATAAGGGAAATAATCCCAAGACTTTCCTTATTGTGTTTCTTCTGGGAAATACTGGTTAATCACCAAAGATAATAATTCCAGAAGGGAGGGACAACCCAGGTAATTAGTAGAGCTCGTAAGTGCCTTGATGGTTCCAAATTTTATCTTGAAGGGTTGAATATAATCGGCAACTCAAACAGTCAAGTGAAACTTCAATAGGACAGATTACTTGAAAGATCCGAATAGTTATATAAAAGGTGTACTTTATTCAGTTTCGTTTGAGGAAAATGATGCTGTGGCAGTTCAATAAGAATTTCTGGTGGGGGAAAGCAAAACTGCCAGCTTTAGCCTCTAAGTCGAAAGGCTTACAGAGTTTCTCATATATTGTAGTCGTTTTGTTACCTCTGTGGAAATCCTAACGAAATGAAAATTCGATTCGTAACCTCAATTATAACTAAATCGAACTTACGTCCTGTGGAGTGAACCACAAATATAATCGTTGCAGGGGTTAGTGCTGGGTCACTTAACTGTCCTGGGTGGTAGAGGATCTCTAGATGGATATTATTATCTAAACCGTAGGAGTCAAGGGCTTTTTCGTTCAATAGTAGATGTAGCGCCAGGTTGCTCCAAACCTAAACTAAATAACACCCTATGTTGATTTGACTCTAGCATTGAGTTACTGTCTCAAGCTCTGACTGGTTACTAAGATGCATCAGTTTTTATACTTGTCTGGTGCTATGGCTTGCCAGAGGAAGTATTTCTCATTGGAATTAAGACCGGAAACCTTCTAATGATTGGTCTTGGGGGCTAGTGGACTGTTGAAATAATCTTTAACCTAACTAACTACGAATCCTCTAGTCTAAAATTATTGTTTCTATGTGATGATGACCAACCATTGTTTAAAGTTCTCTCTAATCTAAATGTTTTCCGGTCTGACTTGTATGGAGGCCACACACGGTTTGATGACATCATGGGTTCATGTGTGTCATGACTGATGATGTCATTGATTCTTGACTAGTGGTTTATTTATCTAACTAGTCATTCATAAAATACTTTACTATAAGGCTAACAGTTGTAGCTACTTAATAGTCTACCCTGTTACAATCGGCTATCACGACAAGCATGGGAAACTAAGAGCCAGGGATCCAGACCTCCAGGATGACCCAGAGTCCACTGGGAGGACAACATTAGACAGTCTTTGAAGGACCGAGGACTAGAATGGAACCAGGCCAGGAGGAAGACAGCCAATAGGATAGTATGACACTCTCTCTTCCAAACCTCTACACCTGACGGTAGAAGAGGAACGACTAAGTAAGTAAGTTACGGGGAGGTGGAGCACTATATTTTATAGTCAAAATATAACAAAATTTTGATTTGTTACCTTTTTCAGGTGCTAATTTTAAAGTTCTGTAGCTCTGGATATACTAAAGTTACCTAAAATGTAATCGGACAAATGTTGTAAAACACACTGATGGACCTCCAGTTAAAATTTGGTACTCATAACTTAAATGAAAAAGCCTGAGCGAATTTAAATATATCATTGAAATCCAATATGGCTACCTTTTCCATTGCAGCCAATAGCGTTATACCATCAGTTGCTTAGTTATGCATAACTGGTGTTGTTGTAAGTTAAGCTTGTGAGTTTTAATTGAAATCCTGCAATTATTTATGAAGCTAGCATTTCACTGTAGCTCCTCCCCTTAAAAACCTTGCATATATCCTCCCAGTAAATTGTATTTTGACCTTTTATGTTTATCATAATTTTCTTTTGTGCTCCTTGTGGAGCAAGGAGCCACCACTGCAGCTGGTTCCTTTGCAGGAGGCCTGCACCAAGCGCTTGCAACCGTGGTTTCTGTGGCACTTTGTTTTACATGGTGAGGTTGCCAGCTCAAAGTACAACCTTGGTCATCATGTACGACATGTCTGAGGTTGTAGTGGTCTTGTTCTTTCTTTGTCTCTTCAGAGACCCTCGAGAACTGTTCTGGGATTTTTTATGTTTAATTGTTAAAAAAATATATGAAATTCACTTAAAATTGAGCTTTAAAGTCATAATCTTTATTTGTTGACATAGTTTTGGTTGTAGTTGCTTTGTTGGTGATTGTGTTATTATGGAGTTGGTTCTTTGTAGATGAATCTCATGGCAGCCGGCCTTCTTCAAGGTCAGCTCAGGAAGTTGCCAGGCCACGGTCGAGGGCAGACTATGACCGCGACAGGGATTATTATTACAGAGTCAGACACAGGGGTTAGTTGTGCTGTTGTTGTATGTCCTTGTCCCAGAATGTTTGAAGTTTGTTATTTTTAAGAGATGTCAGCGTTAAAGAGAAGCAGAGAGAGCTTTCAAAAATGGTTATTGAACACAGCGTTAAATCATCATAATCATCGATTCTTTGCTCCTTATGGAGCATGGAGCCACCATACTTGTTGGTCCCTCTGCAGAAAGCCTGAACCAAGCATTCACGTGCTCTTGTATCAGTTGTTTCCTGTAGCAACTTGTTTGACATAGTGAGGTTGGCAGCCTCATTAGTCACAGCGTATGACATACCTGATGGAGCAGAAGTCTCATCTGAGACCCTCATAAACTAAATGTGACGTGGAGATAAATGCTGACACATTTTATTTCTTTCTGGAGGCTCAAACTTTTCTCTCTTTTCCCTCAATTTTAAGGTCTATCATTTTTCTGTATGCATATTCAGATAATGTTAATTTTTTTATAGAAAATTCATCATGAGTGAAATCTCGTCAAAAACAATGACGAATGGCATCTTACTGGTAGAACCCTCATATGTTGACATTACTGTAGTCACTTACAGGTGAGGATGGTCATAGCATGGACATGTTTTATGGAAAACTTAACTCTGTGTCAAAAAAAGGTGTTAGGTAGGCAGAAGGATAGGGGATTGTCAAGAGAGAATGGAGGCAGTGACAAAAGTGTCCTTCACTGAGGGTTTGTCTTTGGAAACAGACTGATGGTAGCAACCTGGCATGTTTGGAAGACCCTGATGATTAAGAAGGGTTATGCTTGGGACTAGGATCTCATCATATAGAATTAATAGCTACAGAAAGACCACCACAGAAGCACACAAAGTACTTTGTTGGTGGCTGTATGTACAGGGTCCACTGCACTGGGTAGCTCTGTGCTACTTAAGTAGTTATTAAGTGACTGACGGGCAATGGTCAATAGCATACATGGGACACTACATGAGGTATTTCAATGGTGCAAGGAAACCGGCTCCAAGGTCAATCCCAACAAAGCCTGTGTGCTGTGGTGCTCCTTGAACATATTGAAAGCAGATCTTCCAGACATTACTTTCAGTGGGCAGAAAATTGAAAGGCAAGACAAACTGAAACACCTCGGAATACCATTTGATCACGGGTTATCATACAAATACCATGTTGATCTAATCATACAGAAGTGCAACAGAGGTCTGGCAGCCCTAAAAATAATGGCCGTCGCGCACCTGGAACAGAGACTGCTGTTTCTCCTGAATCATCAGCTAGTCATGTCAGTCATTGAGTATGGTCTGGGAATACTCAAGCTGTCAATATCACAATGTGAACGACTTAAGTCTTGGGCTGTACACTGCAGTCGCATCAAGGCTAAGATTGCTGGAATTTGGCATCAAATGTTAGACCAGGAGGGATGGACGTATGAGAGGATGCATCCGGCGTGTATACAACAAGCACGCAACAGGAACTATTTGCATACCATACCCTTCGACATTTGCTGAGGGAGACTGACCACCTATGGGTTTGCCTGGCATGCAATGACATCATTTCTGGTCAACAATAACAATAAGTGACATAAACAAGGAAAAGGCGAATCAGTTAAATAAAAGGTAAAGGATCCCGTTACATGCCCATTGAGGCATATTGGGAATATGGTGTTAGGCCTGTATTTTCTTGACCATCGGCACACAAGGGGTGATGTGGTCAGCATCACGCCGGCCACCTTAACCTTCCCAGAAGTTGCTCTGGTACCCAATTGGGGCTGGGTCGACCCAGGAGCCATTTGCGGCCTAAAAAATCCCACATCATCTGGGGATCAAACCATAGACCACTGAGCTAGGAAGCCAGTGCAATAACCACTATGCTACCGCGGCTCCCTGAATCAGTTAAATGGAGTATCATTATCATCTTCAAAACCTTTCAGATGTCTTGTGCCATCATCTCAAGGTCTTTCTATGTCCTCTTCATCTCCTTCATGTCTGTCTCCAGTTCTCTTCTTCATGTGTTCTTTGGTCTCCCTCTTACTTTTCATACCCGGGGATTCCAGAACAAGGACTGCCTTGTAATGCTATCACCCTTGAATGTGTGCCCTATACATCTCCACCTTCTTCTCATTTCTTGTTCCACTGGCATCTTGTTTCTGTTGTCGGTTCCACATTAGCGATCTTGTCATACCACTTCACTCCTCTGTTCAGTGCAAGCACCTAGTTATGAAAGTCTATAGCTTTTTTGTTTCTTGTTTGAACGGAACTATGTGCTAATTATATTGTTTGATTATTGCTTGTGCAGGTAACGGTTATGACAGCTATGGCAGAAATGTAGACTACTATAACGAAGAACGAGATCGCTACTATAGATACAACAGTGAGAAGGAGAAGGAGGCTCGATACACACGAGCGTATTATGAGGAATACTATGGCACTACTAAGTAAGTCTCCTTTGTACACCTTTTTTTTAGTTATTTACTTTATGATACCTGCGTTCCTGATCAGGGGTCGACTACATCAGACATCACACAATTCATGACATTTAAAAAAATGTCACATTTCATCTTGCCGCCACATACTTAGTGGTTGTTTTATTAACTGGGAACTTAGGCATCTTGTTTTGTCATTTCAGTTTCTTGTTAGTCTTTACAATGACATTTATGTGTCTTTTAAACAAGGTGGAGTGTGTTGAGTGAGTGTTGTAATATATTTCTTTGAAATAACAGGGCGTGTGGTGAGTGATGGGAAACTTGTGTTTTTAAACAAGGTGGAGTGGATTGAGTGAGTGTGATAATATATTTCTTTGAAATAAGGCGGCTTGTGGTGATAAGTGGAGACATGTCTTTAAAACAAAGGAGTATGTTGAGTGAATGTGGTAATGTATTTTTCTTTGAAATAAGGTGGTGAGTGAGGGGAAACTTATGTTTTTTTAAAACAAGGTAAAGTGGGTTGAGTGTGTGTGGTTGATAATAACAAAGGTAAAGGTAGTCCCATAGCAGATACTGCCGTAGGGGAGTAAAGTGTTAGAGACTTCATCATAGTAGGTCCAGCATCGAGAGGTGGGGTGACCAGTTCCCTTCTTCGCTGCCTTTTCCTTCCCTAACTCAAAGTCAGGTACCCATTTACAGCTGGGTAGACAAGCGTTTTGGTACTGTGATTCGAACCTGATACCTTTGCCACAAGAAACCAGCGCTTTAACCACTCTGTTAGTCTTGATTGATAATATATTTCTTTTTACATAAGGGAGCGTGTGGTGAGAGAGAAAACTTGTGTTTTAAAACAATATGGAGTGTGTTGAGCAAGTGCGGTAACAGTATCAATAGGGTGTACCATTCAGAGCTAGTGTCATTTTACTACCATATTGGTCCTTTATATAAACCTCACCTTTAAGATAGTTCAAATATGAAAAGTCCTAAACAAAAGGCTGTGAATCAGACAGCCAGTGCGTCAATAAATATGTAGATCTTCCATACTCGGACACCATTACACACTTAACACAGTGAGTAAAAAAGGTAAAGGATCTCGTTACACGCCAATTGAGGCATATTGGGAATATGTGTTAAACACATTGAGTGTTTGGTCACATTTCTCATATGTGCAAATAAAAGGAAGCCTGGACTTGACAATAGGTTGTTCAGACACAACTTCACAATTACCAGGATCAAAATCTTCTTTTTATGTAATCTCCACATTATAAAAACATCCCAGGTACTGTCTTTGTATGTTTTATCATCCTCAGAATAAAATAAAAACCAATATAATATGTTTGCAACCATTTGATCAGGAAAAGTGTTACCACTTACAAGGCCTCATTGTGTATCGAGGGTTAAAAAGATTTGAAGGCAATTTTAACTTTATTCACTGGAGATCATGTCTTCTCCTTCACATTTCATATCTGCCTTTAGAGTTTAACCCTTTACTTAGATTATGCCATGCTCTTCTGTCTTGTGCCGTCTTTTTATGAAGTTTTTTTTGCACATAAGTGAAAGGTTTTGACTGTCAACTCTCAGTGAACATGATCCAAAATACAGGAACACTGTAAGAACTTAATTAACTTGATAAGATATTGCTGTAGAATAACTCTCTGGATTTCATTTAACATGATGAAAACTAATGAAAATGACAATACTGAATGTCTTATGTACAAAAGCAATAAATGTCTGTCTTGTTTTCTTCTCACGTACCATGCCCAGTGGCGTAGGAGATCATGTCTCTCCACAACTTCCTTTCTCCAGTACAATTTATCAATTCTGCTGTTGACTTCTTTCCATTTGCTTTGAGAGTGCATTCTGGGAAAGCCTTTTTCTTTGAGACAACCCTTACTTCTGTCTTTTTGCTATTAAGGCTGAGACCTTTATTTTCACTTTCTATCACTATTGTATCAAACATTTTCTGCAGCTCCTTTTCGCTTTTTGGACTGTATCATCAGCGCATCTCAAGTTTTTTATATTGTGTCCGCCAAATGATATTCCTGGCATGTCCTCTAGAGATCTCATTATATTTTTACTGTACAGATTGGTGACAGCAAACATCCCTGCCTGACACCCTTTTTTACTTGCTGAAATGTTCCTATTTAGCTGCTCATTCTTACAGCTGCTGTTTGTTGCCAGTACATGTTTTTATTGTTCTCAAGTCTTTACCATCATTTTTGATGCTTTCAAACATTTTGAAAATTTCTCTATGTTTCACTTTGTCAAATGCCTTAGTGTAATCTATAAAGCATAAGTACAGATCTGTCTTCGCCTCTATGACTCTTTCTATTAATGTTCTTATAATATACATAGCATTGTTTGTACCTTTACCTTCTACAAATCCACACTGTCTTGATGGTGTAGTCTGATAGACTCATTCCTGTCCATCTTTTGATGTTATCTCCCCACTTTTATCATTTTATTTCTCTTGCATATTTACCTTCAACTTTCTCTTGCATTATGGTTTTCAGCAAGGCTTTATGTCTTTTATGACTAAAATGCTGTATCTGTTTGGCTTTAATCCCATTTATTCTCTTGTCGTATCTAGGACTTCTTTATTTGCTTTCTTCTCTTTCCATCAGGTATGCCCTATTCTTCTGTATTTTCACATCTCAGGGGCCTTAATTCTTCTTATTGCTCATTGTTCATTGTCCATGTTACTACACCATACACTAATAAAGAGTATATGTAACACTTGATGACTCTAGTAAATATCACTGTGTACTTACTAGAATAGTTAGTTCCTGGACAGTTTTTGAAACATATGCCTAGCTTAGATGGCTTGCTAAGAAAGTAAATGTTTATCGCATACTAGAAAAGTCTATTTTTGGATAGTTCCTAAAACTTACACCTAGCCAAGATGGCTTCCTAAGAAAGTGAACGTATATCGTGTGACGTTCAAGATATGTACTCATATTTCAAAGAACTATAACTCATGACAATCACTAGCTCTATCAATTCCAATTCTTTGCCTTCTTTCCTTAACCTTTCTGTTTCTATTTCCAGGTCTCTTCTCTATGTTTTTGTTTGTTTGTGTGGTCTCCCTCTACTTACTTAGTCGTTCCCCTTCTACTGTGAGGTGTAGAGGTTTGGAAGAGAGAGCGCCAGACTATCCTATCGGCTGTTTTCCTCCTGGTCTGGTTCCACTCTAGTCCTTGGTCCTTCAAAGATTGTCTAATGTTGTCCTCCCAGCGGACTCTAGGTCATCCTGGAGGTCTGGATCCCTGGCTCTTAGTTTCCCATGCTTGTCGTGGTAGCCGATCTTCTCCCATTCTGCAGACATGGCCAAACTATCTTAGTTGGGACTGTTCTACTTGGGTCTGCAAGGGGTGGGATTTTAGGCCTTGACGTATCGTCTGGTTGCAGACCATGTCTCTTCTTGTTACTTCAACCACCTTCCTCAGATACCTCATTTCTGAGGTTTGGATCTGGCTTTTGTGGGTTGTAGTCATTGCACATGACTCGCATCCATACATCAAGACTGGGGCATAGGTGGAGCGGTATACAGCCATCTTCGTTTTCTTACCAACCTCTCTCTTGCTGAGGAATCCTCGATTTATGGCCTAAAAAAGTCTCCCAGCTGCTGCTTTTCGAGTGGCCAACTCTTCTTTGATGCCTCCCTTCCGGTCTATAACAGCTCTGAGGTATTTAAAGTGGTCGACCTGCTCCAGGACTTGTTCTCCTAGCTTAATTTGATGCCTTCTTTCTTCTCGTGATATCACCATGGTTTTTGTTTTAGAGCTGCTTATGACCTCTCTTCTCCAGCTCTTCCTTCCAGACTTGCAGGTTGGATTGGTGATGTGCCTCTGATTTAGCAATCAGGGTAACATCATCAGCAAATGCCAGCTCAGAAATACAGACCTGTCTCATCTTCCAGTACCCCACTGAATACTTTCTTGTTCTCTCTTCTTATATGCCTTGATGACATCATCCATGAAGAGTATGAAAAGAAAAGGTGACAGGATATCACCTTGTCTTATACCAGTGGTGGTCCTGAACTCTTCTGACTTATGGTTTGCTGTCCTCACATAATTTCTGCAAGACTTGTAGAAGCTCTGTATAGCTTGCATCAGAGGTGCTGGAATGTTCTTCCTTGCCAAACAGTCCCAAAGTTTTCTCCAGGGGACCCTGTCGAACGCCTTTTCCAGATCTATGAAACAAAGATGGATCTCACTCTTATACTCAAAAGGGCCTTTTCACTCAGCTGTCTGAGTGTGAAGATTAGGTCTTGAGTACTTCGGTTTGTTCGAAATCCACACTGGATCTCATCCAGTTGTGGCTCAGCTAGGCATCTGAGTCTCTGCTCCAGGATTCTAGAGTAGATTTTACCAGGGACACTGAGAAGGGATATGCCTCTATGGTTTCCACATTGTTGGTTGTCACCCTTTTTGAAAATTGGTGTTATTATGGCAATCTCCCAATCCTTTGGTATGGTCTTGTTGCCCCACGCTGCCTGTAGGACCCTTAAGAGTAATAGGTCGCCTGCTGCTCCCATGTACTTAACCATTTCTGGTGTTATACCATCATGCCCTGCTGCTTTGCCCATCTTGATTTTCTCCAGTGCTGCCTTCAGGTCTTCCATCTTTATGTCATCTTCACCACCTATGGTTTCCTCTTCTGTGCTAGTAGTTTTCATTTCTGATGCTTGGCCTTGCTTACCATCAAGGAGTTCTGAAAAATATTCTTTCCATCTTTCCATTACTTCCTTCAGGGCAGTAAGCAATTTGCCTTGCTTGTCCTTTATAAATTTGAGAGGGCACTGTTTTTCCTTCCTCATGTTCTTTAGGGTCTTATAGAACAATTTCTGGTTTTCTTGCACATCTTTTTCTAGCTTTAACCCAAATTCTTCCCAGGACTTCTGTTTTGCTGCTAGCACCTTGCTCTCTGCTTCTGTTCTGAGTATCACATATTCTCTATATTTCTCTATTTGTCCTGCTGTGTTTTTAGCTCCTAAGTATTGTTTCCATGCCATTTTCTTCTCTCTTATTTTCTCTTTGACTTCCTCTCTCCACCAAGGTGTCCTCTTTCTCTTGTTCTCAAGTCGGACTTTACCACATGCTTCTGCAGCAGCTGTCTTTATGATGTCCTTGAATTTAAGCCAGAGGGTTTCCAAGTCATCAGGTTATTCTTCTGTGTTTCTCACAGCTGTAGTAATAAGCTCCTGATATCTGGTCTTAATTTCTGGCTCGCTCAGCTTGTAGGTCTTAATGCTCATTTCTCCTGTTCGTTTACTTAGTTTCTTGCATGATGTTAGGCAGTTCCTAGTCTGAGTAACTCTTTCAATTGTTCTTTTGATTGTTGGCAGGTAGTGATCACTTCCAATCTCTGGCTCCCTCCAGATTCTAGCATCTCAGACATACTTGAATGAGCTCCTCCTAACTATGGCATAGTAGATCACTGACTTCTCATTCCTTGTTGGTTCACATCTAGTGTATGCATGTATGAGCTTATGGGGGAACTTTGTGTTTGTAATGATCAGATTCTGCTCACTGCAGAATCTAAGGAGTCGCTGTCCATTGTCATTCAGGGGAGGTTTAACCCCCAAAAATGAAGAATTTCATTGAAAATATCAAATTTTAGATATATATATTGCACTGGAAAGTACATTCATTTGCCCACATTTCTGAATGCTTATTTTCACTAAAACCTTTGTGGATGATTTTATATAAATTTTTAAGTATGTCAGGTAAGTGTAATTGTACCTAATAATATATGAAAAATATACATATTGGTATATCTTCGCTTCTAATGCATGGATTAAAAAAAAATTTTCAGTATTCATTTCCCTGAAGCAAACAGAATTAAAGTTTTTAAACATCGTTTCATGTGTAAAAATAATTTTGACTGGCTAATTTTTATTAACCATGGGGTTCTTTGATGGGTCGTCCAAATAATAACGTTGCTGGAGGTATTCCAGTAGAGTGGTGGGGTACCTCCTTATACGCAAATACAGCTGCATGTAAGAACGAATCCCAGGATTCTGGTTTCTCCTGTGCGGGCTTCCTTAAAATTGTAAGTAGAGTCCCGTTATTTCTTTCCACATCCATTGGATTGTGGATGATAAAATGTGTGGATGAGTATATTTTTAAAAATACTAAAAACTTTCTCCATCAGTTTCCCTGTGAACCATTGTCAGTTAATATCTGATAAGGATATCCTAATCTTGTGAATATTGAGAGCAAAGCCTCTTCTACATGTACTGAGTCTGCTGAGGGTAGAGCAATCGCTTCCCCACACATAGTACATGTCTACCAGAGAAAGGATGTATTTTTTCAGAAACTGACGAAAAGCGCATAGTCTGCTGAAATGAAGAATTTAATGAAAAGTAAGCTGCGTAGTATGAAACAGCCCATGGAATCAATAAAGGAAAATACCAGAGATGATTCCTACATAGCAGGGGGATACTGAGATGAGTAAATTTTGTGAAAAAGTGTAATTCTTCCCTTTTTTCTCAATTTTCTCAAAAAAACATTTTTCACACAAATGTGGGCAAGTAGCCCATGATTTTTCAAAAACTATTAGTGACACAACTGTAAAGTTTGGGCCACATGCTGTACACACAGTGCGCATGAAAATAAACTAAAATAAAGGATATATGTTAACAAACTACAAAACTGTTAAGAAATAGCTAAGATACCCCCCTTAAAAATTTCAACCATTTTTCGATTGGTATGTTAAAATCCAAAAAAAAAAACTCAAATATCAAACCAATCAAAATTATTTTAGTTCAAAATCATTATCATATATTAACAAATGAAACAGCCAAATTTTATAACTCAAGTTATACTCACATTTGAGATATCTTGGGCAACAAAATACCTCAAAAAAGCTAACATTTGCCGTTTTTCTACTGTTTTTCACCCATAGACCGCAAGTTTTTAGTATATACCTCAATGTTTTGTATTGTTTTCAGTCATTTTGCTTGTATAAATGACTAGATATAGCTATTAACTTATAATTCTGTGTTTTTAATTTTGGGGGTTTAACCTCCCCTTAAGAGTATCTTCTCCATATCTTCCGATAACTCCACCCCATGTAGCATGGTCATTTCCAACTCTGGCATTGAAATCTCCGAGCATGATAATTTCATCTAGGCAGTCATCCACTGTCCTTTGAAGCAGCTTGAAGAATTCCTCCTTGACCTCTGCTCTCTCATCCTCATTTGGCCCATACACTAAGACAAGGTTGACTATGGTTTCTCCTTCTTTTAGTTTTACAACCATAATGCGTTCTGAGACAAAGTTCCATATCTTCCGATAACTCCACCCCATCTAGCATGGTCATTTCCAACTCTGGCATTGAAATCTCCGAGCCATGATAATTTCATCTAGGCAGTCATCCACTGTCCTTTGAAGCAGCTTGAAGAATTCCTCCTTGACCTCTGCTCTCTCATCCTCATTTGGCCCATACACTAAGACAAGGTTGACTATGGTTTCTCCTTCTTTTAGTTTTACAACCATAATGCGTTCCGAGACAAAGTTCCATCCCTTGATACTATCTTTTTCGTTTTTTGCCACAATGCAACCCACGCTCCCTTTAGCTCTTTCAGATGTGGATACACCACTGTAGAGCAGCTTGTTGCCACCGAGATCCATGACTCCTTGTCCCCATGTCTTGATTTCCGTTATAGCCAGGATTTCTAGTTTTGCTTTCCTCATCTCTTCCACTAGCTCCTCTTCTTTCCCATTTATACTTCTTGTGTTTCAAGTTCCATAAGTCACAGTCCTTAGTCCGTTCTAGTTTGTCGCCTTTAGAATCAGTCCGATTTTCTCTCTTGTATTTCGCGTAATCATGATTTAGAGCAAACAGGTGATTGGCCTGGTGTGCCTTTGCATAAGCAGGCCGCCCTCCTTTTTCAGCCGGGCTTGGGACCGGCCTAGGCGGAGTTGGTCTCCCTCTATATATGTGTAAATAATGAAGGGGATTGTAAAATAAATTGCAACAGAAACCACATCTGCAAAAGCACATGGATACTTTTGATGCAGACATTCTGTACAGGGTGAGCTGCAGTCATGTCTTCTTTAAGGAGCGAAAAGGTGAAAGATGAAGAATTTGGGGGGGCCGTGGTAAAAGTGAAAAATAAAAGCAAACAAATGAAAAATGGCATCGGAAGAAGCAATCAGATAAATTGTAAAATCGTATCAGTAGTCTCATAGCACATACTGCTGTAGGGGAGTGAAGTGATAGATACTTCACTAGGTCCAGCTTAATGAGGTGTGGTGACCATTCCTTTCCTTGCTGCCTTTGCCTTTCCTAACTCAAGAGCTGAGTCAGGTACCAAACTTAGACTGCGAGATTGCGATGCCTGTAACTTTACCACAAGAGACAGGTGCTCCAGCTGCACAGACAATTGTACCATGTAAAATACATTTATTAAAAAAATGGAATGTTCTGCTGTTCCCTGCACTTATAAAATTTCAGGGATTGCTAATAGTTTACAGAGTAATGTTTCCATTCATGTAGCACAGATAATCAGCTCATGCTTATTGTGTATCTCTCATCCCCCTGAGGGGAGGGGGGATCAACACTGTGTTTACAGTAAGCACCATCTGTTGATGAAATATATTATATATTTATATATGTGGTTATTTTGTGTTTTTGGAGTATTGATTATACGCTGCAGCCTGGTTTAATGATAATGCTACAAAAGAAGTGTTGGTGTGTCTGGATCAATTACGTATTTGGTCAGGTATTCCAATAATATGAAGATTTATTTATGGAGAACTTGTTTACATAGCTAAGGTTGTGAGAGTGAGTACAGGTCTATTCTTTTCTTACTTACTTACTTAATTGTTCTTCCTTTACCTTGGGGTGTAGATGTTAGCCAGAGAGAGCGACATGCTATCCTGTCTGCTGTCTTCCTTTTGGCGGGTTCCAGTCCACTCATCGGTCCTTCACAGATTGTCTGATGTTGTCCTCGCAGCGAACTCTAGGTTGTCCTAGAGGTCTGAATCCTTGGCTCTTGGTTTCCCATGTTTATCATGGTAGTCAATCTTCTCCAATTCTGCAGACATGACCAAACCATCGTAAGTGAGACTGTTCCACTCAACTGTTCATATTATCATCATCCTGTTCCTTATTGTTCCTTGTGGAACTTTGAATCACCACTGCCGTTGGTTCCCTGGCAGGAAGCCTGCACCAAGCATTCTCAAGCTCTAGTAGCAGTGTTTCATGTAGCAGTATATTTTACATGATGAGGTTTCCAGCGTAACCTTGTATTAGTCACCTTGTATGACATGCCTGAGGGAGCATTAGTTTTATTCTTTGTCTCTTCAGAGACCCCTAGGAACTGCATGGGAATGTTCATGTTATAGAACATAATAAGTGACAGGAAACTACTTAGGAGAGTGACTTGATTAGAGGTAAACAGATTAAGGCCACAGCAGGCTTACATAAACGCTCATACATATACTCACCCCTTCAGCTTCTCAACACTTGGGTGGTGGAGGCACTTGGATATTCTCTGAGGCTACTGTGTTTCTCTTTGTGCCCTGTGTAGTTCCCGGGTCAAAGGGATATGAAGATAACAATGATTTCTCGTGGTAGATTGTAAAGTTGCATTTAGTTGTTTTAGTCTTGTCTTGTTTTGACTTTGATCCACCATCACTGAGTGTTAGCAATTGGTGATTAATTCTTTTATAAAAAGTCTTTTATGCTGTCAAATATTTTAATTGGTCTTATGCGGTGATATTCAGTCACAAAGTATAAATATACTTCGTTGAGCTTTAATACAGCATAGTTAAATCTAATGCTGTGATAGGATAAAAGAGTCACTTTTTTCATGAAATACAAAGAACTGGATAAGTAGAATATGAAATTCTTGAGAGATTAAAAGAGTCTGTAGATAGACAACTGAGAGATGAACAAGCAGGTTTTGATTACACAAATCCTTAGAGATCAGATAGCCACAATGAGAATAATGGTTCAACAAAGTCTGGAAATGGAATTCACCTCTCTACATTGGATTTGTGAATTATGAAAGAGCATTAGACAGTATTGGGAGCCGCGGTAGCATAGTGGTTAGAACACTGGCTTCCTAGCTCAGTGGTCTATGGTTCGATCCCCAGATGAGGTGGGTTTTTTTTAGGCCACAAACAGCTCCTGGGTCGACCCAGCCCCAAATGGGTACCAGAGCAACTCTGGGAAGGTTAAGGCGGCCGGCGTGATGCTGACCACGTCACCCCTAGTGTGCCGACAGTCCAGAAAATATGGGCCTAACACCATATTCCCAACATGCCTCAATGGGCGTGTAACGGGATCCTTTTTTTTGGACAGTATTGTTATTGTTAATCAGAATCAACCTCACTGCACTCCAGGCAAACCCATAGGTGCTCAATCTCCCCCAGCAAATGTCAAATAGTATGAATGCTAATTGTACTTATAGCATGCTGGTTATACATACGACGGATGCATCCACTCTCATGTCCATTTCTGCTAGTCCCACGTTTGATGCCAAACTCCAACAGTCTCAGCCTTGTTGGTTCATCCATTGCAGTGTCATTATCCAGCAGGTGATCATTAATTGCCCTTAGTATCTCTGCCTTATCCATGTCCAGTGTCCCCACTATGTGTGCTCTCGAGGCCAGTCTGTCAGCTCTCTCATTGCCACGTACCCTCGCATGACCAGGACAGCAGATCCACCCAGTTCTTGAAGACTTGAGGATTCTATTGATGTTTTCCATTCCCACCGCAGCCATCCGCTCTGAACTTTCCGAAGCATGGCCTGAGAGTCTGACAATATAACTGCCTTGGTTGATGGAGTTTCAGACAGCCACCTCAGTGCTGCAGCAACTGTCTCCACCTCCATTCTCACGCTGGAGGTTGTTGTCATGTTGGCTCCACTCTGTTCAGTGATGACCCTGCACTTTATTCTCGCAGAGAAGCCCCAGTATAGACAGAGAATTGTTTTGGAAATTGATGAGATGGAGTCCCTCTGAAGATGTTAACTTAATTTATAAAAAAAACTTATGAAGATGTGACATGCAGAGTTCTTCATTAAGGACAGCTTTGGGATAGGAACTGAAGTGCTATATATTGGGTTATGAAAATATCAACCTCAGTTGACAGAAATGAAATCCAGTGGACTCTGATTAAACAGCTAAATGATCTTAATTTTGCAGATGACCTGGCACTTGTGTCCCATAACCATAATCTTATGCAAGACAAAATTAAAATACTTGATGAGAAATCACAGCAAGTGGTATTTTTTTTTCTTGTTAATGCTTTTGTACAGTACTTTGGCATTTAAATACTTATAAGGACATCAAAGTGGCAGAATTATTAGAGCTCTTGCTTCTCAGTGCAAAAGGACCAGGTTGAAAACTAGGTCACAGCATGCTGCAGTTTACCCAGTTGTAAAAATGAGTACCTACTTCTGCTCTTGAGTTAGAGAAGACAAAGTCATCTAGGAAGGGAACTAGTCATCCCATCTGGTAAAACTGATTTGGTTTGGTTTGGTTTGGTTTTAAGGACTATCTTCAGTGCACACAGACAACTCAATCAGTGCTTTGACCTGCTCCCTTAGAGCGCACAAGGAGGATCTCAGCACAGTGCATGAACTACGTAGCACCAGTGAGAATCTCAATGTGTGTAAATAGGAATCACACATTCTATAAATATTTTTATAATGGGTAGGTTTCCAGTTTTTAAATTTTGCCAGGGCAGCGGCCTTATGGCCTACTCTTTATGATTTTTAACTGCCGTGGGATTTTTTAATGTGCGCAACTTGCACACGGAACTTTTTTTTTTTTATTCGCCCTTATCCGAGAAGGTTAGGCATCCGATCTCACTACCCAGGAGACCAGGGGTGACTATGACATCATTAGGACCACTGGTTCTGAAATAATTTCCATAAATTATATTCCCTCTATTGGAATTTTTTTTTTTCCGCGTACGCCAGCTATTACTCGAGGCGAAATCTCAGGTTAGTATGTCTAACCTGAGACTGATTTTTACGTGAGTATCCCTTTTTTTCTTGTACAGAGACAGGTGTCCCTCGCCATTCAGGCAGATACTCGCCGATTCTTTAGAATTCTAGGCGAATGCCATACCTCTTAGCCTGATTAAATTTAGACCTAATATAGGTGAAGTCTCTAACACATCACTCCCCTACAGCAGTATTTGGTATGGGCCTACCTTTACCTTTTACATCGTTCATGAGAAATATGCTTTTTTAATCATCAGAATAAGAGAAAGGGTTTTTCATTTCAAGAATACAATTTGATGCAGGAATAATAGAAAGTGCATATAATAGGATAATCTGTACAGAGCATTACAACAGGGGGCAATGTGATCATCAGAAATAGTTTCCCCACGTGCCTTTCCGATTAAAAAAAAAAATTAGACAAGTGTTTAGGCCTTATTATCTTCTTAACATTTTGGCACGGAATGGGCTTAGTTGGGTCATGACTCACGAGTGTCATATTAGGAGAAGTTTACATGAATGGTCAGATATGAGCATGATGCTTAATATAGCTTCAAAATCTTATTTTGAAAACAAAAAAACTTTCTGCTGCTACTATTGTTGGTCTTGCATCTTGTAAGGAGTGAGTTTGACATCTAAGATCTCTGCTTATCTGCTGTCGCTTCTGAGCTCTTCAAGTGCATTGTTTATAGATTAGACTGTGTTGCGAATTACAAACGCTTCTTGTGATACTATTATCTGTGGTGTGATGTATGTAGAACATTTGCATGAATGGTCAGCAGTTAGCATGATGCTCAATATGGCTACAGAACTCTCTTATTTTGAAGAAAATACTTTCCACTTGTGTCTTTGGTCATGCATCCAGTAAGGAGTATGCTTGACAACTAAGATCTCCGTTTATCTGATGTTACTTCAGAGCCCTTGCAATGCACTTTTTTAATAGGTTAGACTATGTTGTTACCATATATGCCAAACTGTACCTTATTGTATCTTTCTTTAATATTGTATGAATAATTAAAGGGGCTGCTGCACAACTGGTGGGGAAAGTAATAAAACAAAAATGTATGATGGGTACAGGATTAAGGGTATAACCCAGAACATCTTTTGGTCCTAGTTTATGGCCCATTTGTAAAATTTGCTCAGAACCGTAAAAAATTTATTTTACCATTATGTTCTACCCTGTTTAACTCCCCAAGGAGCATAGGCCTTCAACAAAATTATGCCAAGTCTTCCTATGATGTGCCATCAGCTCAAGTTTTTTTCCGTGTCTACATTTTCATTTCTGTCTCTGGATATCCTCTCCCTGTTTTTTGGTCTTCCTCTGTTACTTTTACCCTGGGGATTCCAGAACATGCACTGCCTTGTAATACTATCAGCAGGTTTCCTCATTGTATGTCCTATTTATCACATCTTCTCTTCTCATGTTCCACCAGCAGTTATCTAGTTCTTGTCATAAATCAAACATTAGTGATATTGTCAAACTCTGTAATCCTTCTATTTTATGCAAACACTCATTCATGAAGGTCTGTAGCTTTTTGGTTGTTGTTTTTATTGTTCTCCATGTTTCACAACCATACAGTAGGGCTGATTTGACAGCTGAATTGAAGATTCTGATTTTTGTGTTGGACTTAATTTCCATATATTTCACAATGCACTGAAAGCTCCTCTGGACTTTTATATTCTTATTTTGATATCACTGTCTGTCCCTCCAACCTCCAGCAGTTTTTATATTACTGCCAACATGTTCACATATGTATATATATCATCATCAAGTACTATGCCTAGTGGCATAGAAGATCATGTCTCTCCACAACTTCCTGTCTCCAGTACAATTTATCAATTCTGCTGTTGACTTCTTTCCATGCCACGATGTCAAACTGTCCAGTATTTGCTCTCTTTGTCTTCCCCTATCTCTTTTTCCTTCAGTCTTACCTGTTGTTACTATATATTCCAGCTTTCCTCTTCTCATAACATGCCCCAAAAAAGTGGATTGCTTCTTTCTAACTTGTCAAGTAAGTTTCCTTTACGCATTGGCCTCTTTCAGGACATCCTCATTATGTATGTGTGTGAGAATGAGAGTGAGCGAGTGAGATTCAACATCGTAGGGGTGTTTCTTCAAGTGCAGTATTACTATCATTTCCTGTATTGATTCCGATTGTCTTTATCTTCTCCCTGTGATCAGTTATACCGAAAGAATATTCCAGAAAAGTAATAAGATTTCAACTTATATACAGAATGATTGAAAAGTCACTTTCTGTCTTTACATCTTTATTTCCACACTTGTATTTACTGGACATACATGACACATATGTCAAAACACAGAGCATTAACTGCTATTTGATAAATAAGTTTAATTTTTTAATATTTTATTCCCAGAAACAAGCTAAAACAAAAATCTAAAATGGCCAGTAAACTGATGATACACGAGACGGTAAAAATTGCTGTCTGCTATGAAATCATGCGTTGAATAAATTGGATCTCAATTTGAGTTGTAATGTTAATATGACATAGGAAATTATGTAATAAAGTAGCAGTTAATTGTCTTTATAAATTAGTATCACCAACATGTTTTTTCTTTTTTGGACAAAGTTTCCTGTTCATCCCTTGAGTTATAATTAGGATATATCATCATGTGACATATTCTTTCCAGAACGTTGTCTCCATTACAGCTGCTCTGAACGCATCACGATTCTGGGCAAGTCGACCTGCATCAGCCAAAGACAAGTTCAGACTCTCTGTGATGTCCTGGGTCCACCGTCGTCTAGGACGACCCCTTCCCCTTTTTCCAGGGACCATGCCTTCCATCACTGTTTTTTCCAGACTATTATGTCTTTTTATATGACCGAAAAATTTCAGCTTCCTTATTGCGATGGTATTTAGGAGCCAATGTTCCTCTACATTTAGTGAGTGCAGTACTTCTCTGTTGGTCTTTTTTTCTGTCCAGGGTATTCTCAACATCCTTCTGTAGCATTTCATTTCGAATGATGTAATCTTTTTTGCAACTGTTTTATTGAGTGTCCAAGTCTCGCAGCCGTATGTTGCTACTGGGAATATACATGCTCTGATCAGTTGTAACTTTGTTTCTTTGCTTGTGCCTTGCCATAGGTTTTTCATCTGTATTAGCTTATGTGAAGCAATTGCAAGTCTTCTTTTAATTTCTACTGCACAGTCGCCAGAGCTGTTAATGATTGATCCTAAGTATTCGAATTCATTAACACTTTCCAGTTCTTCGTTATCAATTTCAATTTCTGGTTTGGTCTTTACTTTGTCTGTTGTCAATACTTTGGTCTTCTTGGTGTTTAGGTATAGATTCTGGGCCTCGCTGTGTTTTTTGGTGGACAGAAGTAATTGTTCAAGTCCTTTTGGGTTGGTCGATAGGAGGACTGTGTATTCAGCATATCTGATTTCCGGGATAATTAGGATATATAGTGTAGAAAATTCAAGACAATAAAATCTGATTTCCGATATCTAAATATGGTATCTTCTCTCTTCTCTCCTCCCTTTCCCCCCAATCCAAACAGAGTAAATCAAAACCAAAAGTGTGTGAATGAATGGGTGTGTGACCTCTCCTTTCCTGGAAACAAACAAATACAAATAAAAAGCAAACAAATACAAACAACAACAAAAGAAGAAAAAAAACCAAAGTAATCAGCAAGAGCTTACACTCAGTAATGGTGGATCAAAGACAAGATAAGACATATCAATTAGTTGTATAGGAGCGACAAAATAATTGTAAAATATTACTTGACTTTTCAATCATTCAGGCTGTAATCAGGTTGTAATCAGGTTGTTGTAAATAAAAGCATTTTTTGTCTGTCATCAAAAAGAAAAATCCAGGCAGAAATTTAGAGAAATATGTTTTGGTCAGCGTTGAACAGGTTAAACATTTGATAGAAAATTTAATCTTCTCCGGGATTTGGGTGGGGAGATATTTGATGGAAGGTTATATTTTTGCTAGAAAGGTAAGGTTTAGGAACTAATAGAAAATTATATTTTAACTAGTTTAGAAATTGATGAAATGTTTATTTTGATTAAGATGGATGAAGCTAGAAATTGATACAAAGTTGACTAGGATGGATGAGATTGGAAATTGAAATGTAAACTTTTATCTTGGCTAAAATGGAAGAAGAAATTAATAGAAAGCCGTGTCTTGGGAAAGGGGGGGGGGGGGGGGGGCGCGCGATAATACACTGGATATGGATAAGAGAGAGATACTGAGAACAATTAATGATCGCCTGTTAGAGAATGACACTGCAGTAGATGAATCATCAAGGTTAAGACTATTGGAATTTGGCATCAAATATAAGACTAGTAGCGATGGACGTTTGAGAGGATGCATCCTTCGTATACACAACCAGCGAGCTACAGGAACAGTTAGCATTCACACTCTTCAACATATAATGAGGGAGACTTATCACAGATGGGTTTTCCCGGTGTGCAATAATGTCGATTTTGTTCAACAATAACAATAAACTGATACAAAATTTTATCTTGTCTAAAATTGATGAAGTCAGAAATTAATAGAATGCTGTGTCTGAACTAGAATGGGTGAAGTTTGAGGTTTATAAAAACTTTTTTCTTGGCTAAAGTTGATGGAGCTAGAAATTGATAGAAAGTTGCATCTGGACTATGATGGATGGGGTTGTTGTTCGTCCATCACAAGTGATGAAGACCACTCTGTTCATCCAATTATTAGGATGTTAGGATAGTCTATGAGTACGAAGGTGACTGATGAGCCCGATGCGGGCCTGGAAGGATCTCGGACAGTGTGGGCAGGGAATGTTTGCTTCATGGGAAGGTTTTATCTCACGATCTTTTCTAGCTTGTCTCCGCTGTTCCGCTGCTGCTCTTCTGGAAGATTCGCATGCCACTGCACCTTTACGAAGAGATGTGCGCCAGGCAGTTCGGTCTTGCGCAGCAGCTTCCCATGTGTCTGGGTTTATGTCAAAGGTTTTTAATGAAGCCTTAAGCGTGTCTTTGAAGCACTTTTTCTGGCCACCATGGGAGCGTCTACCCTTCTGCATCTCACCATAAAAGAGTATCTTTGGCAGTCGATGGTCTGGCATGCGGACTACATGACCTGCCCAGCGAATCTGTGACTGCATCAGAATAGTATCGATGCTAGGGATACCAGCTCTGTCAAGAACGGCGGTATCTGGGATCTTGTCTTGCCATTTGATGTTCATTATCTTCCTGAGACAGACTGTATGGAAGTGGTTGAGCTTTTTTACGTGGCGCCTGTATACAGTCCATGTTTCACATGCATAAAGCAGCACTGGAAGCACCGCAGCTCTGTATACCTTCAGCTTTGTCTGTAGACTAATGCCACTTCGATGCCAAACGTTGGTGTATAGTCTGCCAAATGTGCTGCTGGCTTTGGAGATCCTGGTGTTCACTCATCATCAATGACGATGTTCTGGGATAGTGTACTACCAAGGTATGTGAACCTGTTCACAACATTCAGTTTCTCACCATTTACCTTGATGACTGGCTCAGTATAAATTGTGCCAGGAGCTGGTTGGTACATGATTTCTGTTTTCCCCGTGTTGATGGTAAGCCCAAAGTTGGAGCAGGCTTCGGAGAATCTATCAACGCTACGCTGCAGATCAGCCTCTGAGCCAGCACTGAGGGCACAATCGTCAGCAAACAGAAGATCCCTGATGGTGTGTGATTTGACCTTGGTTTTTGCTTGAAGCCTCCTAAGGTTAAACAATTTTCCATCAATACGATATCTGATGTCGATTCCTGTGTCCCCGTCTCTGAAAGCATCAGTCAGCATAGCAGAAAACATGATACTGAAAAGCGTCGGTGCAAGTACACACCCTTGTTTAACTCCATTTGAGACTGGGAAAGGCTCCGATAGCTCACCGTTTTCCTGAACTCTAGCCTGCATTCCATCATGCAGCTGCTGCACTATTGGCTAAAGTTGATGGAGCTAGAAATTGATAGAAAGTTGCATCTGGACTATGATGGATGGGGTTAGAAATTGATGTAAAGATTTATAATGTCTAAAATTGATGGAGTTAGAAATTAAAAGAAATCTATGTCTGAACTAGGATGGGTGATGTTAGAAATTGATGTAAAGTTTTATCTTGGATAAAATTAATGACGTTAGAAATTGATATAAAGTTGAATCTGGACTACTGTGGTTGAGGTTAGAAAATGCAAATACAGTTTTCTTATTTAAAATTGATGAAGTTAGAAATTGTTAAAACGTTTGTATCTGGACTTGAATGGGTGAGATTAGAGATGGATATAAAGTCTTATTTTGGCAAACATTGATGAAGTTGGAAATTGATAGAAAGTTGTATCTGGACTGTGGTATGTGAGTGTAGCAATTGACTTATAAAGTTTTATCTTAGCTAAAATTGATGATGTTAGAAATTGAAAAAAAAAAATGTGTGTGGACTGAGATGAGTGAGGTTAGAAAAATGATGTCTTGACTAGGATGGATCAGGCTAGAAAGTGATAGGAAATTATATCTTTAATATGGTGGATGAGGTTATGTGTGTCATTTATTTGATTTTGTTCCATTGTATTGCCTTGCTCATTAACCTCATATAACCTCCTTCATAGTGAGCTTGTCTTGTGTTTGTAGGGGCTGTCCTTAGAGCACTGTTGTGTTTAGCCTCAGTCTTTCATTTCCTCTTCTTTTGTCCATGTGAACAAGACTTATGTCTTAGTTATTTTTTTGTCTGTCACACTTTATTTGTGAAACAGTGCCAGAAACGTCTATTGTTTGTTATTTTTTAACGTAAAATCTGTTACCCATTCTGTAGCATTTACCTTCCCTTTTATTTGGCAGAATCGTTAAATTGAGTTCTTCCCAAACAGTCTTACAATATATTGTAGTTGCTTAGTTAGTTTGTGTTGTTTTTATTTATTAATACTTTATTATTTTGTTTGGTTGAAGAAGGATAGACCTGTTTGTGTCATGTGTTCATTGTATAACAGTCGCTTAGCTTCCAGTTTTTACCCAACTTCCCAACTTACAGATAGTTTCATGTTATAAAGAAACACCTTAGTTTTGTTTTGTTACATCATTCAGAAAGCTATAGCACGTTTCACTAGCTTTGCCCAACTTCAAAATGCTATATCTCAGCGAATATATAACGCATATAAGTGAAATTTTGTGTGTGAATTTGAAAAGGTATAGACCCTATGAATTAAATTTTTCATTAAAATGCTGCCATTGGTTTCAATTTTCGTCTCTTTGCGATATAATATAAAATCCTACTTGCCAACACACATCACACGCACACATATTGAAATGTCTACAGTAAATTATACGACCTCATTTGCACATTTTTGGTTTATCAAGTATTTGGCATGATTTTTGAGTGAAATTGCGTGAAATCGCACTTCTTGAACACAAAACAGTTTATATCCGGTGCAACGCACACATTCTCAATCAGAGGTGTGTCTACAAAAATTATTGTGTGGTTAAGAAGGAAAAATGAGTCTGCGAGTACATTTTATGACATTACAGCAAATCACAAATAGGATTTTTAAGTATTTCTGCAATGAAGCTACTCGAGGAAAACTATATCATTCTATTTCAAACCCACAAAAGAGGACTATTCACGCCTTGGGGATAAGCAAACGATCATTGCACCGCTGGATAGCGACATCTGAAATGTCTAATTCCAGTGTTTTACACACGAAAATTAGGCCAAGAGTGGTGGATAATTTTGACAGAGAATTGATCCGCAGAGAAATTTGCAATATGTTTCTCAATAATGAGTCAGTGACTTTAAGGAAATTGAAAATTTGGTTAAGAAAGAATAATGACATTGATATTTCCAAATCTACGCTATGGAGGACTATTAGGAGTTTGGGATTCACTTTTAGAAAATATGTTGGTGGTAGAAACCTTATTTGTGAGAAGCCCCATATAGTTGCAATGAGAAGCAAATATTTACGCGAGGTCAGAGAAATGAGAAGAGATTGTTATGATTTTGTGTATTTAGATGAAACTTGGATCAATGCGCACCACAGTAATGAACGAGAATGGCAATCATCTGATGAAACAACTAAGAGACTAGTACCAAGCAGCAAAGGACAGCGCCTAATAATTGCACATGCAGGAAGCAGCCATCATGGGCTTCTAAATAATACTGAACTCATATTTGTTTCAAAATCCACAGATAATAGGGATTATCATACAGAGATGAATGGCAAGATATTTCAAGATTGGATTGTGAATCATGTACTTCCTTCATTGGATAGACCGTCGTGTTTGATAATGGACAATGCTTCATATCACAACGTTGTGGCACCAGAAGATAAAGTTCCTAATTCATCAAGTACTAAAGATGTAATAAAGATTTGGCTGACCAAAAACAACATTCCATTCAACGAAATGTCCCTGAAGCCTGAATTACTTGAAATTGTAAAAAAATACACAGCATACAAAGATATTTCACATAGACAAGGCAATCCATGAACATGGTCACAGATGTTTAAGATTGCCTCCTTACCATTCTCACTTAAACCCAATAGAATTAGTCTGGGCTAAAATTAAGGAACAGGTAGCAACAGGAAATAGGACGTTCAAATTAAAAGATGTTGAAATACTTACAAAAGCTGCCATCTCGAACATAGCCAGGGATTATTGGAAGAAATGTGAGAACCATGTGTTACAAGAGGAAGAGGAATATTGGACGAATGATGGTTTGTCCTTCATTCAGCCGAGATTGATTATCAATTTCTCAGAGACATCTGATTATGATTCGGATGAAGTTTAATTTCTTTAAAGATGACCTTACCGTTATTTACAAACACAGTAGAGGAGAAACTTTCCATTATGATATTTATGAACCGCAAAGTGGTGATACCTATTGAAATAATCAGATCAATGAAGGTCCAGTTTGGTAGCGCATTAAATGTCAATGACAAACAATGTCACGAGTATCTCCCATGCAGATCATTTAAGAAATAATCTTCAACAGGTATTCATATGCAAACGTGATGGCCACATTATTGTAATAGTAGACACGCCTATGCCTATTCAATTCACAGAATCTGTGACTGAAGTGGTAAAATTTCTTTTTTCGATACACAATAATTAGTATGCCGACAAAGATCAAAGGATTTCATCCGTTTGTGGGAACTGGACAAGATGCACAGATATAAAGTATATATTTGTTGGGTCTAACCCAATATAACATCGTATGCAAAAAATGGCATTAATACGTTAGACGGTTAATCAGATAATTACATTTGAAGTTGGGCAAAGCTAGTGAAACGTGCTATAATTAAATTTTTTTTTAACATCGTACAGAATAAATCTTCCCAACTTACAGACAGTATTTTTGTACAAAGAAACTAGTTTCATTTTGTTACATCTTACAGAAAAAAAAAATGAAATTAACAAACATACAATTTCTGTTGACAAAGAAACTGTTAAGTTTAATTTTGTTGCATCTTACAAGGTAAAAAAGAACTTCACAACTTACAAATTCTTTTTGCTAAGTAACTACTGAGCTTCAGTTTGTTATATCGTACAACAACAACAAAATTGTCATTTACTGTTTCTTTTCAAAAAAGAAACTATTTGGTTTTATTTGTAACATCTTACAGGAAAAAAGAAAGTTCCCAACTTATAATTTCTGTTCACAAAGAAACTGCTTAGTTTCATTTTGTTACATCTTACAGAAAAAACCAAAATAACTTTCCAACAAACAGACAGTTTCTTTTTACAAAGAAACTGCTTAGTTTCATTTTGTTACATCTTACAGAAAAAACCAAAATAACTTTCCAACAAACAGACAGTTTCTTTTTACAAAGAAACTGCTTAGTTTCATTTTGTTACATCTTACAGAAAAAAATTTCCCACTTAGTTTCTTTTCTATCTGGTTTTATTTTGTTACTTCTTTATCACAACTTACAGGCAGTTTCTTGTCACAAATAAACTACTGAGTTTTATTTTGTTGCATCTTACAGAAAATACAAATTCACAGATAGTTCCTTTAAACAAAGAAACTACTTAGTTTCATTGTATTGCATCTTGCAGAAAATAATTTCATATTTCAAAGACAGCACTTAATTTGAATGTTTTAATCATGTCACAAAATAATCCTTAAGGATTAATTTGTTTCATTTAGGAAACAGTTTTTATCATTAAGAAGCATATCTTAAATAATATTATCTTATTTTTGCATTGCTACTACCATATTTTCCTGTAGCCTGAGTGGTTTATCATTTTTATGCCTTTGACAAGACTTACATTAACTCTTTCTGTCCCAGTCAGATTTTAGTTTAACCAAAGTGGATGCCTAATTTTTTTCACTGGTGATGTTTTGAAAAAATAAAAATAATGAGAAAATATCTAATTTTATACATAAAATCATTTTAAACTGGCTGAAGATCATATAATCAAGTTTTATAAGTCTTAAATGCAATGGATACTTTTGTTTTATTTCATGTAAACTGCAGATGTGAGGGCGTAGGACTATAGTCAGGCGGGTGTACAAGGTGTTCCTTGAGAGAATAATGCGGCTTGTCGTGGCATGCTCTATAGTTCTTGGGGTAGAAAGAGTTAACATTCTGCATCCAACCAACCACTATTGTTGTTTTTTAAAATTCTTTTGCTGGCTTTAACCTCACGTCTCTTGACAACACACTGCACCCGTTTGTATAGGTATGCTGAATATTACAAGCATCTTGAGCAGCGACAGCTGTTACAGCAACAACAGCTACATCAGAGAGGAAGGCAGAGCAGTCAAGATTTTGACCAATCAAGCAGTCATAGTCAGTCACGAGCGACTACTCCCACTGTTGGTCCCTCTCCTGGAATTCCTCCTTCTCCTAGGTAAAGCTCAAAATTTGTGTCAAATTATTAAATAAACGCACCAGGGTTTTAACGGGGCCCTAAAGGAGAGAAAGAATAGTAACATTATAACCTTTCAAACATGTTGTAGAAGGCATCTAAGGAGGGTTGGGCACAGGGCTGGCTATTGTATTCTGTAGAAACTTAAGCAAAGAAAAAAAGGACAGGGAAGTTGTTTTGTTTTAATGCCAGTGCATTCAATTAAATATGTACATTAAAAATAAAATCCTCATTTTGGCGAGGCGCGTCCCATTTAACCTAGTCGGTCATATTAGGGCGCATGTCCAGATTTAAAAGACCTTTAGGTCTGGTGACGTTAATTTTAAATATGTACAGTTAATTTTAAATATGTACAGTTAATTTTAAATATGTACAGTTAATTTTAAATATGTACAGTTAATTTTAAATATGTACAGTTAATTTTAAATGTGTACAGTTAATTTTAAATGTGTACAGTTAATTTTAAATGTGTACAGTTAATTTTAAATGTGTACAGTTAATTTTAAATGTGTACAGTTAATTTTAAATATGTACAGTTAATTTTAAATATGTACAGTTAATTTTAAATATGTACAGTTAATTTTAAATATGTACAGTTAATTTTAAATATGTACAGTTAATTTTAAATATGTACAGTTAATTTTAAATGTGTACAGTTAATTTTAAATGTGTACAGTTAATTTTAAATGTGTACAGTTAATTTTAAATGTGTACAGTTAATTTTAAATGTGTACAGTTAATTTTAAATGTGTACAGTTAATTTTAAATGTGTACAGTTAATTTTAAATGTGTACAGTTAATTTTAAATATGTACAGTTAATTTTAAATATGTACAGTTAATTTTAAATATGTACAGTTAATTTTAAATATGTACAGTTAATTTTAAATATGTACAGTTAATTTTAAATGTGTACAGTTAATTTTAAATGTGTACAGTTAATTTTAAATGTGTACAGTTAATTTTAAATGTGTACAGTTAATTTTAAATATGTACAGTTAATTTTAAATATGTACAGTTAATTTTAAATGTGTACAGTTAATTTTAAATGTGTACAGTTAATTTTAAATGTGTACAGTTAATTTTAAATGTGTACAGTTAATTTTAAATGTGTACAGTTAATTTTAAATGTGTACAGTTAATTTTAAATATGTACAGTTAATTTTAAATATGTACAGTTAATTTTAAATATGTACAGTTAATTTTAAATATGTACAGTTAATTTTAAATATGTACAGTTAATTTTAAATGTGTACAGTTAATTTTAAATGTGTACAGTTAATTTTAAATATGTACAGTTAATTTTAAATATGTACAGTTAATTTTAAATATGTACAGTTAATTTTAAATATGTACAGTTAATTTTAAATATGTACAGTTAATTTTAAATGTGTACAGTTAATTTTAAATGTGTACAGTTAATTTTAAATGTGTACAGTTAATTTTAAATGTGTACAGTTAATTTTAAATGTGTACAGTTAATTTTAAATGTGTACAGTTAATTTTAAATATGTACAGTTAATTTTAAATATGTACAGTTAATTTTAAATATGTACAGTTAATTTTAAATATGTACAGTTAATTTTAAATATGTACAGTTAATTTTAAATATGTACAGTTAATTTTAAATATGTACATTAATTAAATGTTCTAACATATTTTCCAACTGTAGTGAGAAGGACAAACATGCTAATGAGAATATTTAAAAATATAATAATTTATTATGATACAGACTCAGTTTATGATAATAAGTTTCAGAATCTTAGTAAACCTGTCTGTTTTTACCAGAACTGAATTTATTCAGTCAGTGAGATGGAATGGCATGATCAGTGTTTCTGAACCTGACTAACAGAGTAGACAGAGAGGTGAGGAATAGATGCTGGGGGTGGTAGGACACATGTTGAGGAAGGCATCTGTTGGTATTGTGAGACGGATCTTATCCTGGAACTCTTATAGAGTAAAAGTTGAGAAACATCCTAAAGACGCGTGGAAAAAAGATGTGGAGATGGAAATAAGAAGAGCATGAACAGTTTATTAAAAAAAACTAAAACAGAATGCCATCTGTATAAAAAGTCTTGGCAAAGAATTTTCTGTCGCTTTGAGTTTTCATATAGTGTTAAAATTAAAAGGTCTCTAGTTTCCAAGTTTTTTTAAAAGTGTGCTAATGTTATGTGTAGTTGTAATGGAATTACATGAAGATTAATAAAATATAAAATTCGGACAGAACTAAAACAAAACAGGTTTAAATATACCAGCTGCAGAAACTGACCACCAGCATCTGGGGGAAATGGACCCCAAATACTGGCCTGTTGTCCTTTAAAAGTTAATTTAAGACCTGTGCTCCATAGAAAGTTGAAAAGCAGGTACAACTTGACAGTTGTGTGAAGGAACCTGTTAGTGTCTGTAGACCTTCTTCCACTTTTCAGTATTTACACTGACATAGCTTTGTTTAAACCAATGCTTCTGAACCTTTTAGAGGTACTGCACCCTTTATGGCATCTTTAGAAGCCTTGCACCCCTTTATGGCATCTTTAGAAGCCTCACACCCCTTTATGGCATCTTTAGAAGCCTCATGCCCCTTTATGGCATTTTTAGAAGCCTCACATCCCTTTATGGCATCTTTAGAAGTCTCACGCCCCATTATGGCATCTTTAGAAGCCTCACGCTCCTTTATGGCATTGTTAGAAGCCTCGCGCTCTTTTATGGCATTTTTAGAAGCCTCGCACCCCTTTATGGCATCTTTAGAAGCCTCGCACCCCGTTCTGTCATCTTTAGAAGCCTTGCACCCTTTTATGGCATCATCAGAAGCCTCGCACCCCTTTATGGCATCGTCAGAAGCCTTTCACCCCATTATGGCATCATCAGAAGTCTTGCACTCCTTCCAACTATCAAAATATGCCAGAAATGTGAAAAAAAGGTATGTTTATTTTAACATGAAATGAAAAATATTATTTTATTTATCTGTTTAGTGAGCCTGGAAAAATGTGAAACTTTAGCACAGGCCATCCACACTAATTGACATATCCAGCTCCTGTTTTTGTATATTCACTGTTTGCTAGCAAGGAGAAAAGCACTTCCATCCTATAAGATAAAATAAGAGACAAAGCTCATATTATACCGAACAATTAAAATATATTTTGTTATTATTGTTTCCACTTTGTTTTCAAGATAATCTCTTTAGCTGTCCCATTTAAAAATAATTCTTAATTTTTTTTAAGAACTCTTAATCAAGTGATATATAAATGTGTTATGTTATGATAGCTTTCTTTCATGTAAACAACCTCAAAAAATTTGTTAAATAAATTAATCACAGGCTGTTATTTAAATATCCACAAAGTATATTGTAAATAATGTTGTAAAAAAAGTGGCCACACAATTTATCACATAAATAATGTTGTGTAAGAAGTGACCAGACAATTTGTCATGTAAATAATGTTGTGTAAGAAGTGACAAACAATTTGTCACTTAAATAGTGTTGTGTAAGAAGTAGCCTCAAAGTTTGTCACATAAATAATGTTGTGTAAGAAGTGACCTCAAAGTTTGTCACATAAATAATGTTGTGTAAGAATTGGCCTCAAAGTTTGTCACAAAAATAACAAAAATAATGTTGTGTATGAAGTGGCCTCAAAGTTTGTCACATAAATAATTTTATGTAAGAAGTGGCCTCAAAGTTTGTCACGTTAATAATATTCTGTAAGAAGTGGCCTCAATGTTTGTCATGAAAATAATGTTGTGTAAGAAGTGGCCTTAAAGTTTGTCACATAAATAATGTGTAAGAAGTGGCCTCAATGTTTGTCACATAAATAATGTTATGAAAGAAGTGGCCACAAAGTTTGTCAAATAAATAATGCTGTGAAAGAAGTGGTCACAAAGTTTGTCAAATAAATAATGTTGTGAAAGAAGTGATCACAACAAGTGTCACATAAATAATATGAAAGAAGTGAAGTGACAACAAAATTTGTCACATAAATAATGTTATGACAGAAGTGGCCACAAGGTTTGTCAAATAAATAATGTTATGAAAGAAGTGGCCACAAAGTTTGTCATATAAATAATATGAAAGAAGTGACCACAAAATTTGTCACATAAATAATGTTATGACAGAAGTGGCCACAAAGTTTGTCACATAAATAATGTTATGTAAGAAATGGCCACAAAGTTTGTCACATAAATAATGTTATGAAAGACATGGCCACAAAGTTTGTCCAATAAATAATGTTATGAAAGACATGACTGTCGTGGAATATTCTAATCCACATATATAAATTATTAGGTAAATATAAAGCCTAATAAATACATATAATAAATAAAGGAAGAAGAATGGTAAAGAACAGTGCTGTCACAATGACAGTACTCGAAATCCCCTTGTTTTCTGCTTCGTCTGCAAATTGTAACGCTTTCACGTTGATAGTAAAAGCTTACTATATTATTACCCGCTTTCTTCAATGAAACGTGTGCTGTATTTCTTGGAAAAACATTGAGATACCAAGCTGAACAATGACCTAATTTTAATATTTCATTCATTCCATTTTATACACGGCGGAACGAACGAACAGATGGACTAAAGGATAAAGAGAGAGGGAGGGCTGAAAATCAGGAACGCATGCAACACGCGTCGCGCGATACACAAATGCTGCCATCACGCGTGTAAGACTACATGCACTAATTTTTTTTCAGACGGACAGTGATAAATTCACTACCCTTCCCAGAGTTAGGTTTTAAAATCATAAAAAACGCTTATTAGGAAAGATAACAATAGATGGGTTTACGGTTGAAAACATAACAGTACCCAGACAGCACATCTTCGAAACAGGAGGTAGAAAATACATATTTTGAACGCAGCCACGTAGCTCTTTTAAATTTGGATATTTGGGTTCCTTAGGGCTTGCTGACCAAGAATATGTAAAACGTTACGCAAATAGTCCAGGAATTAATAAATTATAACCAAAATAAAATAGTGGGGATGCCTGACAACATGAAATCATTTCTGCTCATAAAATTTTTTTATAACGTGTTTGAAAAAAATCTTACGTTACAGAATTAGCCTACCATGTAAACTCCAAATTGATTGGAGCGCAACAAATGAAAGACTAACCACGATTGGTCGGGCTATAAATACTATCTTTCGTTGTTAGGGGAGACGTGAAAAGGTAACATTTTTTCAAACACTTGTCGAAACCTGGCCTCATTGGCTAGACTCGCTGATATACTCACTTAGGAGCATTAGTTCGAGACCACTAGTACAAATAATCTTGATAAAGCAACAGTGCGTTGAAGTCAGCTCATATTTGTGTTAAATAAAAGCCTGGAACATAAGCAGATGGGAATTTGTGCCAGTAATTGTGCCAGAATTCATTGCTAATCAACGTATCTGTGTTTATTTCCATGAAATTGTGGTAAGCTTGAACCATTCAGTATCTTTTAATGAAAATTGAATGTAAATTGTTAATTTATGCCTGTATATATATGTGTAGTTCAGTGGCAAACGTGAGGTAAAGCCTATAATGCTCCAGCCTGAACAGAAGGTGTCGGAGGAAAGTAAAACTGCATGGAATGGCCAAACAGTACACTGACACCTAGATTATTGATTAGACAGAAATAATGCTGGAAGTGCAGAGGCGTAGTGACCATTAAGGAGGGTAATGCTGGTATAAAGTATTTCAGATGAAGCTGACAGTTGGCCTAACGCTCTGAACTCAATGTTTGTGATGTGTTGTGATCAGTGTAAAAGAGAGTATAAGTTAGTTATGAAGTAGAAGGTACATCCTTCTTGATTTCAGGGACCGTGGTCTTGATGGTACTGAGCAGCACCTGGTCAGAGCTTTGCTGAATCCAGAGTCGGACAGCATACTCCTTGGTCTTTTTAGCTATCAGTGAGGTGTCTCCAGAGCCCAGGGGAGAATTCGAGCAGAGGAGTCCTTTCCTGCCGCCATCACGCAAGATAAGCTGATTTGGCCAGCTGAGCTCAACATTATGTCCCCTCATCTTGAAATAACTTTGTAAAAATAACATTCAGAGGGGAATTTAATTGTCTTAATATCAGGAACTGAGAACATCTCCAATACTAGTCCCTAAGACAAACTATTGAAGTCATGATGACAAATACCAACAGAGCTTGAACAAAACAAAACCAGTATTACCTCATATTACTACTACACAACTGACACACATAGGATATTTTTTAATAATATATGTCACTACAATATTCATATTGATAAAGTCTGTACATATACTTGTAATTAAAATTGATTGTGATTCCTGGTTCCTTTGTATTTGAATCAGGACACATATACCTTTATGACAAAAATGAATACATATTGTTATTTGAAAAGTTATCAGTGACTCCTTAAGATATTCTCATAGAGTGTTATATGTATGTGAGTGTCACAGTGTTGTCAAGAGTAGTGGATTAAATTAAATTGTTTATCTGTCTGTTGTTGTGACTTACACTTCATCATACACATACCCTAGACACATAACGTAGTCATCACACTATTCCAGAATAATTCTGACTGAGATATATAGATATGTGGTAGCAAGTAAGGTTATCTATAATACACTACTCTTAATAGATATAGATACCTTCACAGCTGATCTCAGTCAGTACACTAAGTCCCCTATAAATATTTATAACATCCCACTTCACCACATATATTGGGGTCTCGCTCTTGGGATTTTGAATCTTTCCCTATTAAAAATATTGGGGGTAATTCACTTCAGGGAATATAAGAATTAAAAAGTATCCTTGGGTGGAATTAAATAAGGTTGAGCTCACGGTGCCTGTGTTGTCCATTAGATATATTTAGAGATTAAATTGTTGGTTAGACATTGTAGAAATTTACCTGATAGACAATGGCGGACCTGGCCAAGTTTCGATCTGCTGCTGTACAGACTGCAAAAGAGTTAGGATTAGATGGGCAAGTTATGGTTGCCTATGTCACTACGGAATGTGACAAATTTATTGAACGCGAAGAAAGAAGATTAGAAAAAGAGGCCGAAAGAAAGTTAGAGGCTGAGACTAAGAGGTTGCAAGCTGAGGCTGAGACTAAGAGGTTGCAGATTGAGGCTGAGGCTAAGAAATTGGAAGCAGAAAGAGAAGACAAAAGATTAGCTGCAGAAAGAGAAGAGAAGAAATTAGCTGCAGAAAGGGAAGAGAGGAAATTAGCTGCAGAAAGGGAAGCAGAAGATAAAAGATTACAAAGGGAACATGAGTTACGACTAAGGGAGTTTGAGTTTCAGGGCCATGCTCCTGAAAATGGTGCCAGTCCCTTTGCCTCTGATGCCACTGCTAGCCAAGGAGCCTCAACCTCAGCTATGAATTTTCATTTAGATCATTTTGTTGAGAAAGACGATGATATAGAGAGCTACCTAAATAGGTATGAGCTATTAGCTACCACGTATGGGTTAGAGAGAGAAAGGTGGAGCTTAAAGTTATCTCAGGGACTTCGTGGGGCAGCTTATGAAGTTTTTTGCAAAAATGAGCAGAGGTGATCAGGAAAATTATGACATGCTAAAGCAGGCTCTTTTGTTAAGGTATGAAAAGAATGCAGAATTTTATAGGAAAAAAATTTAGGAATGCTAAACTACTGTCAGGTGAAACCTATCACCAGTTCTCTGCACGAATAGAGACATACTTGGAGAAATGGACTTCTCTGGGGAAAACCCAAGATCTTAAGGAAATGGTCCTTATAGAGCAATTAAGAGAGTCCATGGCTCCAGACCTGAGAAAGTTTCTCATGGAACAAGGTGCAGAGAGGCGGGATGAGTTGCTAAATGTTGCTGAAAGGTATCAAGCAGCTCAAGCAGAGGTAACAGGTAATAAAAAGAAACAAGTGGATAACTTTAGGGCACCACAGAACTTTAATAAATTTGATCCTAAGGATCAACATAAAGGTAAGCACCAATTTGATAGGCCACGGTATGAAAATAAAAATAAATTCCCACAATTCGATGAAAGGAAATATGATGAAAGAAAATCTTTCAACCAAGGAAAAAGGTGGTGTAAAAATTGTCAGATGGACAATCATGACACTGACCGTTGCAGAAGGAAACCTGTGTATATGGCAACCCTTCAGGTCAGGTCGACCTCAAGACAGGAGGAGGATATTATGTTAGATACCACTCCAGAAGAGATGAGGAAGGCACAGGCTGGGGATAAAACACTCAAGCCTTGTTTCAGAAAATTGTCAACTTGTCATACAACTCCAGGCAAGGGAGATTTTTACATGAAAAACAAGTTGATGTATAGGAAGACTGGAGCTAGATCCAAAGGTCACGGACAGCTGGTTCTTCCAAAAAGATATAGGGCAGACTTAATAAGGAGCCTACATGTGAAACCAGATGGGGACCATGAGAAGATAGGTACCATCATTCAAAAGGTGGCTCACAATTATTATTGGCCCAAAGCAAGATGGGACATTGAGAATTTTGTAGAAAGGTGTAGCATAGCACATGAGGGAACACCCACAAGTGGGAACATGGATCAGGACCTGGACACGCCACGGGGCAAAATTAGGCCTGATAATAAAAAGAAATATAAATTTGAAAAAGTGGACCAAATGGAATGGGAAGCCCCTTTTCACGGACAAGCTTCACTTAACTGTTTTACAATGGCCACTATGCGGAGAGTGCAAAAAGATGTCTTACCCCAGGATAAGCCGAAATCCCTCAATCGGACTTAAACAAACTGGAGGAAGAGGATGTAGAGAGGAAATCTCTCATCAAGAATTTTAAGTGGGGAGAAAGCCCCAAAAGAATTGGTAGCGGTCGTTTTGTGAATGATAATTCTGGGAGGAAAAATCATCACTATAAAGCTTCGAGTGGAAGAGACCATACCGGTGCATGGACAAATAGGTCCACACAATTAAAGGTCCACTCGAAGCTATGTTAAGAACGTGGACTGATGAAAAGGCAGAGGAAAACATTACATCTTCATACCAATATGTGAATGAGCTGACCACTCGGTTAAAAACTGGCTGGAAACTTGCCAATGAAAATTTGAAACAAGCCAGGAAGAAACATGCTGCCTATTATAACAGGAAGGCGAAGGACAGAAATTTGGCTGTGGGAGAGAAAGTACTGCTTCTTTTGCCTGGGAGTCAGAATAAGTTACAAATTGGATGGCAGGGTCCATATACAGTTCTAGAGAAGGTGTCTAGAACAAATTATAAGATAGATAAGAAGGGGAAAGAAAAAAATCTATCATGTGAATCTCCTGAAGAAATATTTGGAAAGAGAACATCAGGAAGAGACACACTTGTTGACCTTGTCCATCGCCATGGAGATGAAAAAGGAACCACTTTCATCATTTGAATATCCATTACACCCCTGTGAGACAGCAGCACAGGTGAAAAATCAGTACACATTTAACGAAAACTCAGAAAGAGAGAGTGCAACAGGTTCTAAATAATCATGCAGAGGTGTTAACAGACCGACCAGGACATACAAACCTATTGGAATATGATATGAAACTAATAGACTCCACACCTGTCTGTATGAAACCATATTCGATTCCGTTTGCTAAGGAGAAAGCTTTGAAGGAAGAGATAGACTATCTATTGAAGGAAGGAATTATTTCGCACAGTGAGTCTTCGTATAGTTCGGTGTTGTACTCTTAAGGAAGCCCTCTGGAGAACATAGACTCTGTATAGATTACAGGAGACTGAATGCTATTACAGAAGGACAGGTGGATCCATTGCCGGATACAAATCAGCTGTTTGCCAGACTAAATAAAGCTAAATATTTCTCAAAAGTGGATCTGAGTAAAGGATACTGTCAGATTCCAGTGAAGCCTGAGGTTAGACCATACCTAGCTTTTAGTACCTCAGAAGGACACTATGAGTTTAATAGATTGCCATTTGGATTGAAGAATGCGCCTAGTGTCTTCTCTAGAATGATGAGAAAATTATTGGATCCTCTGAATAATCCCTGTATAACAAATTTTATGGATGATATCCTTATAGCAACAGAAACATTTGAGGAACACATTGACTCTCTGAACATGCTGTTTGATCGACTTAGGGAGGCAAATTTAACAGCCCGACCAACCAAATGTTGCGTTGGATGTAAAGAATTGGAATTTTTGGGACACACAGTTTATCAGGGAAACATGACCCTGACCCAAAGAATTTAGAGAAACTACAGAAAGCCCCGAGACCACAAACCAAGAAGGACGTGAGATCCTTTGTCTCATTATGTGGTTTCTACCAGAAGTATATCAAAAACTTTAATTCCATATGTGCACCGTTAACTGAATTGACACGTAAAAGACATCCAGATCGCATTACATGGACACCACAATGTGAAATGACTTACCAAGAATTGAAGGAAAAGCTCACAAGTAAACCCATTTTGAAATTACCTGACTTAAGTCAAGAATTCATAGTAAGGACGGATGCAAGTAATATTGGGTTAGGTGCAACTCTACTACAGAAATCAGATGCATTGGATGGGGAATTAAGCCCAGTGGCATATGCTAGCAGAAAGTTGAATAAAGCTGAAATCAACTACTCAACTAGCGAAAAAGAATGTCTTGCAGTAATATGGGCGATAAAGAAATTCAATATTTATCTATATGGGAAGGCATTTAAGTTGCAAACAGACCACAAACCTTTATCGTTTCTAGCACAGGCTAAGCATGAGAACTCCAGGTTACTCCGATGGTCTTTACTTTTGGCTCCATATAATTTTAGCATTGAGTATATATCTGGAAAAACCAATTTGGGAGCGGATTTTTTAAGCCGCCATCCGTGTGATGAGAATCACCGTAAACCCCAGAAATAATAATAAATTTCTCTATGTGAATATAGAATAAAGGACTGACATATAATGTCTGTTTTAAGAGGGGAGGTGTCGTGGAATATTCTAATCCACATATATAAATTATTAGGTAAATATAAAGCCTAATAAATACATATAATAAATAAAGGAAGAAGAATGGTAAAGAACAGTGCTGTCACAATGACAGTACTCGAAATCCCCTTGTTTTCTGCTTCGTCTGCAAATTGTAACGCTTTCACGTTGATAGTAAAAGCTTACTATATTATTACCCGCTTTCTTCAATGAAACGTGTGCTGTATTTCTTGGAAAAACATTGAGATACCAAGCTGAACAATGACCTAATTTTAATATTTCATTCATTCCATTTTATACACGGCGGAACGAACGAACAGATGGACTAAAGGATAAAGAGAGAGGGAGGGCTGAAAATCAGGAACGCATGCAACACGCGTCGCGCGATACACAAATGCTGCCATCACGCGTGTAAGACTACATGCACTAATTTTTTTTCAGACGGACAGTGATAAATTCACTACCCTTCCCAGAGTTAGGTTTTAAAATCATAAAAAACGCTTATTAGGAAAGATAACAATAGATGGGTTTACGGTTGAAAACATAACAGTACCCAGACAGCACATCTTCGAAACAGGAGGTAGAAAATACATATTTTGAACGCAGCCACGTAGCTCTTTTAAATTTGGATATTTGGGTTCCTTAGGGCTTGCTGACCAAGAATATGTAAAACGTTACGCAAATAGTCCAGGAATTAATAAATTATAACCAAAATAAAATAGTGGGGATGCCTGACAACATGAAATCATTTCTGCTCATAAAATTTTTTTATAACGTGTTTGAAAAAAATCTTACGTTACAGAATTAGCCTACCATGTAAACTCCAAATTGATTGGAGCGCAACAAATGAAAGACTAACCACGATTGGTCGGGCTATAAATACTATCTTTCGTTGTTAGGGGAGACGTGAAAAGGTAACATTTTTTCAAACACTTGTCGAAACCTGGCCTCATTGGCTAGACTCGCTGATATACTCACTTAGGAGCGTTAGTTCGAGACCACTAGTACAAATAATCTTGATAAAGCAACAGTGCGTTGAAGCCAGCTCATATTTGTGTTAAATAAAAGCCTGGAACATAAGCAGATGGGAATTTGTGCCAGTAATTGTGCCAGAATTCATTGCTAATCAACGTATCTGTGTTTATTTCCATGAAATTGTGGTAAGCTTGAACCATTCAGTATCTTTTAATGAAAACTGAATGTAAATTGTTAATTTATGCCTGTATATATATGTGTAGTTCAGTGGCAAACAGGAGATAAAGCCTATAATGCTCCAGCCTGAACAGAGGGTGTCGGAGGGAAGTAAAACGGCATGGAATGGCCAAATAGTACACTGACACCTGGATGATTGATTAGACAGAAATAATGCTGGAAGTGCAGAGGCGTAGTGACCATTAAGGAGGTAATGCTGGTATAAAGTATTTCAGATGAAGCTGACAGTTGGCCTAACGCTCTGAACTCAATGTTTGTGATGTGTTGTGATCAGTGTAAAAGAGAGTATAAGTTAGTTATGAAGTAGAAGGTACATCCTTCTTGATTTCAGGGACCGTGGTCTTGATGGTACTGAGCAGCACCTGGTCAGAGCTTTGCTGAATCCAGAGTCGGACAGCATACTCCTTGGTCTTTTTAGCTATCAGTGAGGTGTCTCCAGAGCCCAGGGGAGAATTCGAGCAGAGGAGTCCTTTCCTGCCGCCATCACGCAAGATAAGCTGATTTGGCCAGCTGAGCTCAACATTATGTCCCCTCATCTTGAAATAACTTTGTAAAAATAACATTCAGAGGGGAATTTAATTGTCTTAATATCAGGAACTGAGAACATCTCCAATACTAGTCCCTAAGACAAACTATTGAAGTCATGATGACAAATACCAACAGAGCTTGAACAAAACAAAACCAGTATTACCTCATATTACTACTACACAACTGACACACATAGGATATTTTTAATAATATATGTCACTACAATATTCATATTGATAAAGTCTGTACATATACTTGTAATTAAAATTGATTGTGATTCCTGGTTCCTTTGTATTTGAATCAGGACACATATACCTTTATGACACAAATGAATACATATTGTTATTTGAAAAGTTATCAGTGACTCCTTAAGATATTCTCATAGAGTGTTATATGTATGTGAGTGTCACAGTGTTGTCAAGAGTAGTGGATTAAATTAAATTGTTTATCTGTCTGTTGTTGTGACTTACACTTCATCATACACATACCCTAGACACATAACGTAGTCATCACACTATTCCAGAATAATTCTGACTGAGATATATAGATATGTGGTAGCAAGTAAGGTTATCTATAATACACTACTCTTAATAGATATAGATACCTTCACAGCTGATCTCAGTCAGTACACTAAGTCCCCTATAAATATTTATAACATCCCACTTCACCACAATGACCACAAAGTCTGTCCAGTAAATAATGTTATGAAAGAAGAGGCCACAAAGTTTGTCCAATAAATAATGTTATGAAAGAAGTGGCCACAAAGTTTGTCACATAAATAATGTTATGAAAGAAGTGGCCACAAAGTTTGTCACGTAAATAATTTTATGAAAGAAGTGGCCACAAAGTTTGTCACATAAATAATGTTATGAAAGAAGTGGCCACAAAGTTTGTCACGTAAATAATGTTATGAAAGAAGTGGCCACAAAGTTTGTCACATAAATAATGTTATGAAAGAAGTGGCCTCAAAGTTTGTCACATAAATAATGTGTAAAAGAAGTGGCCACAAAATTTGTCACATAAATAATGTTATGAAAGAAGTGGCCACAAAGTTTGTCAGATAACAACAGCAAAGTTAATCGCATTGTAAATAAGTGTTGTTGCAGAAATGACCTAAATATTTTTTATCATATAAATAACACTCAAAGTGTGTCATATAAATGATCACAAAGTTTATCGCATAGATTACCTTCGTTTGTCACAGTAAGGACCACTTGGTGTTTTTGTTTAAAAACAGTATTTCTTAAGTCAAACATATTTTTTTGGGGGTTATTGTCAGTGTGAAAGAAAAAAATAATAACCTGCTAATGGTTGAAGGTTGTAGATTATGCTTGCTTTGCCCATATAACTTGCTTGTCCAAATATTTAGATTGACCTTTAGTGTGCATTGAGCTTTTTTTTTAATTATGCTAAAAATGTATGAATATATATATATGCATGTAACATACAAACATATAAAATATACATGTCTATAGTTTTATTTTTGTTGCTGACTTTATGAATGATCAGTATCAGTTGTATTACCAGTAATCTGTCTTATATTACAAACTGCTGAGTTTTTTTATAATGTGGGATGGTATGTTCCATGAAATCATGCTTATTTCACATATATCTAGCCTCATTCACAGATTATATCTAGCCTCATTCACATATTATATCATTCGCTGACTATATCTTGCTTTATTCACTCACAGTATCTTTTCTGAATCATAGCCTATATCTAGATAAGTGGCCTCATACACAGACCATATCTAGCCTCATACACATACCATATCAAGCCTCATTCACAGACCATATCTTGCCTCAATCGTAAACCGTATCATTTATGAACCTATCTTGCCTCATTCACAGACCATATCTTGCTTTATTCACTGACAGTATCTTGTCAGAATCATAGCTCATATCTAGATAAGTGGCCTCATACACAGACCATATCTAGCCTCATACACAGACCATATCTAGCCTCATTAATTCAGATACCATATTTAGCCTCATACACAGACCATATCTACCCTCATTCACAGACCATATCTTGCCTCAATCATAGACCATATCTAGAAAACTTGCCTCATACACAGAACATGTTTTGTCCTATGCACAAACCATAACTTTCCAGATTCACAGTCCAAATCTTGCCCTATACACTGACCATATCTTGCCCTATGCACAGGCCATATTATCCCCAATTCACAGAGCATATCCTGAACCATCAATAATAAATTTTCCACATGTATCATACCATACTTCATTAAGTGTGTTGTTCCCTATTTTTAACCCTACTTTGTCCCACTTAATGTGTCCTGCCCCTTACACGAGATATATTTTGCCCCTTACACAGATCATATTCTGCCACATTCGCAGACAGTGTCTTCAGTGCTCTTCTGTGGTTAAAGGTCTCCCTCTGTTTCTTTCACCCTAGGAATTCCAGAACAGTGATTACCTTGTAATGTTATCAGCTAGTTTTCTCAGTGTTTGTCCTATCCTACATCAGCATCTTCTCCTTACATGTTGTCTTACTGTTATTTATCTGGTATTCTTTCTATCAGTTCCACATTAGTGATCTTGTCATACCATTTCAATCCTTCTATTCTATGCACCTAACCAGTGTTTCTTAACTTTTTAGAGGTCCTGCACCCCTTTAAAGCATCTTAAGAAGCCTTACACCCCTTTAAAGCATCTTAAGAAGCCTCACACCCCTTTTCATCATCTTAAGGGGGTGCACTACAGTGAAAACTAACTTTTGTTCTAATAAAATTTTCAAACTTTTTATGTGCTCAATAGACAGAATGTATGTCCATGTACCAAATTCTACAGTTTATTTTGTTAAAAAACATGTGGTTACCATGGTAACCAAAAAAATCCGCCATATTGGATTTTCACCAATTTTCAAGAGCTAAAAACTTATGTTTCCCATTGACCAAACTTTATCAAATTGCACACACATGTTGTGACTGACAATTAAAACAATTTTACACATGCTGTTTTTGATAAGTTTAAAATTCTATTTTTAATGATTTAAAAAAAAAATACACTATATTTGTATGAAAAAAAATTTAAAAAAATATATCAAAGCAAATTACCAAAATATCAAAAAAAAAGCATGTGACAATTTAAAGGTATATATGTGTACTACATGCATGCCAAATTTCAGACTGATCTGTGTGATAGTTTGTTAGTAATAACATTTTTTGTTAATAAAATGTTAGTTTTGAGAAAAATGCATTTTACTCACCGAGTGCCTTGTCTTGTCCAATATACTCCATTCTGGGGGACTGAATGTGTTTAAAATCCTCCAGCACTATATGCTTCACCTCCTTCAGCTTCCTGCAGCTCCTCCTCTCGCCTTTGTCTTGCCTAATTTTTCTTCTTTCCTTCTACCATGGTAACCAAAAAAACATCCGCCATTTTGGATTTTTCACCAATTTTCTAGAGCAAAAATCTTATGTTTCCCATTGACCAAACTTTATCAAATTGCACACACATGTTGTGACTGACAATTAAAACAATTTTACACATGCTTATTTTGATAAGTTTAAAATTATATTTTTAATGATTTAAAAAAAAAACACTATATTTGAATGAAAAAATATTTTTTTAAAATTTATAAAAGAAAATTACCAAAATATCAAAAATGCAGATGTGTTACTTTAAAGATATAGATGTGTACTATATGCATGCCAAATTTGAGACTGCTCTGTTAGATAGTTTGTTAGTAATAAAAATTTTTGTTAATAAAATGTTAGTTTTAAGAAAAATGCATTTTACTCACCGAGTACCTTGTCTTGTCCAATATACTCCATTCTGGGGGGCTGAATGTGTTAAAAATTCTCCAGCACTATATGCTGCACCTCCTTCAGCTTCCTGCAGCTCCTCCTCTCGCCTTTGTCGTGCCTCTTGCCTAATTTTTCTTCTTTTTACAAGTTTGTCAGCCTCATGTTTCTGGCTGTTGGCCAGACGTTTCCTCAATCGGTGCTGTCCAAGGCGTTTTGAGTTTGTTCCAGATGCTTGACCATACAGCTTTTTTATTTCTGCACTGGCTGATAGACCAAAGTTGAACTCTCCAACGGCCACAAGGACACTGAATGTGACCTTTTTTAATGACACAAATTTCCGCTTGCTGCAATGACTCCATATAACATTGTGGAGGCTTTCATTTGCATTTTGTGTTGCACCTAGCTCACACCGCTTGAGCAGATGCTGATCAGTAAGACGCTCATAAATAGGGGCTAAGTGCTTATGGAGCAGGTTGTAGTGTAGCGGAGTGTGAACCTTGGTCTCGTGTGGTCCGGCAGCTTCTCCTTTGGCGATGGAAGCCTGATAGAAACACCAGGAGTCTTTGCCTGGCGAACACAAATTATGTTGGGGTTTGTCGTTTGTCGAATACCCATGGTAAAGAGAAGCCATGACGGCTTGTTTCATCTCTGGGGCTGTACTATGCTTGGGGATGGCCCTGGTGTAGTAAATTTACAATTTTTGTATGGCATTTTGGGTTAGACGATCACGGCCATTTCCCCCAAGGGTGACTTTTTGTTTCCTGCAGTCAGTAATCAGTGTCCTCAGTGCAGTGCCTAATTGCTTTGCAACATGGTTGACGCACTCTTCTTTGGTTATGTCAACTTCTGGTCCATATGGTTTGATGTCACAGAGTCTGTTGTAGGCCTTGGAATCGCCATCTGATAGCAAAACAGTGTAGCGTAGCTTGTGATTTGCCACTGAACGAAGAAAGAGAACTTCACAGGCTTTTACCTCTATCATTCCGACTGACCCTTCGTAATTACGGCAGCAGTCCTTCTGATGCTCTGCTTTCCATTTTTCAAATTTGTCAGGCAGATTTTTCAGTTGCCACTGTCCAGTATTCTCGCAGGTGTGACAGAAGGAAGACATAACATGCGTATCGATGACCATGCCAGTCAAGATGTCGATAACACTGCCAACACCTATCAGTGATTTATGACCTCTAGTTAGCCATGTTGCATCAAAGCTGACAGCGATGTCAATGACTTCTTTTTTATTAATGGTACGATGCTGACTCTTCGCATGCTCAGCTCGGACGATGCTGACGGCACGTTGAAATACTGTAGAGTGTATGGTATCCAAATGATCCAAAAATTTGATCTGCATATTTATGAAATGTTTTCTGGTGCAGGCCAGGGAGGTCTAGGTTCTCACAGAAGAGATTGAACGTAGATGGGCCCATTCCAGACATGAGGGCACCAAGAACAGCAGATTTGTTGATTGCATGTCCCCGAGGGCCGCGGCCTTCTGGTTCCCTCTCGGATGTGTACGTTCTAGAAATTGCCTTTTCACATGTGTGACACACAACTTCCAGGAAGAGAGAGAAACCCTTTGACTTGGTGTTGTCAGTTCTTGTTTGCAATGTGCTTTGCTTACACACATTGCAACACACATTTTTAAGAAGGTTGTTGAAGAAATGTCCACAATGGTTCTGTACGTAGGTTTAGGTTGGGCGCAGACAGTATTATGAGATGCAACATTCTTGCTCGTGCTCAAGTTAATTTTTATATCAGATCGACTTGGGCCAGTGGTGAACGGCACTACTGGATCAGCAATTTGAACTATAGGCCTATCGGATACTGGTATGCAGAAATTCCATGTTGAGACTACATCAGTTTGCTTATCATTCACCACTGATTCTGTCTTACCATTACCATTGCTAGAAATTACATACTGTCGACGCGATCTTGCAGCAGATATTTGCTTTGATCTCTTACCTATTCTTCCCATTTTGAAGTAATAGAACACAATTCACTGAAATTTAAACAAGAGAAAATATCGAACACCACGTTACATGCAGCGAACAATTAATTTGTTTACTGGGCGGAAGAAGCTGTTGTTATCTTCCACATTTGCGCACGCAGCCAAAATGTTGTTATGACCAATCAAAACAGGTGTTTACGAATCCGTCTTGAATGAAGGAATGAGGTCACCACGTGACCACTCCTTATAAGGAAGTTAGCTTAAAATAACGGAAATTTTCAAACACACACCACTCAGAACTATGAGAAAAAAAAGTTTCGAATTTGCTATATTACGGCAGACAACGAAATTCCCTGTGTATCGATACCACATAGTCCACGATATGGACATCGTAACTAAGGTATTATTGCGTGACAAATCTTGCATTTTTGGCACAAATTTGCAAATCATAGCTTGGGGGTAGTACAGAAAATATGCTTTTTGATACATCAAATGCATTTTTCATGTTATAAAACCTTGCTCAATCGATTCCTCGATGATTATTTAATAAAATAAGCTCAAAAGTAAACAATCGATATTTTGTACGTAAAATCCAGTTTTCACTACCGTCAATGCCCTTTTTTTTTTTTTTTTTTTTTTTTTTTTTAACCAGCGGCACTTGGGCTTTCAGCCTTTGGGCCCAATGACATGTCATTGCGAGGCTGGGGAATCTGAGGACTTTCCTTCCAACCCGGTCAGGAGCTTTGCTCCTTCCCATCCACAGAGGGTTTATCACAGGAGCCGTTCAGGCTATTCAGTCAAATTTCCGGCCGTAAACATTTCTTCAAACGCCGACGCCCGGGTTTGAACCATGAACACCTGGTCGCCAGTACAACGCCGAAGCCATTACACCAGCGCGGCTCCCAGTCAATGCCCTTAAGAAGCCTCATACCCCTTTTCATCATCTTAAGAAGCCTCGCACCCCTTTACAGCATCTAAAGAAGCCTTGCACCCCTTTACAACATCTTAAAAAGCCTCACACCCCTTTTCATCATCTTAAGAAGCCTCGCACCCCTTTTCATCATCTTAAGAAGCCTCGCACCCCTTTTCATCATCTTAAGAAGCCTCACACCCCTTTGAAGCATCTTAAGAAGCCTTGCACCCCTTTTCATCATCTTAAGAAGCCATGCACCCCTTGTCATCATCTTAAGAAGCCTCGCACCCCTTTGAAGCATCTTAAGAGGCCTCGCACCCTTTTTCATCATCTTAAGAGGCCTCGCACCCCTTTGAAGCACCTTAAGAAGCCTCGCACCCCTTTGAAGCACCTTAAGAAGTCTCGCACCCCTTTGAAGCATCTTAAGAGGCCTCGCACCCCTTTTCATCATCTTAAGAGGCCTCGCACCCCTTTGAACCATCTTAAGAAGCCTCACACCCCTTTGAAGCATCATGAGAAGCTTCAAACACCATTATCTCGTAGCTCACAAAAAGTGAGAAAAAGAGATACAAGTATGTTTTAGGAAAATGTTATTTACAAAATGTGGCTAAGATTCGGTATTGAATTCACATTGTCAATATTCTATTTTGTACAAATACATTTGCGTTGTGTATTATACAATGTTTATGATGAATCGACTTATAAAAGATCTGGCATGTCTCACACCCCCTGAAGGTAGGTCTTGCACACATATACACCCCTGGTTAAGAAGCACTGCACATAACTATGATAGTAATTTTAGTGACTGCTTAACCTAATTTTAAATTATTGTTTAGTTGTTCATTAGTTCTCACCATATTTACTGCTGTAATATATACCCTTAATTAAAAAGAAAGAAAATGGTATGTAATCAGCTCTACAAATTGATGGTTCGCTGCCATTTGCAAAACTGTTTCCACGCCATTTTCTTTATTTAAATTATGTTTTACTTCCCTAACCAGTTTTACCACAGCCCCCTTAATTTATGTTCACTGCTGGTTCACATTTTTCATTTCACAAATATTTTTCTGGTTTGCTCTAGCCCTGAACACTATGGGAGCCGTAGTTCCCGCCCAACAAGCCGAACAGACTACAGCCATGACTACTACAACCGAGGCTATTCCTATGAGGGTCACAATGCGTACTATGATGGTTATGGTTACGACCCTTATGCTTACGGTTATGGTTACCCCGGATATGATGAATACAACCAAGGTATCATTTTTTATGTGGAAATTTCTTGTCAGTCAGTGAGTCATTATGCTGTCTGATACTTAAGTCATTTGGGGAATACTAAGGATATACTGTAAATCATCATTTTCATTTACGCTCCTTGCGGAGCATAGAAACACCACTGTAGTTGGTCCCCTTGAAGGAAGCCTGCTCCAAGCATTCACATGCTCTTGCAGTGGTGGTATCTATGGCAGGTTGCTTTACTGCCTGGTGATCATCATAGCCCCTCAGCTCCATGTGGAGCACAGACCTTCAACTAATTCACACCAAGCCATCCTTTCCTGTACCATCCTTTCACTTTCTTTCCATATATTCTTTATCTATTTTAGGTCTGCCACCATTTTTCATCTCTGTGTGTTTTGGGTCTCTCTCTGTCTACTTTTTACAAATTATTTTATCCGTTGTACAACTATTGTTTGTTTAGCTTTGTCTATTGCAATGGAAAGGAAGTTTTCTTCCCCATGATACTTAATGGTTCATGTGGGAGGAATAGCTAAACTTAACTAAAATTAGGGTTACAGTCTGTATCAGAAACTACTCAAGTCTTCTATAATATTGTCTCTTGTTTTATTTTTTATTTATGAATTCATGACATTTTAAGGGGTAAAGATAGTCTCATAACAAATACTGCTAAAGGGCAGTGCTCTGTAACCAGTGTGCCGCAGCATAGTGGTGTGCCGCCAATGACTGCCTGATGTGCCATGACACCAGGCAGAATACACGATATAATGGTATACAAAATTATATATTATGACAAAATATTTCGAAAGAATATCCTTCGTACAATTTTACAAATAATAAGCTGAGTTACCATCATACACCAATCCATCACCTAAAATTAGGGAGCGTTGTCTTATGACTGTATCGGATTTTTAAATATTTACCATACCCATCTATTTAATTAAAATATTATAGTGTGCCGTGAAATTTTGAAAGGTACTTTAAGTGTGCCGTCAAGTGAAACAGGTTGCGGAACACTGCCATAGGAAAGTGAAGTGTTAAACTTACAGCTTTATGAGGTGGGGTGGCCAGTTCCCTTCCTTGCTGCCTTTTGTCTTCTCTAGCTCAAGAGCAGAGTCAGGTACCCATTTACAGCTGGGTAGGTTTGAGTGTGACACTACCATGTTTCGAACTTGGTAACTTTGCAGTGAGGAGCAAGCGCTCCCACTCTGTCAATCAGACTTCTATTTATCTATTGTGCATTGAATGTCTCTGTGTGGATCCTAAGACTCCGCCAGAAGTACAAGGTGACTAAGGAGTATTAGACATGGCTATCCTTTCCTGTTAAAAATCATTGCCACAAAAACTACTAAAGCATGGTAAATACGAGGAGGCTTCAAATGAAAACCTTAAATTTGCGATAGAAATTCGAAACACCGTGCCATTGTCATGTAAGTTGGCAGTATTGTTGCTAAGGACGTCAAGAGTGTCCTGCAGGTGGCAACACGGTGCAGACGAACCACATAACGTCACAGTAGGAGTTTAAAGATGGCCGCCCCACTAGTGACATGCACCAAAGAGGAGCAGCGTTCTGTTATCCTTTTATTGAACAGCGAAGGGGTGAAACCTATAGAAATTCATCGGCGAATGAAGGTCCAGTATGGTGATGCATGCCTGTCACTCCAGCAAGTGTACGAGGGGAGTAGGAAATTCTGAAATGGCGTGAGTTCTGTGACAGACTGTTCTCAGCCGGGTCAGCCACACAGAGTAGTGACCCCAGAGTCAATTGCAGCAGTTGAACGCACCGTGATGGAAAATCGCCGAGTGACTGTGAATGAAATAGCCGCACTCCTGGACATCAGTCAAGGTTCAGCACACCACATCATCCATGATGTGCTCTAGTTTCACAAAATCTCTGCAAGGTAGGTGCCACGGCAGCTTACTCCAAAATTGAAACAACGACGTGTTGATGCCTGTCAACAACTTTTGCGGCGTTTTGAAGCAAAAGGTGATGGTTTCCTAGTGAGAATTGTTACTGGAGATGAAACCTGGGTTCACTACCACCAGCCGGAACCCAAGAGAGCGAGCAAGGAATGGCGCCATACCTCCTCACCGAAACCGAAGAAGTTCCGCACGCAGCCATCTGCAGGGAAGGTTATACTGACTCTCTTTTGGGATAAACGAGGCATTATTTTAGAGCACTACATGCCCAGGGGGAACACTGTCACCAGTGCCACGTATACAGATCTTCTCAGGAATCATCTTTGACCCGCAATCAAATCCAAACGATGTGGACTTCTGAGTACAGGTGTCTTGTTGCAACATGACAATGCTCGGCCCCATACTGCCCGTGCAACGGTTGCAACCATCAAGGACCTACACTTTGAGTGTCTTCCACATCCACAATACTCGCCAGACCTAGCCCCAAGTGATTACCAATCTTTGGACCACTCAAAGAGACAATGGGAGGAACGACTTTCAGGTCTGATAAAGAGGTGCAGCAGGTGGTGCATAAGTGGCGACCAAAAGAATTCTGTAGAACGCAATGGTGAGTACGTCAAAAATGATACAGTTGTGTGTCACTTTTTCTTAATAAATCTAGAAAAAAAAATATTTAAGGTTTTCATTTCAAGCCCCCTCGTACATAGTTACTATTCCGGAGCCACTACGCTGTACCAGGCGTGCCGTAAAAGGCAAATAAGGAGGGTTGCACATTTGGCTAGCAGCATGGTGTCAAACATAGCTTCAGAAACCGTCACTGCAAGAGCACATGAAGAGCTTTTATTGTTTCCATGCAAGGTGATCAACCCCTGTTGCTTGTAGCGAAAAAAGGACAAGAAGAAGAATATATTTTTGCAGTCACATTGTTAATTTTGAGACATCAATTAATAAACTACATGCCTTTCTGTTTAGCTTATGATCAAGGACGGATGACCCCACCAAAGTATACGTATCCCCATGTACGGGCGTGCTTCGGACCTAATGGTCAGCTTGTTAGAGTTCTGCCAAATCGTCCAAAAGATGGGCAGCCAGCCGTAGTGGAAGTGCAGGATATACAGACGATTTTAGAAAGTTGTCCGGAGGCAGAGGAGCTCAGAATGTTCCCTGGTCCATTGTCACGGTTTGTGTGATACTTCCTGTTCCTGCTGCAGTTGTAGTGTTTTTGTAATAGTTGGCACTGTCATGTGACTGCATATACTTGCATTGTTGGGTGTGGGGGGAAATAAATAAATGTAATACTGTCCCATGTTGTTCCCAAGGGAAAGGGGGGGGGGGCCCTCTGATGAGACAGAAATAATAAAACTACCGCTGTCTCAGGCATGTCATACGAGGCACCTGACGTGGTTGTGCATGTGACTGGCAGCTCATCATGTCAAACATATAGCTACAGAAACCACTGCTACAAGAACACATGAAAGCTTTGTGCAGGCTTCCTGCTAAAGGGGACCAGCTGTAGTGGTGGTTCCTTACTCCATAGGGAGCAAACAAGGAAAATTATGATGATGTGAATATTAACAAAAAATATAAAGCATGGAAAATAACAACCTGAAAGTTACAGACCTTCACTAATGGGTAGCTGTGCAGAATAGAAGGATTAAATGGTGTGATAAGACTCCCAATGTGAACTGATGGAAGGAACCAGACAAATACCAATGGAACAAAATATGAAGAAAAGACTCTAGCTGTGGCTAGGATGAACGTTGAGGAACCACTTGATAGCATTACAAGCTAGTCCTTATTCTGGAATACCCCGGTTAAGAGAAATGGGGGAGACCAGACAAACACATGGAGAAGGGAATAAAGACCTTGAACAAACAACACAGGACTAAAAGGCTGGGCATGTATTTGTTGAAGTCCTATGCTACAGGGGTCTTGAAGGATAACAAATAAATGTATACCTATTACATCTTTAGGTGTCCTGATTTTTGTATCATCAAAAAACTGGAAGTTAAAAAAAATTATGCGCAGCAGTACTCACAAGAAGGATGTCCTGTTTTTTTGCCAGCAGAGAGCTCGAGCCTGCTCTGAGGACATAAACATGATGGACAGAGAGTCAGCCCAATTGATATGGAGGTTTTTAGAGCTCCTGATAAAACAGAACGGAGTAAGTGGTTATATTCTATCTGCTAATTTCTCTCTTTCATCAGGCATCAATCACTTGAGTCTATTCTTCTGCTTATTTTTCTTTATCTTTGTCACTTTCTTTCAGTCCTCTTAATCTGGGTTAGTGCATTTCAATTCTGCAACCAGAGACATCTAACATTAGGTTGTGCCTGGGACTGGCATCCTCAACATTTAAAACAAATAGCTTCAGTAACCACTGTGGCGAATGTGCAGTAGAAATTAAAAGAAGACTTGCTATTGCCTCACATAAACTAATATAGATGAAAAACCTATGGCAAGGCACAAGCAGAAACAAAGTTACAACTGATCAGAGCATGTATATTCCCAGTAGCAACATACGGCTGCGAGACTTGGACACTCAATAAAACAGTTGCAAAAAAGGTTACATCGTTCGAAATGAAATGCTACAGAAGGATGTTGAGAATACCCTGACAGAAAAAAGACCAACAGAGAAGTACTGCACTCACTAAACGTAGAGGAAAATTGGCTCTTAAATACCATCACAATAAGGAAGCTGAAATTTTTTGGTCATATAAAAAGACATAATAGTCTGGAAAAATTAGTGATGGAAGGCATGGTCCCTGGAAAAAGGGGAAGGGGTCGACCTAGATGACGGTAAACCCAGGACATCACAGAGAGTCTGAACTTGTCTTTGGTTGATGCAGGTCGACTTGCCCAGAATCGTGATGCGTTCAGCGCAGCTGTAATGGAGACAACGTTCTGGAAAGAATACGTCACATGATGATGATTACAGTAACCACCACCAAAAAAGCACAGGAGTGCTTTGATTCAGGCTGTCTTTAAGGGAGCCAGCTGCTTTGATAAGTAGCAAAATGTTGATGACTTCTACAGCATGATTTAAAAGTTACTGTTGATTTTTACATTTGTATTTATTCTCTCTTAACTAATTTGTATGAAATAAACGTCAATTAAAACCAAACTTAACTGCTATTGTATTCTTTAAAATGCTATGTTAAATTAGCATTATAGTGTAAGATTCGGTCTACTCAACACAACTTCATAGCGGGCAAATTTTTTGCTGTCTATTGTAACGACCTTTAGTGGCCATTAAAAATTTTATTTGTATTTTGTTTCCAGATGAAAAAAACTAACAAACAAAAGAAATTAAATATCAACTATTTTTCCTTGTTTTGATAATTGTTTCGTGTGTATCCAGCAGATATGAGTGAGGAATCCAACATTTAAAACTGAGAAGTGACTGTAGATCAAGGCAACTCCGTTTTCTTATCTGGAGTTGTAGAACAAGAGTTGTCTTACAATGATAACTGATGGTTTCCTCATTGTCCATCTCTGTCCACCACCTTTTGCTTTTGTCAGCATCTTTATTTCAATCTCCTTTGTGCTTTAACATCTTACTTTTTCCATCTTTGTGTGTGTGTGTGTGTGTGTATATGCAGTTTTATAGGGGTATGGTACTATTAAAGGCAAAACTTCTTGCGAGTCTATCATCTTAGCATCCATATTCTCCTTTTCTTCTCTTTTATGTCACTCCTTAATGAGCAGCGGACCACTACTGCTGTTAGTCCACTACTGCTGTTAGTCCACTACTGCTGTTAGTCCACTACTGCTGTTAGTCCACTACTGCTGTTAGTCCACTACTGCTGTTAGTCCACTACTGCTGTTAGTCCACTACTCCTGTTAGTCCACTACTCCTGTTAGTCCACTACTCCTGTTAGTCCACTACTGCTGTTAGTCCACTACTGCTGTTAGTCCACTACTGCTGTTAGTCCACTACTGCTGTTAGTCCACTACTGCTGTTAGTCCACTACTGCTGTTAGTCCACTACTGCTGTTAGTCCACTACTGCTGTTAGTCCACTACTGCTGTTAGTCCACAGTCCATATCATGCTGTTGTAGTAGTGGTCCACTACATAGCCTCATGTTAGTTGTTTGCTACCGATCACCATAAACTCATCATTTCATGTACCCTTCTTGTAAAAAAAAACAGCTTATTTATTATACTGTGCATTTTATAAATGTAATTTATACACTGTTTTCTTTGTACCAATACTCGGGGAGGTTGCCTTTTTCCTCGATGAGCTGAAGCAGGTAGGCGTCTCAAAATTTTCTGCCTACTTCGCATGGCTGCGAATACCCGCGAGGTGCCTATAAATGGCAAAAAATGGGTTACACTTTATCTCGAGCAAATCCGCGAACATGGAACACGCAAATAGAGGGCTTTTCTCACACAGCACAGTTACCAGATTCTAGAATAGCGAAGATTCACTGTTTATGTCAGCCCTATAATGTGATCTTGTCTATTAATACTGCAGTTTCATTTATTCATTACCCTTTAGCTGCCCAAGGAGGATAAACCCACAAGGTGAAGTCCTCCTGTCCCATACTCAAGATCTGTACATGTCTTCCTCACCCTATTTATTTCCGTCTCCAGTTCTTTTCTCCATGTCAGTCCCCCTATACCTTGCTAACCCTGGGGATTCAGGAACAAGGACTGCTTTGTAATGCTTTCAGTCTGTTTCCACAATGCATGTCCTATCCATAGCCAGTGTCTTCCCATCTGTTGTTCCACTGGCAGTTGTCTAGTTCTTGTCATCAATTCCACATTGGTGATCTTGTACCATTTCAGTTCTTCTATTCTTCACAAGAACGCATTTATGAAAGTCTGCAACTTCTTGGTTGTCATTTGTATTGTTCACCTTTGCACAACTTAGTCGTGTATAATTCAGTTAAATCAAAGTAATTCAGTCCATTAATAATAATAATAAATTCTTTAAGCTCCAAACATAAGGCAGAAACCAGTGCTCTCCAGGTTGTTCGTTGTGACGCCACTCCTCTTAGCTCTTGCACATTATTTAGGCCCAACGTTCTTCCTTCTCTTATTATTGTTCTTCTGAGTGTTTCTTTTGGTCTTCCTTTTTTCCTCTTACCCTCAGGAACCCAAGTGAGCGCCTGTAGTGGGTATTCTGTTGTTTTGCATTCGTAGGACATGACCGATATATGACCATCGTCTTTTCCTTATATAGTCGGAGACATATTTCTGCCTAGAGTCTTCTCTTATTTGTCGATTAGTCTTGAATTCTTTCCAACTGATGTTTCATGAGTTTTCTAAGGATTTGTTCCGAAATGTATTCATCTTGTTCTTCCAATGATTTTGTTATTTTCCAACTCTCACAGCCGTATGTTAACACTGAGATAACATTTGAATTAAACAGACGAAGCTTGGTATGTATATTCAATGATCGTAATTTCCAAATGTTAGATAATCTATTGAAGGCGCTAGCTGCCAAAGCAATTCTAGTATGGATTTCTCTTGTTGTGTCACCATCCTGAGGCATTTTACTGCCTAAATAATTGAAACTTTCAACTTTCTGTAGTTTTTCCCCGTTCAAGATGATATCAAAGGTCTCGTTAGAAAAGTCCATTGCTATAACTTATTTCATTACCAGAGTTGGAAATGACCGTGCTAGATGGGGTGGAGTTATCGGAAGATATGGAGAAGATACTGTTAATGACAATGGAAAGCGACTCCTTAGATTCTGCACTGAGCAGAATCTGATCATTACAAACACAAAATTCCCCCATAAGCGCATACATGTATACACTAGGTGTGAACCAACAAAGAATGAGAAGTCAGTGATCGACTATGCCATAGTTAGGAAGAGCTCATTCAAGTATGTCCGGGATGCTAGAGTGTAGAGGGGGCCAGAGATTGGAAGTGACCACTACTTGTTAACAATTAAAAGAACAACTGAAAGAGTTACTCGGCCTAGGAACTGCCTAACATCACGCAAGAAGCTAAGTAAACGAACAGGGGAAACAAGCATTAAGACCTATCAGCTGAGAGAGCCAGAAGTGAAGACCAGATACCAGGGGCTTATTGCTACAGCAGTGAGAAACACAGAACAACAACCTGATGACCTGGAAACACTCTGGCTGAAATTCAAGGACATCATAAAGACAGCTGCAGCAGAAGCATGTGGTGAAGTTCGACTTGGGAACAAGAGAAAGAGGACACCTTGGTGGACAGATGAGGTTAAAGAGAAAATAAGAGAGAAGAAAAAGGCATGGATACAATACTTAGGAGCTAAAAACACAGCAGGAAAAACAGAGAAATATAGAGAATATATGATACTCAGAACAGAAGCAAAGAACAAGGTGCTAACAGCAAAACAGAAGTCCTAGGAAAAATTTGGAGAAAAGCTAGAAAATGATGTGCAAGAAAACCAGAACTTGTTCTATAAGACCCTAAAGAACATGAGGAAGGAAAAACGGTGCCCTCTTAAATGTATAAAGGACAAGCAAGGCAAATTGCTTACTGCCCCAAAAGAAGTAATGGAAAGAATATTTTTCAGAGCTCCTGGATGGCGAGCAAGGTCATGCATCAGAAATGATAACCACTGACACAGAAGGGGAAACCAATAGTGATGAAGATGACATAAAGATGGAAGAACTGAAGGCAGCACTGGAGAAAATCAAGATGGGCAAGGCAGCAGGACATGATGGCATATCACCAGAAATGGTTAAGTACATGGGAGCAATAGGCGACCTATTACTCCTAAGGGTCCTACAGGCAGCTTGGTGCAACAAGACCATACCAAAGGATTGGGAGATTGCCATAATAACACCGATTTTCAAAAAGGGTGACAACCGACAGTGTGGAAACGTTAAAGGCATATCCCTTCTCAGTGTCCCTGGTAAAATCTACTCTATACTCCTAGAGCAGAGACTCAGACGCCTAGCTGAGCCACAAATGGATGAGGTCCAGTGTGGCTTCCGAGCAAATCGAAGTACTCAAGACCTAATCTTCACACTCAGACAGTTGAGTGAAAAGGCTCTTGAGTATAAGAGTGAGATCCATCTTTGCTTCTTAGATCTGGAAAAGGCATTTGACAAGGTCCCCTGGAACAAACTCTGGGACTGTTTGGCAAGGACGAACATTCCAACACCTCTGATTCATGAGGTGCAGAGCTTCTACAAGTCTTGCAGAAATTATGTGAGGATGGCAAACCATAAGTCAGAAGAATTCAGGACCACCACTGGTGTAAGACAAGGTGATATCCTGTCACCTTATCTTTTCATACTCCTCATGGACGATGTCATCAAGGCATGTAAGGAGAGGACAAGAAAGTATTCAGTGGGGTACTGGAAGATGAGACAGGTCTGTATTTCAGAGCTGGCATTTGCTGATGATGTTGCCCTGATTGCTAAATCAGGGGCACATCTTCAATCCAACCTGCAAGTCTGGAAGGAAGAGCTGGAGAAGAGAGGGATGATCATAAGCAGCTCGAAAACAAATAAACATGGTGATATCACGAGAGAAAAGAAGACATCAGATTTAGCTGGGAGAACAGGTCCTGGAGCAGGTCGACCACTTTAAATACCTTGGAGCTGTCACAGACTGGAAGGGAGGCATCAAAGAAGAGTTGGCTACCCGAAGAGCAGCAGCTGGGAGACTTTTTCAAGCCAGAAATCGAGGATTCCTCAGCAAAAGAGAAGCTGGTAAGAAGATGAAGATGGATGTATACCTCTCCACCTATGTCCCAGTCTTGACGTATGGATGCGAGTCATGGGCAATGACTACAACCCACAAAAGCCAGATCCAAACCTCAGAAATGAGGTATCTGAGGAAGGTGGTTGAAGTAACAAGAAGAGACATGGTACGCAACCAGACGATCCGTCCAGGCCTAAAAACCCAACCTCTGCAGACCCAAGTAGAACAGTCCCAACTAAGATGGTTTGGCCATGTCTGCAAAATGGGAGAAAATCGGCTACCACAGCAAGCATGGGAAACTAAGAGCCAGGGATCCAGACCTCCAGGACGACCGAAAGTCCGTTGGGAGGACAACATTAGACAATCTTTGAAGGACCGAGGACTAGAATGGAACCAAGCCAGGAGGAAGACAGCCAATAGAATAGTATGGCGCTCTCTCTTCGAAACCTCTACACCTGACGGTAGAAGAGGAATGACTAAGTAAGTAAGTAAGCTATAACTTAACTAAAATCAGTCCAGTAATGTTTCCAATCTGTTAATATAATTTATTCTGTTTTTATAATTTAGTCTGTAGTGGGCACAGATCTGGCAGACTTGCTCCTTGAGGGTCATGAACCTTCGACCCATGAATACAGCTTGCATGGGATGAAGATATCCCAGAGTTCTGAGGCACTAGACACAGTCCCAGAAGGCAACAGCGAAGATGGCAGCAGTTCTAGAGCATCTCCTGCAGTGCGAGTCACATCAGACAGAACAGTTATTACCAATGCAGACAGGGAGAGAGAAAAGTGGGTTGACAGGTTCAGGCACCTGCTTTTGTATGGCCGTAAGAAGGTGAGTAGAGTTTGTTGTTGACCAAGAAGAAATTTGCATATGTCTTTTTTGGAAATTTGAGCCAGTGGTCGTAAATAGGGATTAGTATGACAACAACATCCATACAGGGATGTTCCAGAGGGGCTATGTTGTCCATATATGACTCAGATACTCGGATTTTTCAGAGCGACTGTGTCATCCATGTATGACGTTGTCTACATGCGACTAGGATACTGGGATATTCCAGAGCAACTATGTTGTCCATATACGACTCGGATACCGGGATATTCCAGAGCAACTATGTTGTCCATATACGACTCGGATACTGAGATATTCCAGAGCAACTATGTTGTCCACATACAACTGGGATATTCCAGAGCAACTATGTTATCCATATACGACTCGGATACTGAGATATTCCAGAGCAACTATGTTGTCCATATACTCTGGACGAAATTCTCAGACTACCGTTGGACTGGGATATTCCAGAGCAACTATGTTGTCCATATACGACTCGGATACTGAGATATTCCAGAGCAACTATGTTGTCCACATACGACTGGGATATTCCAGAGCAACTATGTTGTCCATATACGACTCGGATACTGAGATATTCCAGAGCAACTATGTTGTCCACATACGACTCGGATACTGGGATATTCCATAGCAACTATGTTGTCCATATACGACTCATATACTGGGATATTCCAGAGCAACTATGTTGTCCACATATGACTTGGATACTGGGATATTCCAGAGTGACTATGTTGTCTATATACGACTCGGATGCTGGCTATGTTGTTTACATACTGGAATTTTTCCAGAGTGACTATGTTGTTCATATATGACTAGTATTACTTTCATTTATTTTTCTCATACTTAGTTTAGCTCTTACTATCTTCCCTCTGCTGTTTTTGTTTGTTTGTTCCTGATGAAGATCGGCTAGTTTCTTTCTACTTTGTTCTGGTAAGGTGTACATTACCTGTGTTCATTGTTTATCACAGCCTTACATCAGTCCTCCTCATTGTCTTATTACCCCGGTCTTCTTCTTGTCTATTTTAGCTCCTTAGGGAGCTTGGAGCTGCCATTCATTGCTTGTTAAGTAATGATAAAGGTAAATAATCTGTACAATTTAGGACATGACTGTAGAACATTTAAATTGGCATCAACAAAAGCTACCATCAAATCATAAACACTGATATGACTATATTCTCAGAAGTTACTTCAGAGAGAGAGAGAGAGAGAGAGAGAGAGAGAGAGAGAGAGAGAGAGAGAGTGGGAGAAAATAGACTGAGAGAGATTTTGAGCTAGAGAGAGTTATAGAGAGAGATGATTCAGGAGACTCATTCAGTCTTTGAGAGAGACAGAGAGAGAGAGAGAGAGAGAGAGAGAGAGAGAGAAAGAAAGAAAGAGGTGGGAAAAATAACTGGAATTTTAAGCTATTCTGTCGTTATATGTTGTGATGATTCACTTGGTTTACTCATCCAGTCTTTGTAGAGCTGTGCTATTTGGAAACCTGCCTTGATATTGTTCTTCTTTTAGAACCATGCCTCATGGCATAGGCAGTCATGTTCTTCCACAACTTCCCATCTCCAGTAAAGAATCCCGTTAAACCCCTATTGAGGCATATTGGGAATACTGTGTTAGGCCCGTATTTTCTTGACCATCGGCACACTAGGGGTGATGTGGTCAGCCTTCAACGCCGTTGCACCGCCTATAACCTTCCCAAGTGTTTCTGGTACCTTTTTGTCAATTCATGAGTCCTGGGTCGACTTCCCAGAACAATCTTTGCGATCTAAAAAATTCCACCTCAACTGGGGATCGAACCATGGACCACCGAGCTAATAAGACAGTGCACTAACCACTGCGTTACCGCTGCTCCCCATCTCCAGTACTATTTATCAACTCTGTTGACTTCTGTCCATGCCATGATGTCAAATGTCTAGTATCTTTTCTCTTTGCTGTTCTCTGTCTCTTTGTCCTTCAATCTTTCCTGTTGTCACAATATATTCCTCTCTTTGTCCTTCAATCTGTCCTGTTGTCACAATATATTCCTCTCTTTGTCCTTCAATCTGTCCTGTTGTCACAATATATTCTTCTCTTTGTCCTTCAATCTTTCCTGTTGTCACAATATATTCTTCTCTTTGTCCTTCAATCTTTCCTGTTGTCACAATATATTCTTCTCTTTGTCCTTCAATCTTTCCTGTTGTCACAATATATTCCTCTCTTTGTCCTTCAATCTTTCCTGTTGTCACAATATATTCCAGCTTTTTCTCTTTCTTTAATTTAATGATGAAAAATATATCCCGTTCAACCTCTGATTGGTTATAATTAGGATGTATATTGTTTTCAATTTCAAATAATATGAATAACTGACGATACGGGAAAGTGGCATCACATCTGTCAGATCATTGTAAATAGGGCTAATCAAAATACCAATTTAGCTTGTATGTTAAATTAAAAAAATAAAAAAAAACCAAACCAAACACACAAAACCAAAACATAAACACCTAACAAAAATAATATTCAGGGAGAGGGGTATAAAGGCCTGGCATTTCCAGTTAGATATTTAAATGACTTTTACTTGCCATAAGTCATATGTATTGTAAGAACATCATCAGACCTTCACCTTCCCAATTACTATATATTAACTTTTGTTCTTGTTAAATACTGTTTGAATAAATTATACAGTTCCCTAGGTCTGTCTATTCTTATCACCTCTTCTATATTTATAGGTAAATTTGATGCCTGCAAATAATCTAATATTGGGATTCTCATTTGTTCATATCTCTTACATTTTAGCAAGAAATGTTCTATATTACCTGCCCAAAGAAAGACGACTGCTTCCTTCTAACAGGAGGAATAAGCTTCCTTTGTATTTTGGCTTCTTTTAGGATATCCTCATTAGTCTTTTTAACTGTCCATGTTGTTTTTAACATTCGTCTGTCAAACCACATCTCTGTGACCTCTAGCACTTTCCCTACTTATTTACTAATTGTCCATGACTCACTTCCATATATCAGGATTGGTTCTATATTGCTGCTAATATATATTTTTTTAAAATTTTGCCTTGCCTTTGATGCCAGGATGCTTTAGAATGTGCCATGAAAAACCACTTGTGGGGACATGCCTTGTTTCTGGCTAGCAAGATGGATGCAAGGACATATGCTAATGTCATGGCCAGGTATGCAGTACAGCTCCCATCTTTAGGAAATTTGTAAATAATCTCAATTCTAAAAGACACTTTATGATATTATCAGTATTTCTGTAGAATTTTAGATCACTTTCTGTAGAATTTTAGATCACTTTTTATAGAATTTTAGATCACTTTCTCTAGAATTTTAGATCACTTTCTGCAGAATTTTAGATCACTTTCTATAGAATTTTAGATCGCTTTCTGTAGAATTTTAGATCGCTTTCGGTAGAATTTTAGATCACTTTCTATAGAATTTCAGATCACTTTCTCTAGAATTTTAGATCAGTTTCTATAGAATTTTACATCCCTTTCTGTAGAATTTTAGATCACTTTATAGAATTTTAGATAACTTTCAGTTCAAAGAGCCATTCTCTGATAAATCTAGGTTACTATATTTCTTGAGGTTAAAGTATCATATGTTTCCTGATTTTAGACACTGCATAAGTTTATTCTGTGATATGTAGCAGATGTCTCCTTGAGGCTAAGATACTATCTATGACCTAATTTTAGATAGTTGATAGATTTATTCTGTGATACATCTAATGTACCAAATGTCTCCCTAAGGTTAAAACTTTATCTATTACCTAATTTTAGATAGTTCACAGATTAATTTATGCGATACATCTAATGTACCATAAGTTGTCCTTGAGGTTAAAACTTTATTTATGATCTAATTTTAGATAGTTCACAAATTAATTTATGTAATGTGTCTGATGTACCATAAGTGTCCTTTAGGTTAAAGTATCATCTGTTGCCTAATTTGAAACAGTTCCTACACTTATTCTGTGATACATTAGAATTATGTGGTGAATCAGGTAAGGATGATACTTTAACCTCAAACTGACATTTGACAAACCTGATGAATCTTTAAACTGTATAAAATTAGCTAAGAGATGATACTTTAACCTCAGACTGACATTTGGCAAACTATGTGAATCTTTGAACTGTCTAAAATTAGATAAGAGATGATACTTTAACCTCAGACTGACATTTGGCAAACTATATGAATCTTTGAACTGTCTAAAATTAGATAAGAGATGATACTTTAACCTCAGACAGACATTTGGTAAACAGGATGAATCTTTGAACAATCTAAAATTAGCTAAGAGATGATACTTTAACCTCAGACAGACATTTGGTAAACTGGATGAATCTTTAAACTGTCTAAAATTAGCTAAGAGATGATACTTAACCTCAGACAGACATTTGTTAAGCTTGATAAATCTTTAAACTGTCTAAAGTTTGGTAAGAGATGATACTTTAACCTCAGACAGACATTTGGTAAACTGGATGAATCTTTAAACTGTCTAAAATTAGCTAAGAGATGATACTTTAACATCAAGGAAACATTGAGTTACTGTAGGAGGTTGTTCTGCGTGATTTTTGTGTTCCTTTTACTCCTTCAAGTATCATGCCTTGTGGCTTAGGTGATCATGTCTCTCCACAACTTCCTGTCGCCAGTACTATTAATCGATTCTTTTGTAGACTTGGTTCCATACCATGATGTCAAACTGTCCAGTATATTCTGTCTTTATCATCCTCTATCTATTTTTCCTTCAGTCTTTCCTGTTATCATGATATATTGCAGCTTTCTTCTTCTCATATAAGCTAATAAATAAAATAATGACACCGTTAAGCACAATACGCTTTGACAAACAAGTCATCTGTATTATGTCATCATCTTTAGCTGCCATCTCCACAGTGAAGGTCAGCTGCACTTGATCTCCAACGTCTTCTGTCTCTTGTCTTGATGGTGCACTCTGATAGATTCTTTTCTGTCCATCTCTTGATGTTATCTTTCCACTTATAATGCTGTCTTTCTCTTGCATGTTTGCTGGTGAACTTTTCTTTCCTTCAGCAAGGTGTTATATCTTTTTACATGGCCAAAATATTTTAGCACCCTTATTTTGATCTCCTTCATCAATTCTCTTTTCATTGCTAGGTTTTACAGGACCTCTTTATTAGTTTTCTTCTCTTTTCATGAGATGTGCCCCATTCTTCTGTATATCCACATCTCAAGGACCTCAATTCTTTCCTCCAGTGGCTTGATCATTGTTCATGTTTCTACAGCATATATTCTTTCTTCTTCTTTGATCCTTAGCCGCCGACCGTCAAAGCAGTCAGTGGCCATCACGCCTAATGGCATCTTGTAGGGCAACAACAAATTGATTCCACTTTGCTCGGTCGGTGGCCATCCTTCGTACAGTGCCCCAACTCTGGTTCATTCTTTGCATCTCAGCCTCCACAGTCCTCCACCAGGTTGTTTTTGGTCAGCCTCTCTGTCGTTTTCCTTCAGGGGTCCAAAGCATAGCTGTTCTTGTGATGGCATCGGGGTCTCTTCTGAGGACATGGCCAACCCAGCTCCAGCGTCTGCCAGCTATGATGGTGTGCATGTCCTCTTGCTTGCTACGAGTAAGCAGATCTTGGTTAGTGATGGTATTCGGCCAAAAGATTCGGTGAATTTTTCTTAGGCATGTTGTGTGAAAAGAGGACAATTTCGACATTTCCTTCTCTGTAACTCTCCAGCATTCCGCACCATAGAGAAGCACAGAAAGCACACAGCTCTGATATAATCTTAATGTTGTGCTTGTGCTGTATTGGGAGGACTTCCAGATGTTGTTTAGGCTAAAGAAGGCTGTTCTTGCCTTATTCATTCTGATGTTGATGTCTTTGCCTGCCCTGCCGTCTGGTGTTACTATGCTTCCTAGGTATGTGAAGGTATCTGTCTGTACCAGTTGCTGATTCCTTACTGATATGGGCTCAGGGTTGCTCACATTGAGTGTCATGACCTCTGACTTCCTTAAATTAATGTTCAAGCCCACCTGCTGGCTAAACTTATTAAGTCTATCCGTTTTTTTCCTGGATGTGTTGATGTGAATGTGCTAGCAGTGCAGTGTCATCTGCACATTCCAGATCTTCCAATGTAGAAAATGTTGTCCATCTTATTCCTCTTGGACTGCCCTCACAGCATATAGTAGTTAGGAATATATATATATATATAACATTTGATGATTCTCAATTTTTATTTGTGAGTTAGTTGTTTAGCTGTCAGTATTTGTCTCTTGTTGTTAAATGTAGCTTTGGCCATTCCTATTCTCTTCTTGATTTCTATTTGACATCTGCCATCTTCTGTTATTACATGACCAAGATATGAGAAATTTTCTTTTCTCATGATTTAAAACCATTACCTATTTTATCTTTACAAAAATATTTGTTGGCTAATCGTCGGCTTTGCTAATTGTCATAGTTTTTGAACGATCTCGGAGTTAAGTCTGTATCAATCATTTTCATGATTCGACAACCTGTTTCAGCTTCACTGTGAGTTCTTGGAGATTTCTGTTCACTTTGGAACATACATTTAAAACTTTTTTATTAACCTTTAGCACTTGCTTCTGTGGCAAAATCTGCTCTTGACCGCTGGAACATTCTTTTCAACCCCCGTATTGTCTCCCATGTGGGACTTTGTATTCTACCAAGCCAGGTGACAGGTCGATTTGCTATTCATTTTCTGGAATTTATATAAATATATGAATGATGAGTTCTGTACTCATATTTATGTGTTATGTTCATTTTAGATTTTTTTTTTAAATGAGGAAACTTTCCCATGAAAAAAAGGGAAAAACACCAAGAAAAAAAATAAAAAAAAACAAAATTTATAAAAAAAAACAACATCAGCAACCTACGATGCATGAAGCGAAGAGTCCATATCCCTTGCATCTCAGTTAAAAACGGAACACATAGACCAATACAAATCAACAATGCACGAACTTTTCGTTACACAATTAAAAAAAAAAAAACATCACATGAGCCAAAGCTGCAAAAAACCTATCACAGCCGAGACAGTTTGGCATCTTAACTTTCCTAAACTCTCCGACACACTTAAAGAACCCCTAAAAAAATTACATCCCCAGGAAAGCACATTCTACTTTCGTTTCAATCTCAGCACCATCAAACATATTACAGAGAACCATGCAATATCTTCAATTTATTAAAGACAAAAATTTCATCCTTGCACCTCAGCAGCCAGTCAAACAATAAAATTATTAACGAAACTTGGCCGCATGTTCGATTCTGATTCTTTCGATTTATCAAAAAGTTTACAAAAAATAAACGCCATAACGTAAGTAATTTTTTTGTAAGATCTGAAATAGGAAGCGAAACCTATTTGTAAATGACATTACAATTTGTTTCCTTAACATTTGCTAACGGGGCTGAAAATCACGTGTACACAAGTCATGTGCTAGAAAACGATGATAAATGCTGTCGACATATGTTGACAACAGCTGGGAGAACATAGGTTGCCTTCGTCGACATATGTCGATGGCAGCGTGCTAAAGGTTAATAAGGCATAAATGTGTAAAGTGTTTGTGTGCCAGGGTTCGGTTCTTCAGAAACTTCACGGACATGAAATTTGTGTCAATGGAGCTTAAGAAGCTATAGGAAAATGTAGGTTAGGTTCCAGGCTCGGGTAGAGGGCCAGTTATGTATGTTGTTATATATTAATATTAATATAAGTATGCAAGGTAATTCAAATCAAAAGTGACTAAAACAAATTTTTAAATTAAAAAAGTTTGTGTTGGTTATTGATTTTATTTGATACATTAAAAGTGTTATATGAATTTTATCGAACAGTCGTGCAGACCTAATCAGAGACAGATTCTGTCTCTTATCTTGAGGATTCTAAAGCAAAGACTGCCTTGTAATGCTATCAGCAGGTAGTCTCAGTGTTGTTTCCTACCCCGATTCTTTTCTCTCGTTCCACTGGCACATGTCTAGTTCTTGTCATCAGTTCTACATTGATGATCATGTCATATCATTTCAGTCCTTGTATTCTACCTCTGCACCCATCTATGAAAGTCTGTAACATCTTGGTTGTTGTTCTCCATGTTTCTCAACCATACAATGGGACTGCCTTGACATTTTAATAGAAGTCTGCAAAACCATGTGCCCATGCTTCCTTATTAATACACTGATGTAGGTAGTGGTCCATGTGTTCATAATTTTTCATGTTCACTGTGAAATCATTCAGTCAGTCAATCATTTAAAACCCTTTAGTTGCCCACAGAGTGTAGGCCTTGAACAAACTTATGCCAGGTTCTCTTGTCGTCTGCCAAAGCTCAAGTTCTTTCCATGTCTTCCTCATTTTCATTTCTGTCTCTAGTTATCTTTTCCATTTGTTTTTTGGCTCTACCTCTGCCGCTCTTACCCTGGGGTTTCCAGACCAAGGACTGCCTTGTAAAGCTATCAGTAGGTTTCCTCGGTGTGTGTCCTATTCATCACCAGTGTCTTCTTTTCATTTCTTTGTTACTTGTCTGGTTCTTGTCATCAGTTTCACATTGGTGACCTTATCACACAATTTCAATCCTTCTATACAAGCACCCATTTATGAAAATCATGTAGCTTTTTGGTTGTTGTTTTTCTTATCTTCCATGTTTCAGAGCCATACAGTAGTATTGGCTTGACATTTGAGTTGAAGATCCTTTTATGTTGACTTGATTTCTCTTGATCTTCATTTTTCCCGACGCAATGAAAGTTCCTCTTGCCTTTTGTATTCTTATTTTGATATCATTGTCTGTCCCTCCAACTTTGTCTATATGGAAATAATGCAGCACCTACACTCTAATTTGTAAAGTTAAAATTTGGTAGGAAAATAGGAACAGTAATGCCCTTTGTGGTTCCCAGCTGTTACTGAGAAGACAAATAATAGGACCACTGCCTCATCAGCCATGTAAGGTAAAAGTAAATAGTACCAACTCAGATGCTGCGTTAGGATGGTGAAGTGTTAAAGACTTCGGCTATATAAGGTCTCAGTTTATGAGGTGGGGATGACTAGTTCCTAATCTTGCTGCCTTCATCTACCTTGTCATTGTCTATCTGTTTGCCTAATAGAACTATCAATTCATCCTTGTGTGTCTGTTTTTATCTGATTACCAGCCAGAACTCTCAGTCCGCTCTTGTCTTTGTATGTTTACCTGACAGAACTATCCATTCATTCTTGTCTTTTTGTCTGTCTGATTGTCTGTTGGTTCCAAAGGTTCTCATAGCCAGGAGTTGTAGTAGGGATAAAATCCAACAGCAGATACATTTTTCAACGGCATGCGCCTCAAATAGCCTGTGATAGCCAAGTTCAGCTCCTGGCTTTCACGTATGGCTCAGTTTGAGCCCAGCAGAACTGTTTCCACTGAGAAGGGGCGAAGGCAAGCAACTGGTGCCTTAAAACCAGCAGCTTCTGGCAGATAAGGCTTGTGATCCTTGGTTGGTAGCCTATCTAGGAGAAAGAAAACTCTGATTTTAAACCTTCACTGCCTTGCGGGAATAACCATTTACGGGAAAGGCTTCAGGAGTAAACCTTGAGGATAAATCCAGAGTCGGAGTCCTTAAGGCAGTCTAGCGTTGATTGAACAGTACTCTGGCAACTCCTGCAACGTCACTGCTATTGGACTGTATCAGCTACTGCCATTCCTTTGGACCTACCATCTGCATGGAGAGGGGGAACATGCTGCAGGGGCAACAGCATGATCTCCATATCACTGTCCCAGGCTGCACCGTGGTAAAAAAGCAGCTGAGGGCCATCACTTAAGGAGCGCATCATCCCCATAATCATTTATGAGGAGGCTACTAGATTGTCTGTCAGATCTACCAATCCATCCATGTCAGTTGTGTCCTTGTCTGTCTGTTTGCCGAACAGAACTATACATCCATCCTGGTTTGTGTCTGTGTATGATTGGCCTGTCTTACTCTATGTTTCGACTACTATCATACACTTGGCTCCTATGTTTACTTCTAGTGTGCTGTAGATGAACGATGGGGTGACTGGCGGCCCCACCTGGCAATGATTTTGTCCAGTCAGTCATCGAGACGTGATCTTGACCGCAAGAGTATCACCACACTAGGGGATACGTTAGGTACAATGTTTGGAACACATTTTTTAACTAAGATTGTTTTACTAATTGATAAATTCATTATTGTTAGATTTTCTTGAAGCAGTTTATTTGTTTTTCACAAATTATGTTCAAGATTCCTCTGAAACATGGAGAACAACAAAAACAAAACCCAAGAAGTTCACAAAAGGATGCTTGCATATAATAGCAGGTTTGAAATGGCACGACAAGGTCACCAGTGTGAAACTGATCACAAAAACCAGTGGAAAAAGACACGAGAAAAAGATGCTGGCGATGGATTGGACGCACATAGAAATTGGTGATAGCCTTACCAGGCAGTTCTTGTTCTGGAATCCACAGGGTAAGAGAGGTAGAGGTAAACCAAAGAACACATAGAGGAGAGAATTATGAGGGGGACAAAGAAAGTCAGACTTTGAGTTGATGGCATGCAACAGGAGGACTTGGCTTGTGTTTGTTGATGGCCTATGCTCCCTGGGAGCTGAAGGATATTGATTGATTGATGTCCATGATTCTCTGTTGTGAATATTTAGTTTACTGAATGCATTATTACCGCATGCTGCTGCAGACTTACTCTGAAGCCATTCTTGCTACATCTGCTCTGGCTATGTTTTTTCATCTGAAAAATATATATCAAATTCTTGCTGACTTGATATGAACCTTTGTGTTATTATTTAGTCATTCTGCGTACAGACAGTTTATTTGTATTATTTTGCACATTCTGCCATAACATTTCTTTATAATGTCTCTGAAATGTCAAAGGTGCATGATGATGATGTTCATGATGATAAGTTCTTTTAGTCCAGTATTTTAAACATGCATTCATTACCCCTCAACTCCCAAAGGAGCATAGACTTTCATCAGGTCCTCATGTTCTGTGCCATCTACTCAAGTCTTCTTTATCCCTCTCATTGCTGACACCAGTTTTCTTCTCCATGCGTTTTTCAGTCTCTCTCTACTGCTCTTAACCTGCAGATGTCAGAACAAGGACTGCCTTGGACAGGTTTTTCTCAATGTGTGTCCTATCCATTGCACTGACTTGAAAAACAAAAGGCTTTTTTTCAAACATGTGTTGTTTCCAATCTTTTGTTCTTGTTTGTTTGTTTTGTTGTTGTCTATCAGTTATATAAATGTCTTCATTCCCCCCCCCCCCCTTTTTTTTAACATGAAAATTTCTTGATTGCAGAAAGTTTGGAGCTAACCACATTTGATGTATCTTGAAACCATCATCATCATCATCATCATCATCATGATCATTTTCCTTTGTGCTCCTAACAGTGTGGGGAACCACCATTGCAGCAGATTTCCTGACAGGAAGTCTGCACCAAGCAATCACATGCTCTGTCAGTGTTGGTTTATGTGCCAATTTGCTCTACATGATAATATTTCCAGTCCCGTGCACAACATACAAGTCACCTTATACGACATGCCCGAGGGCACAGTAGTTCTGTTCTTTCTTTGTTTCTTCAGAGATCCCCGGGAACTACGCGGGGCATATCATTAAATGGACCATAAAAAATATTTGTCTGGTATGTCTTTAAATACACAGGGTTAAAAAATATATTATCATGAGAGTGCACAGACTTTGTGTAAGTTTGGCCATCAGTAGTGTTAGACTTGTGTACAGTGATGTGAGATTCCTCTTTTACTGCTTCAGCTACTAAGGGTTACCTGCATGCCAGCCATTTCTGCTACCTAATGGCCCAGGTGAACTTCGGAAACTACTTCAAGAAAACTTCTAAGATAGTTCTTATTGGCTCCAGTCACAAGTGAGTATCTCGTGATATAGTTTTTGCTAGCTCCTATGAGTCTAGTATCTTAGGAAATAGTTTGTTTGAGGTCATAATTAAGTATCTCGTGATATAGTTTTTGTTGGCTCCTATAATGAGTTTGTATTATCTTACGAAATAGTTTGTTTGAGGTTGTAATTAAGTATCTTGTGATATAGTTTTTGTTGGCTCCTATCATGAGTCTGTATTATCTTAGGAAATAGTTTGCTTGAGGTCGTAATTAAGTATCTCGTGATATAATTTTTATTGGCTCCTATCATGAGTCTGTATTAACTTAGGAAATAGTTTGTCTGAGGTTGTAATTAAGTATCTCGTGATATAGTATTTGTTGGCTCCTATCTTGAGTCTGTATTATCTTTGCAAATAGTCTGTCTGAGGTCGCAATTAAGTATCTCGTGACATAGTTTTTGCTGGCTCCTATCATGAGTCTGCATTATCTTAGGAAATAGTTTGTCTGCCGCCGTAATTAAGTATCTCATGTCATAAGCTAGTATCTCGTGATATAGTTTTTGTTGGCTCCTATCATAGTTCCTCAGTGGAATGGTTAATATATCTTTATTTTAGACGTTGAAGGCTGGGACTTGCAAACTATTAGGAACCAATTTGGGACAGAGACCTGGCCAGCCAGAAGTAATTATATAATATAGGTATAGTAAAATGGAGAGATCCTAATTACAGAAAAGCCAGACAAACATTAGTGGAGCAAGAGATAAGACGAAGATGTGTGAGATGGATAGAACACATTGAGGAAACTAGTTGATAGTATCACAAGGCAGTCCTTGTTCTGGAATCCCCAGGGTAAGAGAGGTAGAGGAAGTCCAAAGAACACACGGAGAAGAGAACTGGAGACAGACATGAAGTAGACAAGAAAAGATCTTTAACCAATGGCACGGGACGGGAAAACTTGACATAAGTTTGTTGAACGCCTATGTTCCTGCAATCTTTCGTGCTGTTCACGTCCCCCTAGAGCCACACAATTGGACTGACCTAACATTTGAACAGAAAATTATGATTTATGTGTTGGACCTGATTTCTTTTGATCTTCAAATATTTCCCAGTTTGTTTCTGCAGCAATGTAATTTCTCACTATCCACCGTTTTTGTACTAAATTATTCAGCAAATATACCTGCAGCCAGATAGACATGTTACCTCATGTAATTCCCTGGTCTGTGGTGAGACAAAAGAAATAGTAGTACCACTACTGCCTCATGTATGTCATAATTAGCAAATGGGGTGTTGTGGCATGGGGCTTACAACGTCTTTATGTAAAACTAATTTCTACGTTAACCATCGCAGCAAAAACTCATGAAAGACTTTAGTGCAGGCTTCCGACATGGAACTGCCAGCTGCTCAATAAGAAGCAGAAGTGGGAAAGCAGAAGTAGTAGCAGCAGATAAATATGTTTATGCAGATGAGCACAAATAAATAACTGTCTTACTGCTGCTTTACTTGTAATACAGTTTGCCTATGGAAGAGTTTGCTACCAATGAAGCAATACAGTGTACAGAGGTTTACGAGTATGCACAGAAGCTGGGAAACCCTGCATTTGGACTGCCTCATTTACAGGTTGGTTGTGGTGTTTTTCTTGACTGATTTATCACCTCATATGCACACAGATATCACCCTTTTACCACCTTTCAACTCCTCAAGGGGCGTAGGTCTTCAACAAACTTGTGCCAAGTTTTCCTGTCCTGTGCCATCCGCTCATGGTCTTTCTGTGTCTACTTCATCCCTTTCATCTCTGTCTGCAGTTCTCTTCTTCATGTGTTCTTTGGTTTTCCTCTACCTTTCCTACCCTGGGGATTTCAGAGCAAGGACTGCCTGATAATGCTATCAGCAGGTTTGCTCAATGTGTGTCCTATCCATCTCCAGCGTCATCTTATCATCTTTCGTCCTTTACTGTCTTGACTATCTCACAAAAACATTCAGTTGATTTTAACAGTTTCAGTTTGGAGATTATAATACTTGAAAATTTTAGCTTGTTTGATATTCTAATGTGTATAATGCAAGCATTAAAAATGATCTTTAACTTTGTATCATTTTCTGATACTCTGGCATAGGTTATTTGTAAAGTGCCTTGTCACATTATAATTTGAAGTCTACCCTAGTAAGATACACCAAATTGTTTGTAGTTGAACTGACTGATAATTGAACTGTTTAGGTGGCAAAAAGATTGTCATGGTTTATACTGATTTGAGTCAATGACATCATGTTACAAGCAATTGGAAGAAATAATTGAGGCCCTTGAGATGTGGATATATAGAAAAAAGGGTTGCATCTTATGGAAAGAAAACAAATAAAGAGGTCTAGAAAACATAGGAATTGAAGGACAATTAATGAAAGATCAGAATTAGCTAAAATATTTTGGCCATATAAACAGATATAATACATTACTGAAGACCATAATAGAAAAAAGATTTGAACCAAACGCGTAACTGGAAGACAGCGCTGCAAGTGGGAAAATAACATCAAGTTATGGACAAGAAACAGCCTTTCAGAATGTACCATCAAGACAAGAGACAGAAGACTTTGGAGATCAGTTGCAGCCAACCTTTGATGTAGAGATGGCAGCTTGTGGTGATGATGAGTTAATGACAAAATGAAGGAAAAATCAGCAGAATAAATACATAAAAACTGTAAAGATGATAAATCACATAGACAGGAAACAAAAAATGTGATCAGAATAATTAACCCAAAGTCATATTTTATTGCAGTCAGACCATTTCTGTAATATATAGGTAAATACGGAAAGAACAAGAAATTAAAAGAGAAATAGTTAAAATTATCAAAGCTTGGCAAATAAAATAATTTGGATGTATGAAGAGTTATAACACACTGATGATAGCCATAAAAGTTTAAGGCACACATGTAAGAGGACAAGAGGTGGGAATGTAAACAACAAGAGGTGAATGGAAAGCAGCCTATCAGAGCCTACAGTTTAGGAAAGTGACAGAAATTATTGTAAATCCATTACAGCCAATCATTGATGTGCAGACATCACCTGATTTGGTCAGGAATAGTGTTTTGTTCATTTGTAAAGCTGGCTCCAGTACCATTTTTTTAACTTTATTTTATTATCACTTTTACAGCAGCCCCCTTCATTTTATTTATACATGTTGTATTACATCCATTACTGCCACCCTGTTTTTATTGCATTCTATTTGTACAGTGTGCTTGTTATTTATTAGTTATTTATTTTCGTCAGTTAAAAGTTTGTCATTGCGTAACAAATCCTTGAATACTAGCTTTCACTGTAAACAAGTGAAAGCAGTCTCATTGCAGATACTGTCTTAGCTGGAGGTGGAAGGGTGTGTGTGTGGAGTAGTGTTAGAGACTTCATTATACTAGGTATCAGATTTATGAGGTGGGGTGACCTGTTCCCTTCCTTGCTGCCTTTGCCTTATCTAACAAGAGCAAAGTCAGGTACCCATTTACAGCTGGATAGGCTGGAGCATGATGGTTTTAAACTCTGTAAATTTACCTCGAGAAGCAAACATACTATCTATTCTGCCACTCGACTAAAATGATTTTTTATTTTTTAAACTGTTATAATGTTGCCTGAGAGTAACATCCATGCATGCTAGCATTCACTTTACTGTCATGTTTTATTGTCCTAATTTTTTCAGATCTACAAGTACCTATATGCCTGCAGGCTGGCAGATTATGGAATAATTCCAGAGGTAAGTTTACTGACCTCACAGTGTGATTGGACAACCTTGAATATTTGACAAGAGTTGTAATGTGTAGATGAAAAAAGAAAAGAAGGCTGTGAATGGAACCAGCCACTCAGTCTTGTAATAACAAGACAGCACTACAAAAAATGCCACATGTAGTTCCCAGAGGAACTGATGACAAGAACCAGACAAGTGATAGTGGAAGAACCAGACAAGCGATAGTGGAAGAACCAGACAAGCGATAGTGGAACAGAAAATGAGAAGACGATGCTGGAGATGGATAGGACACACCTTGAGAAAACTTGTTGATAGCATGACCAGGCAGTCCTTGTTCTGGAATCTCCAGGGTAAGAGAGGTAGAGGAAGACCCAAGAACACATGGAGAAGAGAACTGGAGACAGACATGAAGGGGATGAAAAAGAATGGAAAGACCATGAGCTGATGGTATGGGACAAGAAGACTTGACACAAGTTTGTTGAAGACATAGGCTTCTTGAGGAGTTGGAAGGTGGCGAGCAAGTTCCCAGAGGTCTCTGAGGAGGCAAAGAAAGAATAGCACCTGCTCCGCCATGCATTTCTTAAGAGGCAATTAACGTGAGGTTGTGGGTGGTACTGGTGGTCTCATCATATATAAAACATTTTGTACAGAAACCACCACTACAAAAGTACATGAATGCTTTGCTGCTGATTTCCTGCAACGGGACCAACTACAGTAGTGGCTCCATGCTCCATAAGGAGCAAAAAAAGAAATAACGATGACTTATCATCATCATCAGCTGCCATCTCCACAACGAAGGTTGGCTGTAATGGATGTCCAACATCTTCTGTCTCTTGTCTTGATGGTGCAATGTGACAGACTCTTTCCTGTTCAACCCTTGATATTATCTTCCCACTTATAGCGCTTTTTTCCTCTTGCATATTTGCCTTCAAGATGCTGATGATGACTACCAAAAACACAATCTTGTTTATGTAAGAAAACGGTGATAAATAATTGCGTACTTCCTCCACATAATTTGTGCCACACATCAGATTTAGGTCGTATTGAGCAGTTAACATGTTTACATGCAAATCTAACACTGTCAGAACTGCATATTCATTCATTTATTCATTCCCATTAGCTTCCCTAGGAACATAGGCCTTCAACATATTTATGTAGTCCCTTTTGTCCTGTGCCGTCCATTAATGATTTGTGTCTCAAGTGCTCTTCTGCATGTGTTTTTAGGTCTCCTCTATTCCTCTTACCCTGGGGATTCTAGAATAATACGGTAAAGGTAGTCCCATAGCAGATATTGCCGTAGGGGAGTGAAGTGTTTAAGACTGCGCTATGCAAGGTCCAGCATCAAGAAGTGGGGGGGGGGGGGGGGGACCAGTTCCCTTCCTGGCTAACTCGAGAGAAAAATCAGGTACCGATTTACAGCTGGGGTGTGTTGAAACCGTGAATCGAACCCGGCACCTTTGCCACGAGAGACCAATGCTCTAACCACTATAGAATAATAATGCCTTGTAATGAGAGGGATAGATTTCCTGCATGTGTGTCCTATCCATCACCAGAGTCTTCTTCTCATCTCTTGATCCACTGGCACTTGTCCGGTTCTTGTCATCTCTTGATCCACTGCCACTTGTCTGGTTCTTGTCATCTCTTGATCCACTGCCACTTGTCTGGTTCTTGTCATCTCTTGATCCACTGCCATTTGCCTGGTTCTTGTCATCTCTTGATCCACTGCCACTTGTCTGGTTCTTGTCATCTCTTGATCCACTGCCACTTGTCTGGTTCTTGTCATCTCTTGATCCACTGCCATTTGTCTGGTTCTTGTCATCTCTTGATCCACTGGTTCTTGTCATCTCTTGATCCACTGCCACTTGTCTGGTTCTTGTCATCTCTTGATCCACTGCCACTTGTCTGGTTCTTGTCATCTCTTGATCCACTGGCACTTGTCTGGTTCTTGTCATCTCTTGATCCACTGCCATTTGTCTGGTTATTGTCATCTCTTGATCCACTGCCATTTGTCTGGTTCTTGTCATCTCTTGATCCACTGCTTCTTGTCAGTTCCTGATCCACTGTCACTCGTCTGGTTCTTGTCATCTCTTGATCCACTGGCACTTGTCTGGTTCTTGTCATCTCTTGTTCCACTGCACTTGTCTGGTTCTTGTCATCTCTTGATCCACTGCCACTTGTCTGGTTCTTGTCATCTCTTGATCCACTGGCACTTGTCCGGTTCTTGTCATCTCTTGATCCACTGCCACTTGTCTGGTTCTTGTCATCTCTTGATCCACTGCCACTTGTCCGGTTCTTGTCATCTCTTGATCCACTGCCACTTGTCTGGTTCTTGTCATCTCTTGATCCACTGCCACTTGTCTGGTTCTTGTCATCTCTTGATCCACTGCCATTTGCCTGGTTCTTGTCATCTCTTGATCCACTGCCACTTGTCTGGTTCTTGTCATCTCTTGATCCACTGGCACTTGTCTGGTTCTTGTCATCTCTTGATCCACTGCCATTTGTCTGGTTCTTGTCATCTCTTGATCCACTGGTTCTTGTCATCTCTTGATCCACTGCCACTTGTCTGGTTCTTGTCATCTCTTGATCCACTGCCACTTGTCTGGTTCTTGTCATCTCTTGATCCACTGGCACTTGTCTGGTTCTTGTCATCTCTTGATCCACTGCCATTTGTCTGGTTCTTGTCATCTCTTGATCCACTGGTTCTTGTCATCTCTTGATCCACTGCCACTTGTCTGGTTCTTGTCATCTCTTGATCCACTGCCACTTGTCTGGTTCTTGTCATCTCTTGATCCACTGCCACTTGTCTGGTTCTTGTCATCTCTTGATCCACTGCCACTTGTCTGGTTCTTGTCATCTCTTGATCCACTGGCACTTGTCCGGTTCTTGTCATCTCTTGATCCACTGCCACTTGTCTGGTTCTTGTCATCTCTTGATCCACTGCCACTTGTCTGGTTCTTGTCATCTCTTGATCCACTGCCATTTGTCTGGTTCTTGTCATCTCTTGATCCACTGCCACTTGTCTGGTTCTTGTCATCTCTTGATCCACTGCCACTTGTCTGGTTCTTGTCATCTCTTGATCCACTGCCATTTGTCTGGTTCTTGTCATCTCTTGATCCACTGGTTCTTGTCATCTCTTGATCCACTGCCACTTGTCTGGTTCTTGTCATCTCTTGATCCACTGGCACTTGTCTGGTTCTTGTCATCTCTTGATCCACTGCCATTTGTCTGGTTCTTGTCATCTCTTGATCCACTGCCATTTGTCTGGTTCTTGTCATCTCTTGATCCACTAGCAGTAGCACTTGTCTGGTTCTTGTCATCTCTTGATCCACTAGCAGTAGCACTTGTCTGGTTCTTGTCATCTCTTGATCCACTGCCATTTGTCTGGTTCTTGTCATCTCTTGATCCACTGGTTCTTGTCATCTCTTGATCCACTGCCACTTGTCTGGTTCTTGTCATCTCTTGATCCACTGCCACTTGTCTGGTTCTTGTCATCTCTTGATCCACTGGCACTTGTCTGGTTCTTGTCATCTCTTGATCCACTGCCATTTGTCTGGTTCTTGTCATCTCTTGATCCACTGCCATTTGTCTGGTTCTTGTCATCTCTTGATCCACTGGTTCTTGTCATCTCTTGATCCACTGCCACTTGTCTGGTTCTTATCATCTCTTGATCCACTGCCACTTGTCTGGTACTTGTCATCTCTTGATCCACTGCCACACCTCTGGTTCTTGTCATCTCTTGATCCACTGCCACTTGTCTGGTTCTTGTCATCTCTTGATCCACTGGCACTTGTCTGGTTCTTGTCATCTCTTGATCCACTGCCACTTGTCTGGTTCTTGTCATCTCTTGATCCACTGCCACTTGTCTGGTTCTTGTCATCTCTTGATCCACTGCCATTTGTCTGGTTCTTGTCATCTCTTGATCCACTGCCACTTGTCTGGTTCTTGTCATCTCTTGATCCACTGCCATTTGTCTGGTTCTTGTCATCTCTTGATCCACTGGTTCTTGTCATCTCTTGATCCACTGCCACTTGTCTGGTTCTTGTCATCTCTTGATCCACTGCCACTTGTCTGGTTCTTGTCATCTCTTGATCCACTGGCACTTGTCTGGTTCATGTCATCTCTTGATCCACTGCCATTTGTCTGGTTCTTGTCATCTCTTGATCCACTGGTTCTTGTCATCTCTTGATCCACTGCCACTTGTCTGGTTCTTGTCATCTCTTGATCCACTGCCACTTGTCTGGTTCTTGTCATCTCTTGATCCACTGCCACTTGTCTGGTTCTTGTCATCTCTTGATCCACTGCCACTTGTCTGGTTCTTGTCATCTCTTGATCCACTGCCACTTGTCTGGTTCTTGTCATCTCTTGATCCACTGGCACTTGTCTGGTTCTTGTCATCTCTTGATCCACTGGCACTTGTCTGGTTCTTGTCATCTCTTGATCCACTGGCACTTGTCTGGTTCTTGTCATCAGTTCTACATTGTTGACCTTGTCATACTATTTCAATCCTTCTATTCTACGTAAGTACCCATTTATGAAAGTGTATTTATAAGGAGTGAAGATGGAAATGATTGGTTAAAAAAATATGTTGTCTAAGCCAGTTATATATAATCATGTTTCCTTAAGCCTTTTGCTAAGACCATCCTTCAGTCTTCCTCTTGGCTGTTGTGGCGTAGCGTAGGAAGGATAAGAATTATTGGAAGAATTAATAGATATGAATGTGGAAGATTTGGCTCAAGAATTCCTGTTGGGTTTTTTGCACCGCTGAAGGGAGACGAAGAGGGTAAATTCTCCTAACTAGACAAGGTCTGGGAAAAGTTGTAAGGAGATATTTGGTCTTTCGCTACCATAGTCCCCTTCTCAGTTATCTATTATTATTATCCTTTTAATTATATATTTTACAAGCCCCCCCCCCCCCCCCCCTCCCATTATAAAGGAAGATAAACATCAGACAATATGTAACATCTAATAGAAGGAACGCACAGTGGGCTGATCACCTGCTTGCCAACCAATCTGATTACGGAAACAATGATAGATTGTTTGGTCTGTTTTTGTTCCACAAAGACGCCACTAGGCGTGGTGGAAACAGCGATAGATTGATCAATTTGTTGTTGCCCTAAGACGCCACTAGGCGTACTGGCCACATACCGCTTTGCCGGTTGATGGCTAAGGATGGAAGAAGAAGAAGAAGAAGAATAGAAGGAACAAAGCATGGGGTACAGTATATACACCCAATTGGTTTATTAAAATTAAAATGAATAGATGGTGGATGATAGTATTGTCGATGGAATTAGTGTCTGCTGTATGTACTATGTGTCTCACAATTCAAGTGTTTTTCATTATGGATGACAAAAATATGGCATTGATATGGTGAGTTCCCTTTTTCAAGGAACTTATCTTTTCAGCCCCTGGCTGATAGTGAAGCGTGGTTAGTTCTCCGGTCTCCTGACATTGCACCAGGTAGGTCTTGAATGGTTCGGATTTGCCTTCTCTGTGCTCGACTTCGTATTCTGCTCTGAGATTGGACTGTCGTGCAAGGCTCCACCATAGACTGAAGACAAATACGACGGCTTCATTAATTTTCTAGCTTTAGAAAGCAGTCTTTCCCTAAGCCGTCCGTCTGCCAGTCATCTCAGATTTTAGTTTCTAACATCATATGTCTAGAGCCTAATCTTGAATTAAAGTTTCCCCCCTTTCTTATTATATTTCTGCCCAAGTGGCAGTATTATAATTCTTTTAGTAAGAATTTATCGTCACGTAACATGATGAATTATTATAAATGTCAGTTAAACCCACCAAATTTATCATAGAAATGTCGGCAACAGTATTCTAGTTCTGCGCCTCTAGCCTAATCGTCATGTCAATTATGATGAATTTAACAAATAATTGTCGGACACTAGTATTATAGAATTGTCTGACACCATTATCACAACACTTCATGTCTGGTCGCATCGTCATGTAAATAATGAAATATATGTCACGGTCTGTCAACATTATCGTTAATATTAAATTTCCGCTAGTCTAAGCGTCGGGTCGAAAAATAATCAAATAATATGGAAATTAATAGATATATATATATATATTCCCGTTATACATTATTATGAACATGTACATATCCCGTGGGATCATAAAATACACCCGATCACATGTGGCTGGATGTGATCGTAAAACAAAAATATGAATAAAGTAAACGCAGTTATACCAATTTTGCGTCGATTTTATAAGGTACTACACATTTCATCACAATACTATTTTCTAGCGAGATTTTCACTTACCTACTCAGAGATGGACCATAATCACAATTTAGACACGTGGCTTCAATGCTTTTAATGCGTGAATTCGCCGATATCTGGATTAGGTCTAGCTGTCTCGAGGTTTCCTGGGCAAGTGAAAAAATGGCTGGGTTTGCTGCACTTTTAGCGGGTCATTTCCGCTTTGGGCACGTGATCCGAAGCGTGCATCATGTGACCTTAGCATCATATAGACGCTCCAATCAATAACGTTAAAAGTCACGTGGGGGTTTCCTAAAGTGGCATAAACTGGTCCTATCTAAGTTTAAGCAGTCGGTCCTAAATTAAAACAGGTTTCTAGCTACCGAGGTCAGGGGTCAACAATGACGTCGTATCTAAAAATAGTATTAGACTCTAGGAGAAAATCACTGAACGCTAGGAGAAAATCCGCAAGTGGAATTTCCCGTGACTTTACGGGCTTCTCGATCATGCACTGAAGATGATAAAAAATGGCGTCTCGTAATTAAAAATAAAGAAGAGAAGATTGGGCAAGTCGTCACACAAGCCCCTCCTCAAGTTTGACGTTCCGTCCAACTCCTCTGGTCCTGTCTTCCTCTTCTTGTACAGCTTCTAATTTTTCCTCGTTTGCATCCGGATGTCTGCTCAAAAAATCTGCCCCTTCCTTTGTTCTTCCCAGGTATGTATTCTATGTGAAATGAATATGGCTGCAACAGGAGTGACCATCTCATAAGCCGGGCATTAAGGTTCTTCGACGCTGCAAGAAATATCAACGGTTGGTGATCACACTGCACCGTGAACTTTTTCCCGTATAAATATGGTTGAAACTTCTGCACCACCCAGATAAGCGACAGACATTCTCGTTCGATGGTAGAGTAGTTCTGTTCAGCTGAGTTCAATTTCCTACTGGCATATGCAATGGGGAATAGCGTTGCGGAAGGTCCCTCACCAGGCTGGAGGAGAGTGGCTCCTATCCCTATATTGCTAGCATCGGTTCGCAGCGTAAAATTCAGAGTTAAGTCAGGCAGTCGCAGAATTGGCCTAGCATTGAGTTTCTCCTTCAGCAGCGTGTAGGCATTTTCGCACTCCGCTGTCCAGGTTCCCATTCTTGGTTAACGCGGTCAGTGGTGCACTCAGGGCATTAAAATCTTTAATATATCTCTGGTAGAAGCCACATAGAGACACAAATGACCTGACATCCTTTTTAGTCTGGGGTCGTGGGGCACGCTGTAACTTCTCAATATTACGTGCATCTGGTAACATGCATCCATGCGAGATGGTGTGTCCCAGGAATTCTAGCTGCTCGCAGGCAATTTGACATTTTGTAGGGCGAGCGGTGAGTCCTGTTTCTCTAAGTCTTTCGAAGAGTAGGGAAACTGCGTCCAGGTGCTCATCAAAGGTGTTCGTGGCAATAAGTATGTCATCCATGAAATTACTTATCCCAGGGTGGTTCAGGGGTTCCAGTAGCTTCCTCATCATACGAGTAAAGACGCTTGGTGCGTTGCTTAGCCCAAATGGCAATACATTAAACACTCGTAATGGCCCTCAGAAGTACTGAATGCTAACATGTGTCGAATTTCCTCTTTTACCGGGATCTGGTAGTACCCTTTGCTAAGGTCTATCTTTGAAAAGTATCGCGCTCTACTCAGCTTGGTGAAAAGCTGATTCTGATCAGGTAAGGGCTCAGCTTGAAATTCAGTTACAGCGTTTAGCCTTCGGTAGTCTATGCAGAGGCGATGTTCTCCTGTGGATTTTCTAAGCAACACCACACTCGCACTATAAGGAGACTCTGATTTTGAGATAATATTTTCCTTAAGCAGGTACTCGATTTCCTCACTCAATGCCTTTGCCTTAGCATAAGGAACAGGATAGTTCTTAACTCGTACCGGGGCGAGGTCTGTTAGCTTCATATCAAATTCTATCAGGTTGGTCATGCCAGGTTTATCCGTGAGTGTACTAGTGTGTTTTCTCAACAACTGTTTCACCTGTGCCTGCTGATCCTCCGTTAAAGTTGAACTGATCCTAACATCTTGGTGAGTTTCACCCTGGCGAAGAGGGTATTCACATGAGGTCAGGGGTTCTGCCTCAGTTTCCGTCGCAATAGCCAGTGTCAGGAAATGTGCTGGTTCTGCACCCGGTCTTTCATAATATTGCTTCAGCAGGTTTATGTGGTAAATTTTCTGCTTCCCCTTTATGGCAATCTTGTAATTGGTGCGCGACATTTTCTCAACAATTTTATATGGACCTCTCCACCCGATTTGCAATTTATTATTGCTACTGGGCAGGAGTAATGAGACCTGTTCTCCTACTTCTAGCTTCCTATCCTTCGCAGTGCGGTTGTAGTAATGTGCATGTTTACGACGCGCACGGCATACGTTTTCCTTTGCCAGTTCCCATCCTGTTTTAAGGCGTTGGGTCAACTCATTCACGTATTGAGATGCAGAGGTGACTGTTTCATCAGCTTTATCATCTGTCCAAGTACGTAACAGTGCCTCTAGAGGTCCTTTTATAGGTCTACCAAACAGCAATGTGGCAGGTGGCATCCCAGTAGAATTGTGGGGTACTTCGCGGTAAGCAAATAGTGCTGCGGGTAAGTATTGATCCCAGCTCTCTGGTTTTTCCTGCGCAAGTTTCCGAAGGATGGAAATAAGGATCCCGTTAAACCGCTCCACCTGGCCATTTGCTTGGGGGTGGTAGGGAGAGGTGTGGATATGTCGGGCCTGAAATAACCTAAACACTTCCTCTGTGAGTTTTCTTCGGAATTGTGACCCATTATCTGTCAGGATCTGTGATGGAAACCCTAGCCGAGTAAATATGGTGAGCAGAGCCTCAGCAACATGCTTGGAATCACAGGCGGGCATAGCAATTGCCTCTGCCCACATTGAGCAACAATCCACTAATGTGGGTATATAACTGTTTCTCTTTTTGCTACAAATAAGTGGACCCACAATATCCACCGCTACTTGTTCGAAGGGTGTGCCCAAGATTGGCATTTCTCCCAGAGTGGCTGGGGCTGTCCAGTGTTTCGGCGCTGTCCTCTGGCACTGCGGGCATGATTTCATATATCTCTGAATATCTGCGTTGATACCTGGCCAATAATAATGACATGAAATACGCTGAATCGTGGCACTTATACCCATATGGCCACTAAACGGAAGGGCATGGCCCATTTCTAGGACCTGGGCTCGGTATGATGACAGGAACCACAAGTTGCCCATGTTCCTGTCCTCCATTTCCTGCTTTCCGATGCAACGGCCCATTTTTCTTGTAGAAGTCTCCCTTTTGGAGAGGAGTGTGCACTCTCAGTAGTTTTTTGTAGCAGGGCGCTGGAGATTGATCCTCAGTTTGTGCCTTCTTTAATTCCTCAGGAAGGATGTTGGGTGGGGATTCCAACTCCGTATTCCGTTTGGCCTGTCCTCTAGTGGTGACAGCCGCCACAACCAGAGGGTGAATGGGTTCTCCCAAGAACACATACCTACACCCTAAGATCAAGGGATAAATAGGGTCGTCCAAAATCGCTGCTCTGATTTCCCCAGTCACATATTTCGATTTGACCTGAATCTTGGCTATGGCCAAACGCATAGGTGCTGCACTTTTAGTAGGTCCTTGTATTTCTATAGTGTCTTCTGTCATCTGGTCAGGCTTGACTAGGGATGCACAGACAACTGCGTCGAACGCAAGGCCTGTATCATAAAGGCAGGTCACCTCTTGGTCGTTTACGAGTACTACCTCAACGACTGGGGGATGTCGGGGTTTGTCCAGAGGTTCTTCCGGTCCATTTCCCCTTTCGGCACCTTTACGTAAGCAGGCAGCATGATGAGGTGGGTTTTTTCGGTTGCACTCCTGCGTATTGTGGGTGATTGTTCTACAGTGCTTACACCATTTTTCCCCTTCCCTCTGCTGCTGGAAAGTTGATCTCTGAGTAGTCTTGTAGTCTGGCTTGTCATGCTTTTTGAAGTTAGTATGAGGTGGTCTCACTTGGGGGTCCACGTGTGACTCAGCTGTCTGTCTAGAAACGTAATTTGGTTGTTTCCGTCGGGGTGGTGGATTCTCTGATAGTGCTGCCTGATACCGTTCCGCTAACTGGACTATGGATTCTAAAGTGCTGGTCCCATTCTCTGTCAGGAATCTTCTCATGTCGGAAGTCATGGTGTCCTTCAGTTGTTCGATCATGACCATTTCCTTCAGGCCTTCCCAATCATGAGTAAAATTTCCTAGGGCACCCCACTTCTCCACATAGGAATCCAGTCTCGCAGCAAACTGAGTGTGACGCTACACTGTAATTCTGAATTCCAACCGGCCCGATTCTGTCGTCTATTTTTGTATTTCCGGCCCGATTCTGTGATTCTGTTTTGAGTTTCACCATTTCTCTTCTCTTTTGTAATTATATGGGGTTTGCCTTGGTTCTTCTCATGTGAATATATATCGTGTTTGGTAATTTTGAGTGGGAAAATTAAACGGGTTCGTTTTATGATGGTAGGTTTATTTTATTCTAGCATCAGTTTTACCCTCTCCTATATTTTTCGCGATTCCCGTAGATTCCATTGTTTACGAAAATCGATATTTTCGGGCACTCCTGTATGACGCGTCAGAGGCACGAGACCATCTCGTAATGTGACACAATTTCCTGACACGCGGTATCACGAGTCCGGAAACACGCGGCCGTCACAGGACGTGACGCAATTTTAAGCTACGTGGAATTTGCGTAGGTGGCCAGTATTGATTTTTCCTAGCGCTCCCATTGGTCCGAGTGAAAACTTAGGATAGACGTGGGAGGAATTCGCGTGGGTGTTTTCTCTTGTATTCTTGTATATAATGAGACAGAAAACGGGGATTCGTTCTCTATGAAAAATAAGTGTCAGCTGCAAGACTTCACATTTATCGTTCTCCACTGGGGGAAAAACCAGCGATGAATTGGTATGTAGGATTTTATCTTATTATCGTTTTATTCATTAGAGGGTTCTTTGAGAAATTCGCCCGTAGTTAATTCTTCGGGGACATTAAAACTTAAAGTTTTAAACGATAGTGCCATCCATTATCAATTTTTGAAGAACGACGTAAATGCAAAAGTGTGCATAAGTCTTTTTAGGATTTTTTGGCAGTAGATCGGAGAGTGTGAAGTTATGAGAGACACGTGTGCTCCTATTTGTAGAATGTTATGTAAAACCACCAGTTATTTCTGTGTATTTTCTAATGTAAATTTATGGGGAAATCCCTGGTGTGTTCGTTAATTTTTCTGAGCCTTAAAAATGTGAGAAATATTGTCGGAGGGTTCAGATTTACGTTGTAAATGAATTATACTGCTTAGGGGAGGAAACTATTCCTACAGCGAGTTTTAATTTAAATAGGAGTAAGCCGGGGAAACTCCTGTGTTAATGGGTAAAAGGATTTCCCTATTTTTGTCAAGTTTGAACACGTGATCGGCCATGCGTGTCGGCCTTGTAATATGTCGGGAGGTTTTGTTTATTTTCCCTGGCAGATTTTGGTAGAAGGAGGGGGGATGAAGAGGCCACGTGGGATAGTGGTATTTTATGTATTGTGTGAAGAACGAGAGAAGGAGTGTGATTTTAGTGCCACGTGGGTAATATTAATTTTTGTATTGCTGTACATGACGAGTGAGCCATGTGGGCAATATTATTTTTTGTATTGTTGTAAATGACGAGTGAAGGGGAGTTAGGTTAGAGATGCGTTAGGTTGGAATTGTTATACAATAGACGCATCTTCTTTTAATTTCAGCGAGTCCCGGCAAGAATAGTGGGAAGCGTAAATTTGCCCATGTGCAAAATTACCCACGGCAAAAGGACCTAGCTTAAGGGTTAGACCTATGGTCTCTGTCAGTGAAGCTCCTATGCTTCAGCTGGACCGTGGTTTATTTATCACACTGCCCGAGCTCATCGCTATTATAATCTCCAGCATCGACACGAGGTCGGAGACTGGTGTAATTTCAGACAGCCAGAATTCAAGCCTTGTTTTTCCTCTAACTCCGGAGCGGGTTAAAAGAGGGAAATTATTCAGCGGCAGTGAGGATTTCGACAGTAAATCAAGCACCGAATTCAGGAGCAGGGGAGACGGGGTTAACATCCCTGGGTCCTGATAGTAGAGAAGAGAGTAGCGGAGAGCCGGCGTCATCAGTCCTTGAGTGTTAGAGAGACACTGAGAACACGAGAGAGACGGAGGGAGAAAATAGACATGGACCAGTAGGGTCGTTGTTCAGTATCCATTTGAAGGATAGACACTGAGTCTGCGTTCGAAAAAAAACCCAAGTCTATTATGTTAGCAATTCTTGTGGTGTAGTTATCAGCGCATATCGCCTAACAAGTAGAAAGCTGTGTAGCGTTTCGTTGAGGAGGAAGTCAACCAGGAACTTAAGACAGTAGAAATTTATTAGTGTTAGAGAGTGGAGGCTAAAGTTGACAGCCCCACCAAATTAGATTTGGTTTAAATCACTAACCATTTTTATTGTTCCTCAGCAGGGTGACAGAAAGAGTGAATGTGATTTGGGTTTTTTTTTTTTTTTCTCTCGTGTCTCTCAATTTAATTGTTACTTTGGTTTTTCCAGGCCGTGCAACAGTGCACGCTATCGACTGACTTGATGACGTAATATGCCATTTTATGTTTTTCTTGTATGTAAATAAATATATACATATATTATTTACTGGATCAGCTTCTATTCTTTACTATACTTACTCTATGTTGTCTGTATAGTGGTGTTTGTGGTCGTATTTATACACCTTATCTCCTTGTATTTAAAGGAAGTCAGAGGAGGGCGAGACTATAGCCAGTCTAAAGTTAGAAGCGGCAAGGGGAGATTCAAATCCTGGTTCTATCCCTTGAGCCAATAGTCGCGTCTGTCCACAGGCATGTCATTTTCCATCTAAATTCTATTTTCTCAGACTTTCTCATACTAGGGTTTTGCTTTCATTCAGGCACACTCTATAAAATTAAAACCACTTCGTGACACTGAGCAACGCTCTCTCCAACTTCCCTCCTAGAGTTACGGAACCTCTTCCGATAGGCGTCAGCATGTAACTCATAACGAACCAGTAGTGCCTTTTTCAGCGAGTCATAGTCTTCCTGTAAACCTGGAGGAAGCTTGCTATACACTTCATAAGCAGTTCCTCTAAGCCCTTGCGACAGTTTCAGGTTCCACTTGGTTCTCTCCAAACCAAACGTGGTGGCAAACTTCTCAAATTTGTCCAAATACACATCGATAGAGTCAGCTCGTTCCGAGAAAGCTTCGAATGGAAACGTCAAGGGTCCCAAGTTGGACACGTGTGAGGATGGCAAAGGTCCTGGGCTCCCCGTGTGCAAGGAGGGCATATCATCTGATCGTGGCGATAGGTTGCCTGATGATGTAGATGCTGTCGCACCGGCTACTGGTTCAACTCTTTGAGCCTGTCCCTGCATCTCTAACTGCTTCATCTTCAGTGCATGCTCACGTTTATCTCTCTCGCTTCTTTCCTTAGCGTCTACAGCTTTTATCCTCTCATCTATTTCGGCTAACTTTATTTGCTCTTCTCTTTCAGCTTTTGCTGTTTCTCGAGCGTAATACTTATCAGTCTCGACACTGACATAATTCGCAAGGTCCACCCCACTATAACCTAGATCTCGACCAGCCTCTCCTAGTGCTGCCTTAAGCTTAACTATTTCAGCCATCTTTTTCTGTTATAGTCCACACTGAGTAAGCTAGTGCTACCTTATAATAGTATTTCTAACAACAAGCAAAAACTTACTAATTATCAAACTGCTGTAGAATGAAATTACTACAGTTATGGAGACTTAAGGTCTATAATTCAATGAAATACAATATCATGAACTAACTTAATTAAATACAACATATATAAAGGGATTCACCAATCAATGCCTGAAATTCTAGAAAAAATGTTTTCTGTCTTTCTAGAGCTCACTGTGTGAAAATACATGTGTTAAAATGGTATACTGTAATGACTGAATGAATGATACTATCCCAGAGGTATGATAAAATACATAAGTTCAAATCCCGGACTGAGACCCCAGTGTGGCGTAGCATAGGAAGGATAAGAATTATTAGAAGAATTAATAGATATGAATGTGGAAGATTTGGCTCAAGAATTCCTGTTGGGTTTTTCCATCTCTGAAGGGTGACGAAGAGGGTAAATTCTCCTAACTAGACAAGGTCTGGAAAAGGTTGTAAGGAGATATTTGGTCTCTCGCTACCATAGTCCCCTTCTCAGTTATCTATTATTATTATCCTTTGAATTATATATTTTACGAGCCCCCACTTCCCTCCTAGAGTTACGGAACCTCTTCCGATAGGCGTCAGCATGTAGTGTGGCGTAGCGTAGGAAGGATAAGAATTATTAGAAGAATTAATAGATATGAATGTGGAAGATTTGGCTCAAGAATTCCTGTTGGGTTTTTCCACCGCTGAAGGGAGACGAAGAGGGTAAATTCTCCTAACTAGACAAGGTCTGGGAAAAGTTGTAAGGAGATATTTGGTCTCTCGCTACCATAGTCCCCTTCTCAGTTATCTATTATTATTATCCTTTTAATTATATATTTTACGAGCCCCCCTCCCTTATAAAGGAAGATAAACATCAGACAATATGTAACATCTAATAGAAGGAACAAAGCATGGGGTACAGTATATACACCCAATTGGTTTATTAAAATTAAAATGAATAGATGGTGGATGATAGTATTGTCGATGGAATTAGTGTCTGCTGTATGTACTATGTGTCTCACAATTCAAGTGTTTTTCATTATGGATGACAAAAATATGGCATTGATATGGTGAGTTCCCTTTTTCAAGGAACTTATCTTTTCAGCCCCTGGCTGATAGTGAAGCGTGGTTAGTTCTCCGGTCTCCTGACGTTGCACCAGGTAGGTCTTGAATGGTTCGGATTTGCCTTCTCTGTGCTCGACTTCGTATTCTGCTCTGAGATTGGACTGTCGTGCAAGGCTCCACCATAGACTGAAGACAAATACGACGGCTTCATTAATTTTCTAGCTTTAGAAAGCAGTCTTTCCCTAAGCCGTCCGTCTGCCAGTCATCTCAGATTTTAGTTTCTAACATCATATGTCTAGAGCCTAATCTTGAATTAAAGTTTCCCCCCTTTCTTATTATATTTCTGCCCAAGTGGCAGTATTATAATTCTTTTAGTAAGAATTTATCGTCACGTAACATGATGAATTATTATAAATGTCAGTTAAACCCACCAAATTTATCATAGAAATGTCGGCAACAGTATTCTAGTTCTGCGCCTCTAGCCTAATCGTCATGTCAATTATGATGAATTTAACAAATAATTGTCGGACACTAGTATTATAGAATTGTCTGACACCATTATCACAACACTTCATGTCTGGTCGCATCGTCATGTAAATAATGAATATATGTCACGGTCTGTCAACATTATCGTTAATATTAATTTCCGCTAGTCTAAGCGTCGGGTCGAAAATAATCAAATAATATGGAAATTAATAGATATATATATATATATTCCCGTTATACATTATTATGAACATGTTGTACATATCACGTGGGATCATAAAATACACCCGATCACATGTGGCTGGATGTGATCGTAAAACAAAAATATGAATAAAGTAAACGCAGTTATACCAATTTTGCGTCGATTTTATAAGGTACTACACATTTCATCACAATACTATTTTCTAGCGAGATTTTCACTTACCAACTCAGAGATGGACCATAATCACAATTTAGACATGTGGCTTCAATGCTTTTAATGCGTGAATTCGCCGATATCTGGATTAGGTCTAGCTGTCTCGAGGTTTCCTGGGCAAGTGAAAAAATGGCTGGGTTTGCCGCACTTTTAGCGGGTCATTTCCGCTTTGGGCACGTGATCCGAAGCGTGCATCATGTGACCTTAGCATCATATAGACGCTCCAATCAGTAACGTTAAAAGTCACGTGGGGGTTTCCTAAAGTGGCATAAACTGGTCCTATTTAAGTTTAAGCAGTCGGTCCTAAATTAAAACAGGTTTCTAGCTACCGAGGTCAGGGGTCAACAATGACGTCGTATCTAAAAATAGTATTAGACTCTAGGAGAAAATCACTGAACGCTAGGAGAATATCCGCAAGTTTAATTTCCCGTGACTTTACGGGCTTCTCGATCATGCACTGAAGATGATAAAAAATGGCGTCTCGTAATTAAAAATAAAGAAGAGAAGATTGGGCAAGTCGTCACAGCTGTCTTGTTGCCCTGTATCCAGGTATATAAGGGAGCAAATAATAGGACCAATGCTCCCTACCAAGTATATAGAGGTACAAAGGAGAGTTGTGTGATGGGCTGGTAACCTTGTCTTGTCAAGCAAATTGTAACAGACACCGTCTCTGTAAGAGCACATAAAGAGCTTTTGTTCAGTTTTCCTGCAATGGTGACCTCCAGGGCTTACTGCAGTGGTGGCTTCCATGGTTTCCTACGGTGGTGACCTCCAGGGCTTCCTGCAATGGTGGCTTGCTGCAGAGGTGGCCTCCAGGGCTTCCTGCAATGGTGGCCTGCAGGGTTTCTTGCAATGGTGGCCTCCAGGGCTTCCTGCAATGGTGGCTTGCTGCATTGGTAAACTCCAGGGCTTCCGGCAATGGTGGCTTCCTGCACTGGTAGCCTCCACGGCTTCCTGCAGTGGTGGCTTGCTGTACTGGTAGCCTCCAGGGCTTCCTACAGTGGTGGCTTCCTGCAAGGCATCTTCCAATGGTAGTTTCCAGGGCTTCCTGCAGTGGTGGCCTCTACATTTCTCGAAAAATTGGAGAAGGAGGAGAGCTAGTTAGTTGGATTGGTTTTGTTCCCATCACCACCTTTGAACCAGGTTTTTCTTTGCCTCTTGAACATACTTAGTATAATTAACAGATGTGTTGTAACATAATTTATACCATTCTACCACTCTTCATTAGGGTTTTCAGTACTGTGAAGTGATTGCTAACAACATACAGCAGAATCCAACATGGTTCCAGGCACCATTTGCCAGACTTGTCTGCGAGGTAAGCCAAAATATATGGTGTGTGTGTTAGTTGACTTCTGCAGAATGGCACTAGAGTAGTTGTAAGAAAAAGATCTCAGTGTATGTGTGTTTTTTTAAATGACTTTGTAACATCATCATTACTCTTCAGCTCCCTAAGGAGTATAGGCCTTCAACAAACTCATACCAAGCCTTCCTGTCCTGCGCAAACAAGGTCTTTGTATGTCTTCTTGATGTTTTTCATGTCTGTCTCCTGCTCTCTTCTCTATGTGTTTTTTTTTTTTTTTGGTCTCCTTCTACATCCCTTGCCCTTGGGATTCTAGAACATGGACTGCCTTATAATTCTATCAACAAGTTTCCTTAGTGTGTAGCCAGCATCATCTTCTAACCTTTGGTTCCACTGACATGTGTGTCTGGTTCTTGACATCAGTTACACATTGGTGATCTTGTCATGTGTAAGTCTGTAACTTCTTCATTGTTTTTTTTTTTTGTTGTTCTCTTTAATTCAGAGCTAAATTGTAGGACTGCCTTGACATTTGAGTTGAAGATTCTTATTTCTGGGTTGGTGTGAGGAGTTACTGTGATTTTATTTTCCACAGGCCCCATTCTTTTTCTCCCGGTAATTATGTCCTGTAATTAATTGAGTTTAGTCTTCTTCTCTTGGTAATTAATTGCATTTTCAGGAGGGATTACTGTCGGGGTTAATTTTAAGATTTTTCACCAGTCTTCTTTTCTCTAAAGTAATTGCGATCACGTAGGCTTTTCTTTGTATAATAATTGCGGTAAATTTTTATTGTATTAGGCGCTTGAGTATTATTAGGCTGGGTGTAAATTTTCCAACGTTAGTAACCCCCACCCGGTAAATCGATGGGTGGGTGTTGAACCTCTACCCAGGTACGTAAAAACGGGCGCTACAACGAATCAAAGTTAATTTTGCTCACGCCAACGGCAGTAACATTATATAACATGACGCAAGAAAGATGCGCGCGATCAGAATAAACATGACTCATGAGTTTGCTTACAATCTAATTGGCCGGGGTCAGTTATTAACTAATTCCGGCAAGATTATTGGTTCCAGAGGGCGATGACGTATGGCGTGGGTCGTGGCGTGGGTATTCCAATTATAAATAACAGAGCAAATCTAGTAGCGCTCTCTTTGTCTCCAGAAATTTCAGCCGTGAAATCTACGTCATTATCGCTTGCTCAAGCTAAGAGATATTCAGTATTTGGGTATGCCCATAACTTTATTAGCGTAGGAGATAGTTCTGTAAGATCTTAGCACGTTAGAGTAAAGTTTTCTTCTGGGAAATTAATTAAAGTTAATTTAGCTCGAAAGAACAAAGTGCTAGCAGCAAAACAGAAGTCCTGGGAAGAATTTGGAGAAAAGCTAGAAAAAGATGCACAAGAAAACCAGAAATTGTTCTATAAGACCCTAAAGAACATGAGGAAAGAAAAACAATGCCCTCTCAAATTTATAAAGGACAAGCAAGGCAAATTGCTTACTGCCCCGAAGGAAGTAATGGAAAGATGGAAAGAATATTTTTCAGAACTCCTGGATGGTGAGCATGATGAAGCATCAGAAATGATAACCACTGACACAGAAGAGGAAACCAATGATGGTGAAGATGACATAAAGATGGAAGAACTGAGGGCAGCACTAGAGAAAATCAAGATGGGCAAAGCAGCAGGGCATGATGGTATAACACCAGAAATGGTTAAGTACATGGGAGCATCAGGCGACCTATTACTCTTAAAGGTCCTACAGGCAGCATGGTGCAACAAGACCATACCAAAGGATTGGGAGATTGCCATCATAACACCAATTTTCAAAAAGGGTGACAATCGACAATGTGGAAACCATAGAGGCATATCCCTTCTCAGTGTCCCTGGTAAAATCTACTCTAGAATCCTAGAGAGCAGAGACTCCGACGCCTAGCTGAGCCACAATTGGATGAGGTCCAGTGCGGATTCCGAGCAAACCGAAGTACTCAAGACCTAATCTTCACACTCAGACAGCTGAGTGAAAAGGCCCTTGAGTATAAGAGTGAGATCCATCTTTGTTTCATAGATCTGGAAAAGGCGTTTGACAGGGTCCCCTGGAGCAAACTTTGGGACTGTTTGGCAAGGAAGAATATTCCAGCACCTCTGATTCATGCTATACAGAGCTTCTACAAGTCTTGCAGAAATTATGTGAGGACAGCAAACCATAAGTCAGAAGAGTTCAGGACCACCAGTGGTGTAAGACAAGGTGATATCCTATCACCTTACCTCTTCATACTCCTTATGGACGATGTCATCAAGGCATGTAAGGAGAGAACAAGAAAGTATTCAGTGGGGTTCTGGAAGATGAGACAGGTCTATATTTCGGAGCTGGCATTTGCTGATGATGTTGCCCTGATTGCTAAATCAGAGGCACATCTCCAATCCAACCTGCAAGTCTGGAAGGAAGAGCTGGAGAAGAAAGGGATGGTCATAAGCAGCTCTAAAACAAAATCCATGGTGATATCACGAGAAGAAAGAAAACATCAGATTAAGTTGGGAGAACAGGTCCTGGAGCAGGTCGACCACTTTAAATATCTCGGAGCTATTATAGACCGAAAGGGAGGCATCAAAGAAGAGTTGGCCACTCGAAAAGCAGCGGCTGGGAGACTTTTTCAGGCCATAAATCGTGGATTCCTCAGCAAGAAAGAGGTTGGTAAGAAAACGAAGATGGCTGTATACCGCTCCACCTATGTCCCAGTCTTGACATATGGATGCGAGTCGTGTGCAATGACTACAACCCACAAAAGCCAGATCCAAACCTCAGAAATGAGGTATCTGAGGAAAGTGGTTGAAGTAACAAGAAGAGACATGGTCCGCAACCAGACGATCCGTCAAGGCCTAAAATCCCATCCGCTGCAGACCCAAATAGAACAGTCCCAACTAAGATGGTTTGGCCATGTCTGCAGAATGGGAGAAGATCGGTTACCACGACAAGCATGGGAAACAAAGAGCCAGGGATCCAGACCTCCAGGACGACCCAGAGTCCGCTGGGAGGACAACATTAGACAATCTTTGAAGGACCGAGGACTAGAATGGAACCAGGCCAGGAAGAAGACAGCTGATAGAATGGTCTGGCGCTCTCTCTTCCAAACCTCTACACCTCACGGTAGAAGGGGAACGACTAAGTGAAGTGAAGTTAATTTAGCTCGAAGTGCCATCAATTGCTATCTTAAAGAACTAGTAGAAATGTAAGAGTGTTTTAAAGTTTCTGTGGATAATTAGCAGTATCTTTGATTGGTGTAGCAGCTTTGAGATAAGGTTTAGCTCTTAGATACACGGGCGCGTTGCAGTATGTAGAGTTGTTGTGTAAAGTCGCAATTTGATTATGATTCTTTGCAGTGTAAATACGCTAGCGTAATTGTGTACGTTAATGGATTGTGTAATTAAATATTACTGAGAGGGGATTAAATATTTCCTAGATGATATATATAAAAATGTGAGTTGGATAACCATCCTGGGTTATTCGTAAAATAGTAGGCCTAGGAATTTTACCATGAAGGTTTCGCTTCAATGTAGGAAATGTTTTGACGCTTGCGGCTAGACGAGCGTAATAGATTAGGTCAGCCTGTGTCGGGGGTTTTTCTTACCTAACAGACAGTGTTGAAGCGGGGTAGAGAGATCAGAGTATGGTAGGCTGACCTTTGGGCAGAATAATTGTTTATCGTTGTGCATAGTTGAGGAGGGGGAAGACGGGAGATGTATTTAAGGGGGTTGTGTGTTAGAGATGAGTATATTTTGATGTGTTGTATATCTGTTGTTATTATTTTGTTTCACAGCATTTTCACGGCACATAGGGCAAGTTGTAACCTGCACCCTACAATTTATCACGGTGATTTGGTTCTCAGGAGCATAAGGCTCGAGATATCGCCAAAGGTGAAGAGAACTGGTGACGCAGTAGTTACCGGCACCAGTTTGTTTGCCCCAGGAAAGGAAATACCAACGGGCTGATCACCCGTTTGCCAGTCACTTCGATTACGGAAACAACAGCAAATGGATTGATTTGCCATTGCCCCAAAGACGCCAATAGGCGTGATGGGAAACAATGGCAAAGAAAACCTATCTGCTGTTGCCCTAAGACGCCACTAGGCGTAATGGCCACTGACTGCTTTGACGGTCGGTGGCTAAGGACGGAAGAAGAAGAGAAGAAGAAGGAAAGGAAATACGTTCTAATGCAGTAAAGCCATTCTTCAGCGGGAACGGGGTTTTCCTTAAAATCCAGAGCCCTTAGCTCTTTATCACAACCCATAAAGGCGCGTTGCCTGTTGTTTGTGTTTTTTTTACACGACCATAATAAAGTTGTGTGTCCCAAACCCGGAGAGGGTAACTGGGCAAGTAAACAATGTTTTGTCAGCAGTGAAGCTCCCACATTCTTAATCAAGTAACCCGTGCTTGATACCAAAGTCATCAGTTGCAGTAGTCAGGAACTGGAGAAAGAGTCAAAATTCCTTTTCCGAATGCAATCGAGAGGAGGGGAGTAACGGAGATGCCAATCAGCCAATGACAGCAGTGTCAGAGAGAGAGGGAGAGAAAATAACTGGGACCAGTAGGGTCATATAGTATACTCAGAGGACAGCCCTTTGAGCTAGCGCTGTAATAAAAGTCTACTAGTGTAGCAGTCCAGTGGTGTTAGTTAGTGGCGTGTATATCGCCTAAAGGGCTTTAAAGCTGTGTAGGCAGTTAGTTTAGGCATCGTCAGCAGGATAGTTACAGTGGTAACCTTAGGATAGTTAGGAGTGGTGGCTCTAAAGTTAGAGACCCCACCGAGTAAATTCTTTTGTTTAATCCTTAACTTTCTTCCCTGCAGGTTGAAGGGGAGGGTGACATTGGGGGTTTACAATTTGTATGTCATTTTAATTGTTTTGGTTCTGTTTCAGATTGATGCGAACTCGCACGTTATTTGTTTTTTACTGTGTTCTCTGATTTTTGTTGTGTAAATAAACTATAAACTGTATACTGGATCAGTCTCTATAACTATACTGTACGTATATGTTGTCTGTATAGTTGTGTCTGTGGACTGTTAGTGAAACCTTATCTCCTTTATGGTAGTCAGAGGTGGTGAGTCTTTAGCTCTTAACAAAGTCGCGAGTGGCGAGGGAGAGTCAATCTAGGTTCTCACCCTTGGAGCTATAAGTCTCATCTTCCACATTCACTGTCATTTTCTTACAAATCTATCTTCTCAGTCTTTCTCATACTAGTGTCTTGTCTATACACTCTAAAACTTAAATCCACTTCGTGACAGTTGGACTTCATTTCTATATATTTCCCAGTGCATTTAAAGCTTCTCAAGACCTGACGGTCTTTTATATTTGGACATGCGCCCTAATATAACAGACTAGGTTGAACAGGACGCTCCTCGCCAAAACGAGGCAAAATTTAATTTAAAAAAAAAAAAAAAAGCTCTTGCCTTTTGTATTCTTATTTTGAAACTAGTGTCTATTTCTACGACATTGTCTGTATTGCTGCTATAGTTCCTTATCCTTTTATCTGAAATTGTTGGCGACAGATGTGTTCAGAAACCAGATTTTCTTCAGTTTTCCAGATGTTGTTCGAAAAGCTGCCCAAAATAGCCCAAAGTCAGCCAAAATGTGTTTTAAAATCGCACAAAAATCGGCCAAAGAAACTTGATTTTGAGAATATTTCAGTTTTCAGGTGTTCGAATAAAAACGATACTGATGTGTATTTTGTTTAAAAATGAGGTTATTCCTGTTGAATTTCATACAAGAATACATATTTTTGGGACTTTCATTCCAGCTGTCAAGAAAATTACAGTTTTCTGATCCTCATCATCAGACTTCAGGAGTGGAAACGGAAGATCAGGCGTGGCTGCAGCAGCTTGAGAATGTGTCTCGGGCATATGATGTGAGTATCAGCATGTTTTATTAAAAACCAGTTGTCTAGGTCAGACATTTGTCACTCGTTTTTGATAGATATTTTTCGAGCATTTGTTATCCATTTAGAAAGGTATTCCCTGTGGTCCAGTTTTCAAGGTCACACATTCGACACCCAAAAGAGATTTTATTCCCTATTCTTACTTATATACCATGTTTTTTTGTTTGCTTCACAAATTATGCAGCCATTCAGAGAGATTATAATGTAGTTTCTCTAGCAATTTGTTTTAACATAATGAAGTTGCCAGCCTCATTCACAACCACAACCTCATGTTAGTTGCCTCTCGTGACATACCTGAGGAAGCAAAAGCCCCAATCTTCGTCTCCTCAAAGGGGTAGGGGGCTGCTGTTAATGCTACCAAGTTATAAGTTTGTCAGTGTTAGATAAGAGTGAAGAAGATTATATTTATGTTTGTGACATCTGTTGAGGCCACAGAGGTAGATAAAACATGATCTAGCAACATAATGGATATATCGGAAGACTTGTATGGAAGTCGGCAGAGAAGAATGAAAATCTGTCATGCCATTCAGTGAGGAGCAGGCACATCATGTTTAAATTTAAAAACATTAGGATTAGAATAAGACATGTTGGTTCAACATCAAGGAATTAATAGGAGCAGTGTTAAAGATCAAGGGTGGGCAAGACATTGATCGTAGTCCACTGGTGGACCGCAGAGAGACTTTAGGTGTACCACCTCGTACATACAAGTTTTACATTTTTAAAATATTATATAATTAAAGTTTTAATTTTTCAAAAGGTGTAATATTTTTAATTAAATCACTTTGGTTGTGAACATTATTAAATCAAAGTACCGCCATTCTCTGTCTGATGAACACGCGTATGCTTGTATGTGATTGGTCATTAGTAATTTCATTCCAAAATTTGAGGACTTAGTTGCAGTGTTATTCATATTAAGTATGTGTTATTACATCTTTTGTAATACTAGTATTTAAATATTATTTGTATGTTTGAATTAATTCTTGTTAATGCAGTATCTTTAACCGTGCACGTGCATATATTTTTGTGTGTCTTCAATTAATAAACATTTTTGTTTGGCTTAAATGCGTTCTTTATTTCACATACTTTTAAAGTTGTTTTATTATTATTTGTGGTAAAAGTAGCCTCAGTAAAAACTTGTGTTTGGTAGACCACAGCTTCATTGAAAAAGTAGAAGTAGATCTTAGTATGTTACAGTGTGTACACTGGAAAAGCTCTACGGACATATCAACACACTGCTTTCTTTGAACATATTCAAGTGGATATCTGAGGGTAAATGAAGAAGAGGAAGCTACCCTACAAGATATCCCCTGACATAATGGCCACTGATTGATTTGTCCACCAGCTGCCATGGATCAGAGATCAGACAATAAGTGGGTAAATTAAGTCATATGTCAGTTTATTAGCCTAGAAACGTGACAGCTCACTGCATAAAAGACTCATGCAAAGTTTGTCTCTGTCGCTCTTTTAAAGTGGCATAGTATCCTATATGATTGTGCCAGAGAGATTGAAACTTTCCATTACAGGTCTGTATCATTTTATCTAAACAGTCGAAAACCGAAGTATTCTGAAAATCAAACGTTTCTTTGGGGTACTTTCGGCTACTTTTCTATCACAATCTGAGCGATTTCTGACTATTTTGGGTGACTGGGCTATTTTTTTAACATAATGTGGGCTATTTTTCCAACATGATTTGGGTGACATCTGAAAACCAAAAACATCGTGTTTCTGAATCAAAGCTGTCCCTGAAGATTTCAGATACAAGAATACAGACTTGTACTAGATGGGATTTTTGTTTCTTGTTGTTTTACAAAGTGAGTTGTGTTAATGCTATATATGGCCTGTCATTCTTGTAATCCTAGGATGGTTCTATACAGCCATTGTCAGGCACAGCCACACCTGCAGGTTTTCCAGGTACCACTGGCAGCAGTGAGAGTGGTGAATACAATCAATTTAGCTACAAAAACAGCGGAGATGCCACAGACACAAATATAGTATCTGGTGCTTCTGGTACAGATGTTTATGGACAGCAGGTAAGGTCCCCCCCATTTTATTCATTAACTTTGTCTTTGTTTTGAGACTTTCTTTCATTTGTACATGGTGGGGTAAAAGAAAAAAAAAAGAAAGGTAAAGGACAAAGAAAATTCCTAGTTTATGGCACAAAGCCTTTATCAAAGACAATTTCCTTGTATGAATGAAACATAAAGTTGAGAGAAAAAAGAAATATTCTTAGAGGAGTTAAAAGCAAAGCTTTAAGAAAAATATTAGGACTCACTTGGGAAGACATAGTAAGAAATAGGGAAATCCAAAAATGTACAGGAATAAAAGATTTTAGCCTTGAGACTGAATTAAGGAGATGATGATTGATTGGTCCACATTTAAAAAAAAAAATAGATAATTCCCATGACAAACAGTGGTTCTCAGTGTGGGCCATGCCATATTTCTAGGGGGACCACAGGAAGATAGTAAAGTACCTTTTTCCAGCTAACAGCGACTATGAGGGGGACCACAGAGGTAAATGAGGCTTAGAAAGGGGCCATGAGCAAAAAATAAGGTTGAGAACCCCTGGATTAGATTGCACAAGGGCATAGAAATAAAAGGTAGATCTTGGAGGTTCATGTTAATGGATATGTGTGTGGCAGGTCTCCTCAGTGAAAGGGAACAAAGGGAAAACAAAAACGGGAGTGAGAGAAGCTGTGTACCAGTTTCGATCAAGAGTTTTTGTTTCTGCTTTATGCACCTCAAGGAGTGAATTTGAGCTCTTCAGGCTTGATGTTTGGTTTTGGTTGGCAGTCTCTACAGAAATGCGAAGTGCATTGTCCAAAGAGTTAACCTTCACCTAAAAGCAAGTTAAAATTTCAAAGCAGTCGTGTTAACATTGGCACTGGTGAAATAATCTCTATTTTATAAGTAGTCATTCATGAATAAATTTACATACAGAGGTTTTTTTTTAGATTGGCAACATTCTGGTTGTTTGCTTGAATTCTCTGTCAGTCACTTGATTCTTCAAGAAAGTAAGAATGCAGTAAAAGTTATTAGAATGTTCCACTTTGTTTTAGTTGCAGTCACTATCAGTACAAAAATGTGTCCACTCTGTTATAGCCACAGTCACAACCAGACCAAAGTGGGGGACAGGATATGAGTGCCATAACTGGTCAGATACAGAATCTGGACATTGCTGATCAGTATCAGCAGCAGGGATACTATCAGCAGCAACAGCAGGGATACTACCAACAGCAACAGCAGGGTTATGGTCACCAGCAACAAAATGATTACAATCAGTGGCAGCAACAGTATGGTGAGTAACTGACTGGTTGGGAAAGGTGGTGCTACGGCTTAGCATGTACAGCTGGTTATAAAAAGTGTACCCATATGGACATAGTCTGTCAGTCATTGCCTTTAGCAGTGTTGGGTATGAGGCCATTGATCACATTCTTCTTTTTATCCCCGTCTCTGTGCAACTTGCTGCATTATCTCTAGGCAGAGCCGTCCCTTGGCCATGGCAGAATGGGCAGTCATCCCCAAGCCACACGCCCAAAGGGGCCAGCACCAGCTTAACAATACTCCCATAAATAAATATTGCAAGATACAAAATCACTACAATTTTCTGTAATTGAGGTATATTTAAACTTCACACACATTTTTGTAATCAGAATAATATCTCGTGTGTTGAACTTAACAGTCTCATCAAAAATTGTGTGTGTGCATAAATTACCTCAGTATGATTACACAATCCATTTCAGACACATGTAACATTTCACAAAATATTATTATTTTAATATTTTTTGCACCCCTGCGAAGAACTTTGAAAGACCTTTCTTGTAATTTGAACATCTCGGCATTTCAAAATACCAACTTGTTACAACTGTTCGATCTCAAGTCATGTCACATATGTCCAATCCATTTCCATGCGACACATTCACCTCTGATATGTTGGTTACATCACATTTGTAACAAGTGTATACAACACTGTCATCTTTTATCCAGACAAGCTTGTTATTCTAGAAGGCTTTCTATTTTAAAACAGGTTGTTAATGAATTTATAGAGCACTATCATCTTTCAGCCATACAAGCTTGTTATTTTAGAAGGCTGTCTATTTTAAACAAATTCGTTAACCAAATAAGTCATATCTGCTTTCTGTAGCCAAAAAGTTAATTAATCCAGAAAGTCCTTATCTTCTGTAATGCTTTGCTTGGTATGTATGCAAGTAATGCAACACTAACTTCAGGAGGCAACAATTAAAATAGCTCAGATTTTAAGAAACCACACAAAAGATATACAAAGGCACATCAGTAGTTTGGTTATTAGAACATGTGTTTTCCAAGCAAATGTTCTGCATTTGATTCCCAGTAGAGGGTTTATGTTTTTTTTTTCTTGGTATTCTGTCTTCAGTTTTTAGAAGTGTGTTTTTGTTGATTATAGTTTCCAGGTGTCTGTGTGTACTGATGGGCTTACTTGCTCAGTGGAAAGTGAAAGGTGGAAGGAAAGGAAGAAACTGAATACAAGAGAAATGGTGCTATTCTCAGAGCATGAGACAGAAATCGCACACCATAGTTCTTCGCTGTCATTTTTTAAAAACGGGTTACTTGCTAGTATCTATTAAAGTTTTTAAAGCCCACTATAACCATGAGCGTATTAAACTGAGAAGAACGTATGTAGCCAACAGGACAGCATTCAGTGTTATGGATGCACTGAGTTCTATTAGTTTGGATTTATTACTGCCTTACTACATGACCATTAAGTCTTATAAACCAATTAAGGGGCGGAGCAGCATTGCATTTTAAGTCAAAATAGAAACAAATCTGAAAATTGGGATTAGACTATTTTCTGACAATTTATGATTTCCTGAATCCAAATATGTCAAAATAAATTGTTAGAACACATTTTAAGCAGAATGTATTTTACCTTTGTGCTTTTCCTACGAAGGAAAATTTTAAATTCTCAAAACCTTGTTTTATGTTACTAATTTTCTTATAATAGGCTTATTTATTGATCAGTCATCATGAGTTTAGGCACAGTACTTTCTCTGCATAATACATCTTTTTTTCCCCCAGATAAGATGTTTTATATCTTTTCAAAATTTTGATTAGCAGCACAAAAAAGAGTAAAATTTTGCAAAATTTCTTATTATTTTTCGATATTAACTTTAAAGTTCTGTAGCTCATGATCAACTAACGTTAATAAAATTTAATGTGACACAAAAGTGTTAAAATACAATGGTGAACTTCCACTTAAAATTTGGTGCTTACAACTCAAGAAATAAAAAAGGAATAATGAATTGAAATATAGCATTAAAATTCAATATGGCCCCTGTTTCCATGGCAACCAGTAGTATTACACCACGAGATGCTTTGTTACATGTAACTATTATTGTTGTAGGTTGAGCTTGTGCATTTTAATTGAAATTCTGCAAGTATTTATGAAAACAGCATTTCACTGTTGCTCCTCCCCTTAATGCCAAGGAAGAGGTGTTGTTCTGCTGTAGCATTAGTATCTTCTCTCTCTTTTCCTGCTGAGCATGTATTGTGATCTTCTTGATCTGCTGGTGGTGTAGGCTATAATTATACTGGTCATGGGGAACAATCAGCAAGCCAGCAACATCATCACCAATCGGGCCAACATGACTATGATCCTGTAACTGGCTATTGTGACAGTGTTCCAGGTACAGGGGATAACGGTTACAGTGATGTTGCTGAGTCCAACAAACACACTGATGAAGTATCTAGCCTTGGTGGTGGGTTTTCTCATTAACTATTGTTTATTTTTGTTTGCTTGTTTCTTTTGTTTGCTTGATTCTTTTTCTTTGCCGTTATTATGTAAGAAATAAAATTATATGTTTCGCAGCTTTATTCTGTGTTGTTCTTATGGGGACTCTGAGAGGGCAAAATAAAAAAAAATGGCCTCTCTCTCTCCAGACATGCTGTAAGACAGGGCTACGGTGAGGTTGCCACGTGTTGTTCCCGGGGGTGGGTCTCTGAAGAGACTAAGAAGGAATAGGACTACTACTTCCTCTGGCATGTCATACAAGGTCAACTAATAGGAGGTTGTGCATAGGGTTGGCAACCTCATGTCATACAAGGCAACTAATAGGAGGTTGTGCATAGGGTTGGCAACCTCATCATGTCATACAAGGCAACCAATAGGAGGTTGTGCATAGGGTTGGCAACCTCATCATGTCATACAAGGCAACCAATAGGAGGTTGTGCATAGGGTTGGCAACCTCATCATATCATACAAGGCAACCAATAGGAGGTTGTGCATAGGGTTGGCAACCTCATCATATCATACAAGGCAACCAATAGGAGGTTGTGCATAGGGTTGGCAACCTCATCATATCATACAAGGCAACCAATAGGAGGTTGTGCATAGGGTTGGCAACCTCATCATATCATACAAGGCAACCAATAGGAGGTTGTGCATAGGGTTGGCAACCTCATCATGTCAAACAGATTGAAACAGAAAACACGGCTGTAAGATCACATGACTGCTTCGTGCAGGCTTCCTGGAAGGGGACCAGCTGTAGTAGTGGTTCCATGGTCTTCACAGAGAAAATTATGAATGAAAGCAAGGTTGTGCATGGATCTAGCAACCACATTATGTCAAACAAATTGTTACAGAAACCATCACTACAAGTGCACATTAAGTGCAGGTTGGTGCATGAGGCCCACCTACATTAGTGGCACTGTGCTTCTTAGTGAGCAAAAAAAAAAAGAATTGTAAGTTATTTTTACAGTAATTATAACATGTCATTTTGTTTCTTACTTATATCAGCTTATTACTTCAGTATTATTTGACCTTCATTTTGTTACTTACTTACTTATATTAGCTTATTACTTCAGTATTATTTGACCATCATTTTGTTTCTTACTTATATCAGCTTATTACTTCAGTATTATTTGACCATCATTTTGTTTCTTACTTACTTATATCAGCTTATTACTTCAGTATTATTTGGCCATCATTGTGTTTCTTACTTAATTATATCAGCTTATTACTTAAATATTATTATTTGACCATCATTTTGTTTATTTTTTTTTCAGTTATAAAATGTCTCTTGTGCATTGTTCTTTTCTTATCATAGATTTGTTAGGTGACTCAGATTTTGACATTATTCTGATTGTAGTGATATAAATATTGTACGTTACGTTTCATGCAGGTGTGTATGTTCCTTATTTTAATACATTTCCTACCGTAGTTGTCCATTTCATTGATACCAGGCAGAGTGGTTAGAACCCTTGCTTATTGATTCACAGTTGCTGGTTTCTAAACCAGGTTACATCATGCTCCAGTCTGCCTAGCTGTAAATGGGTACAAGATTTGGCACTTGAGTAGGGCAGGCAAAGGCAGTGAGGATGGGAATAGGTCACCCCACCTCATAAAGCTGAGAATTAGTATAGAGAAGTCTCTAACACTGTATTCCCCTACAGCAGTATCCACTGTGGGACTGCTTTACCTTCTATGTACTATTGTTTAGACATTAATGTTATAAATGATCGTATAACTTTTCACAGTTCATACATAGAGCAGGAAGGAAGATTAGTATAGAGAAAAGAAATAATGATAGTAAGCAAAGTATTAACTAAGACAGGGGTACTCAATGAGAATTAGCAAAGTACTAACTAAGACAGGGGTCCTCAGTGCGAGTTAGCAAAGTACTAACTAAAACAGGGGTCCTCAGTGCGAGTTAGCAAAGTACTAACTAAGACAGGGGTCCTCAGTGCGAGTTAGCAAAGTACTAACTAAGACAGGGGTCCTCAGTGCGAGTTAGCAAAGTACTAACTAAGACAGGGGTCCTCAGCTCGAGTTAGCAAAGTACTAATTAAGACAGGGGTACTCAACAAGAGTTAGCAAAGTACTAACTAAGACAGGGGTCCTCAACGAGAGTTAGCAAAGTACTAACTAAGACAGGGGTACTCAGTGCGAGTTAGCAAAGCACTAATTAAGACAAGGGTACTCAACAAGAGTTAGCAAAGCACTAAGACAGGGGGCCTCAGTGCGAGTTAGCAAAGTACTAATTAAGACAAGGGTACTCAACGAGAGTTAGCAAAGCACTAATTAAGACAAGGGTACTCAACGAGAGTTAGCGAAGTACTAACTAAGACAGGGGTCCTCAGTGCGAGTTAGCAAAGTACTAATTAAGACGGGTCCTCAACGAGAGTAAGCAAAGTACTAACTAAGACAGGGGTCCTCAACGAGAGTTAGCAAAGTACAAACTAAGACAGGGGTACTCAACGAGAGTTAGCAAAGTACTAACTAAGATGGGTCCTCAACGAGAGTTAGCAAAGTACTAACTAAGACAGGGGTACTCAACGAGAGTTAGCAAAGTACTAAGACATGTGTCCTCACTGAGAGTTAGCAAAGTACTAACTAAGACAGGGTACTCAACGAGAGTTAGCAAAGTACTAACTAAGACAGGGGTCCTCAACGAGAGTTAGCAAAATACTAACTAAGACAAGGGTACTCAATGCAAGTTAGCAAAGTACTAAGACAGGGGTCCTCAACGAGAGTTAGCAAAGTACTAAGACAGGGGTCCTCAATGAGAGTTAGCAAAGTACTAAGACAGGGGTCCTCAACGAGAGTTAGCAAAGTACAAACTAAGAGGGGTACTCAACGAGAGTTAGCAAAGTACTAACTAAGACAGGGGTACTCAACGTGAGTTAGCAAAGTACTAAGACAGGTTTCCTCAACGAGAGTTAGCAAAGTACTAAGACAGGGGTACTCAATGAGAGTTAGCAAAGTACTAAGACATGGGTCCTCACTGAGAGTTAGCAAAGTACTAACTAAGACAGGGGTACTCAACGAGAGTTAGCAAAGTACTAACTAAGACAGGGGTCCTCAACGAGAGTTAGCAAAATACTAACTAAGACAGGGGTACTCAATGCAAGTTAGCAAAGTACTAAGACAGGGGTCCTCAACGAGAGTTAGCAAAGTACTAAGACATGGGTCCTCAATGAGAGTTAGCAAAGTACTAACTAAGACAGGGGTCCTCAACGAGAGTTAGCAAAGTACAAACTAAGACAGGGGTACTCAATGAGAGTTAGCAAAGTACTAACTAAGACAGGGGTACTCAACGTGAGTTAGCAAAGTACTAAGACAGGTTTCCTCAACGAGAGTTAGCAAAGTACTAACTAAGACAGGGGTACTCAATGAGAGTTAGCAAAGTACTAACTAAGACAGGGGTCCTCAACAAGAGTTGGCAAAGTACTAAGACTGGGGTACTCAACGAGAGTTAGCAAAGTACTAACTAAGTCAGGGGTCCTCAATGAGAGTTAGCAAAGTACTAAGACAGGGGTCCTCAACGAGAGTTAGCAAAGTACTAACTAAGACAGGGGTACTCAACGCGAGTTAGCAATGTACTAAGACAGCGGTCCTTACCGCAGTGCCCGCCAAGGCTTATCTATTTGCCCTCTGAACATTTTGCGGATGAAAGAGTAAATGTACGATTTTGTTTGCAACATCAGAAATTATTGGTAATCCTCTACTAAACTTCTTTAGTATTGGAGGTTAGTTTCTCAAATAACTTACTTACTTAGTCATTCATCTTCTACCCTGGGGTGTAGAGGTTTGCCAGAGAGAGTGCCATACTATCTTATCAGCTGTCTTCCTCCTGGCCTGGTTCCAACTTGGTCCCTCAGAGATTCTCTAATGTTGTCCTCCCAGTAGACTGTGGGTCCCATGGAGGTCTGGATCCTTGGCTCTTAGTTTCGCATACTTGTCGTGGTAGCCGATCTTCTCCTTCAGGTCTCAATAAAATTACAATAAATGTGACCGATAGACACAGGAAGTTATGTTATATTCAAAAGCTGCTTCGCTAACAATTTAAGCATTAACTTACAATTCAGCTGGAACATCATCATACACTCCTTATTATGAAAGGTTGGCCAGTGACATGCAGTGCCAAAGACCACACTACTTTTATATGTTTGACTGAAATGGTTTGAAGATAATTTTTTTAAATATTTTAATCCTGAATATTTATGTTTTCATTAAATATGTTACCCAGCCAAATATAAATATTTTGTATTTGTTGTTGTTGTAAAAATGAACCTTTTTCTATAAGTAAGTCGCATTATTTAGTTGGTGCCCGGCACCCTCGTCATAAATGTAAAATGTGCCCATGGTGCAGAAAAGGTTGAGGACCCCTGAACTAAGAGAAGTAACACGTGGTAAAGCTATACAAAGTTCAGAGATTTCAAATTTATTCATTCAGAGATTTCAAATTAATTCATTCAGAGATTTCAAATTTATTCATTCAGAGATTTCAAATTAATTAATTCATCTGTTTCCCTGTTGGCTTCTTATGGAGCAAGCAAGATTTCAAACACTATTTCTTTATGTTTTCCAAGATGACAGAAAGTTTGCAGTGAAAACTCAGCTAGGCTATGAAAAGACTATTTGAATATAACGAAGCATGTAATATCATTATAACTGTCACGTAGCGTTTAAAGGATAAGAGAATTATTTAGAGGAAATAATAGATCTGATGTGGAAGATTTGGCTCACGGAATCCCTGCTGGGTTTTCCCACTTCCGAAGGGTGACGAAGAGGGTAAATTCTCCTAACTCGACAGGTCTGGAAAAGATTGTAAGGAGATATTTGGTCTCTCGCTACCGTCGTCCCCTTCTCAGTTATCTATTATTATTATTCTTTAATTTATATTATATTTTACGAGCCCCCCCTCCCTTATAAAGGAAGATAAACATAGACAATATTCAACATCTAATGGAAGGAACAAAGCGTGGGGTACAGTATATACACCCAATTGGTTTATTGCAATAAAATGAATAGATGGTGAATGATAGTATTGTCGATGGAATTAGTGTCTGCTGTATGTATTATGTGTCTCACAATTCAAGTGTTTTTCATCATGGATGACTAAACTAGGCATTGATGTAGTGAGTTCCCTTTTTCGTGGACTTAGCTTTTCAGCCCCCGGCTGATAGTGAAGTGTGGTTAGTTCTCCGGTCTCCTGACGTTGCCCCCGGTAGGTCTTGAATGGTTCGGATTTGCCTTCTCTGTGCTCGACTCCGTATTCTGCGCTGAGATTGGACTGTCGTGCAAGGCTCCACCATAGACTACTCAAAGATGGACGCTAACCCGCAATTAGACACGTGGCTTCAGTGCTTTTAATGCGAGAATTCGCCGATAATTGGGTTAGACCTAGCTGTCTCAAGGGTTCCTGGGCAAGTGAAGAATGCTCGTGTTGGCGCACTTTTAGCGGGACATTTCCGCTTGGACACGTGATCCATAGCGGGCATCATGTGACATTAGCCTCGTTTTAGACGCTCCAATCAATAATGTTAAAAGTCACGTGATGTCTTCCTAAATACCTAAACTGGTTCTCCCAAGTTCAAGCAGTTCTAAATTAAAACGGATTTCTCGCTACCGAGGTCATTGGTCAACAATGACGTCGTATCTAAAAATAGCATTAAACGCGAGGAGAAAATACCGAACGCTAGGAGAATTTCCGCAAGTGACACTTCCCGGGACTTTGCAATCATGCATTGAGGATGAGAAAAAATGATGTCACGTAAATAATAAAAAAAATGAAGAGAAGATTGGCCAAGTCGTCACACAAGCCCCTCCTCAAGTTTGACGTTCCGTCCAACTCCTCTGGTCCTGTCTTCCTCTTCTTTTTCAGTTTCTCATATCTCCTCGGTTGCGTCCGGATGTCTGCTCAAAAAATCTGCCCCTACGTTGTTCTTCCCAGGTATGTATTCTGGTTTTTTTCCTGGTTTTCTTTGGATGCCTACGTCTGCAGCAATGCTTCCCTAGGTCCTGTAACTGGTCTACCCTATGTGTTGAGGTTACCTGGTTACAATCTGAACAGGACTTCACATATCGAGCTATGTCTTCCATGATGCCGGGCCAATAATAACGGGTGGCTATCCTTTGATTTGTGGCACCATTACCCAGGTGTTCACTCAAAGTAGCACCGTGCCCCCATTCCATAACTTTATTTCTATATATGGATGGCACCACAATCTGTCCATGACTTTTTAGCTCTCTGCCAGCTTTCCTGTGCAAGAGTCCATGTTCCATATAAAAGTCACCCTTTCTTCGAGGGTTATGTGAGTTTTTCAATTTGCCAAAGCAAGGCCCCAACGTGCTATCAGCTGCTTGAGCCCTTTTCATCTTATTCGGATGAATTTCTAACTTAGAGTCCCTCTCTATGCGTTTGGAGTCAGACCTGGTCTGGACGGCAGCCATAACCACAGGCTTTACTGGTTCTCCTAAAAAGACATATCTACGCCCTAACATCAGGGGGTAGAAAGGATCCTCTAAAACTGCAGCATTGATCTCCCCTTCCACATAGCGACAACTGACTTGAATCTTCGCTATGGGCAAATTTAAGGGTAATGCTCCCTTGAGTGGCCCCTGGATATCCACTGTTTCTGTGGTGAGTTGTTCGGGGTGCACCAGAGATGAAGAAACGACCGCGTCATAAGACAAACCTGTGTCATACATCCGATGACTTGGACTTGGTTGCCATTCACGGTCACTGTCTCCTGTATAGGTGGGTGATGGAGGCTATTCTGACTCACTGTCAGTTCCTTCCTGTCAACAGCCCTCACCTGCAAACATGCAACATGATGTGGAGGGTTTTTCCTTCTGCACTCGGCAGTATTGTGGTTGCTCATTTTGCACGTCTTACACCACTTTTCTCCCCGCCTCTGAGGCTGGAAAGCTGATCTCTGAGTAGTCTTGTAGTCTGGCTTGTCATGCTTTTTGAAGTGGTGGTAAGGTAGATTCATTTGGGGGTCCAAGTGTGTCTGAGGTGTCGGCCTCGATAATTCTTCCGGTTGGTTCCACCGGGGTGGGTCATTCTCCGTTAGCGCTGCCTGATAACGTTCCGCCAACTGGACGATGGATTCTAAAGTGCTGGCCCCATTCTCTGTCAGAAATCTTCTCATGTCGGAAGTCATGGTGTCCTTCAGTTGTTCAATAACGACCATCTCCTTCAGACCTTCCCAATCATGAGTAAAATTCCCTAGGGCACCCCACTTTTCCACGTACGAATCCAGTCTAGCAGCAAATTGAGCAAAGTTCTCTCCGACTTCCCAACTAGAGTTACGGAACCTCTTCCTATAGGCGTCAGCATGTAGCTCATAACGTATCAGGAGTGCCTTTTTCAGAGAGTCATAGTCATCCTGTAAACCTGGAGGAAGCTTGCTATACACGTCATAAGCAGTTCCTCTAAGCCCTTGCGACAGTTTCAGGTTCCATTTGCTCTTCTCCAAACCAAACGTGGTGGCAAACTTCTCAAATTTGTCCAGATACCTATCGATCGAGTCGGCTTGTTCCGAGAAAGCTTCGAATGGAAACGTCAAGGGTCCCAAAGTTGACATGAGTGAGGATGGCAAAGGTCCTGTGCCCACTGCATGCAAGGAGGGCATATCATCTGACCGTGGCGATAGGTTGCCTGAGGAGGTAGATGCGGTCGCACCGGCTACCGGTTCAACTCTTTGAGCTTGTCCCTGCATCTCTAACTGCTTCATCTTCAATGCATGCTCGCGTTCATCTCTCTCGCTTCTTTCCCTAGCGTCTACAGCTTTTATCCTCTCATCTATTTCTGCTAACTTTATTCGCTCTTCTCTTTCAGCTTTCGCTGTTTCTCGAGCGTAATACTTATCAGTCTCAACACTGACATAATTTGCAAGGTCCACCCCACTATAACCTAGATCTCGACCGGCCTCCCCTAGTGCTGCCTTAAGCTTAACTATTTCAGCCATCTTTTGCAGTTAAAGTCCACACTGAGTAAGCTAGTGCTACCTTCCAATAGTATTTCTAACAACAAGTAAATACTAATTATTTATCAGACTGCTGTAGAATGAAATTACTACAGTTATGGAGACTTAAGGTCTGTAATTCAATGAAATACAAAATCAAGAACTAACTTAATTAAACACAACATATATAAAGGGATTCACCAATCAATGCCTGAATTTCTAGAAAAAATGTTTTCTGTCTTTCTAGAGCTCACTGTGTGAAAATACATGTGTTAAAATGGTATACTGTAATGACTGAATGGATGATACTATCCCAGAGGTATGATAAAATACATAAGTTCAAATCCCGGACCGAGACACCAGTGTCACGTAGCGTTTAAAGGATAAGAGAATTATTTAGAGGAAATAATAGATCTGATGTGGAAGATTTGGCTCAAGGAATCCCTGCTGGGTTTTCCCACTTCCGAAGGGTGACGAAGAGGGTAAATTCTCCTAACTCGACAGGTCTGGAAAAGATTGTAAGGAGATATTTGGTCTCTCGCTACCGTCGTCCCCTTCTCAGTTATCTATTATTATTATTCTTTAATTTATATTATATTTTACGAGCCCCCCCCCTCCCTTATAAAGGAAGATAAACATAGACAATATTCAACATCTAATGGAAGGAACAAAGCGTGGGGTACAGTATATACACCCAATTGGTTTATTGCAATAAAATGAATAGATGGTGAATGATAGTATTGTCGATGGAATTAGTGTCTGCTGTATGTATTATGTGTCTCACAATTCAAGTGTTTTTCATCATGGATGACTAAACTAGGCATTGATGTAGTGAGTTCCCTTTTTCGTGGACTTAGCTTTTCAGCCCCCGGCTGATAGTGAAGTGTGGTTAGTTCTCCGGTCTCCTGACGTTGCCCCCGGTAGGTCTTGAATGGTTCGGATTTGCCTTCTCTGTGCTCGACTCCGTATTCTGCGCTGAGATTGGACTGTCGTGCAAGGCTCCACCATAGACTACTCAAAGATGGACGCTAACCCGCAATTAGACACGTGGCTTCAGTGCTTTTAATGCGAGAATTCGCCGATAATTGGGTTAGACCTAGCTGTCTCAAGATTTCCTGGGCAAGTGAAGAATGCTCGTGTTGGCGCACTTTTAGCGGGACATTTCCGCTTGGACACGTGATCCATAGCGGGCATCATGTGACATTAGCCTCGTTTTAGACGCTCCAATCAATAATGTTAAAAGTCACGTGATGTCTTCCTAAATACCTAAACTGGTTCTCCCAAGTTCAAGCAGTTCTAAATTAAAACGGATTTCTCGCTACCGAGGTCATTGGTCAACAATGACGTCGTATCTAAAAATAGCATTAAACGCGAGGAGAAAATACCGAACGCTAGGAGAATTTCCGCAAGTGACACTTCCCGGGACTTTGCAATCATGCATTGAGGATGAGAAAAAATGATGTCACGTAAATAATAAAAAAAATGAAGAGAAGATTGGCCAAGTCGTCACAATAACCATCATTACCCTCACTGCCAAGAAGGAGCATAAGCCTTCAGCAAGTTCATGCCAGGCCTTCCTGTCCTGTGCCATCCTTTTATGGACTCTCCATGACTTCTTTACCCCTTTCGTGTTTGTCTCCCAGTTCCTTTCACCATGTCTTTTAAACAAACATGCAGTACAGTATATTGTTTGCTTATAAGTTGAAAACCTTAGACCTGGGTTTTTTTAACCTGTGGTCCATGGACCCATTGAGGGTCCCTGAATGGATTCTAGGGGGTCCATGCATATAAATTAAAAATCTGAATTGTATTTTCACCAAAATCTTTATTCAGGGAATTATCATAGATTTTTTGCAGTTAAAGAAGGAGCTACATTGAAATGCTATTTTCGTTATTAATCATAGGATGTCAATGAAAATGGACATACTTAACCTACATCAATCGTACATATCATAATGAAGAGTTTGGTGGTATTACATCATCAGTTGTCATGGAAACGGCCGCCATATTGGATTTTATTGTTCTATTTCAATTTCCTAAGGCTTTTTTTATTTATTAATCTATCATTACCAAATTGAAACAAACTGTTTATCGTTATATTTTAAAACTTTTTTTTGTCAGATTGGATTTTTGATACCTTAAGTAGATTTTGAGATATATAATTTTAAAGTTTGTATCTATAAATAATCACCATTTCTTCAAAATTTTACATTATTTGCAATAAATCAAAATGTTGATAAGATATCACAAATTAGATCTGACAAAAGTTTTATTATCCTATGGAAAGTATTTGTACCAAATCTGATATTGATTTACAAAAAAATGCGGAAGCTATAATATCATTAGTAGCGTAAAACAAGGTTCTGTGAAAATCTAGATTTTCTTCATAGGAAAAGCATCATTTCTGAAGAAAATATTATTTACAAAATCAAAATATACCTACTTAGAATGTGTTCTGACAAATAATTTTCACAGATTTAGATTCAGGGAAATATAAATTATATGAGATAGACTAATCCCAATTTTCATGTTTCTGCTGTTTTGACTGAAAATTGCCTACCAAGACAGTATATCTCCCCCAACTCAAATCATCCTCCCACACGTCCTCCCCTTATCCTGTGATTAATAACGAAAATAGCATTTCAATGTAGCTTCTCCCCTTAAAGATTGTTTTTGATATTTCAGTATGACTATCATTAACGGTTATTTTTTATAGCAAAATGTATTATTTGTGTATATAATTTTTAATTATGTGTTTATGTACTTTTTTTTTCTAAGAAGGGGTCTGTGGCACACAAAAAGGCTAAGAACCCCTGCCTTAAACATACAAGATTGGAATAAACTCTGGAATATTTGAGAAGGCTGTGGAATAGAAGAACAACTTTTAGACAATATTTTTAAACGGCAAACTAAATGATAAAAGATAATAATGTATCACGCTGGGGCAAAGGATAAAGAAAATTACCTATGTTACGGCCTCAAGGTCTTTGTCAGGGACAAACAAATGAAAACAGAAGGGACAAAACTAAGTTAAGTTTTTAAAAAAAAAGGTAAAAGTAGTTCCAAAGCAGAAACTGCCATTATAGGTGTGAAGTGTTAGAGACTTCACCATACTAGTTCCAGGCTTTTTTATGAGGTGGAGGTGACCAATTCCCTTCCTTGCTACCTTTTCCTTCCCTTACTCAAGAGCAGAGTCATAAGTTATGTACATAAGTAATACAAAAAAATGGTGTGACTCATGAATGGAACAGCCTTCGCCTTTTTAATTTTAATGTGGAAGTATGATAAAATGAAGTAAATTAAGGTGCAGCCGTTTCCTTCACTGACCTAATGCCTCTTGTGTTCTCGCATCTCCATCACAGGGTCTCAACTGGACTCCTCATCTTCCTCCACACAGCTAGCCTCCCAGTTTGACTCCCAGAGTTATGTTGGTTATGAAGCGGAACCGCAGCGGCAGCTACCTCAGAGAGCCAGCATCAGCACCAATGAAGCATCTGAGGATGACGAGGATGATGGTGGTGATGATGATGATGTGTTAGATGGTTCTGCCACTGGGTTTGACTACTTTGGAAATGTCGGGGCCCATGTAAGTATGGAAGCATGTGGGAGTTTACAGGGTGAAGGCGTGTGCAGTTTTTGTAGCATTAGCAAAATAGAATAAGCAAATAGGAATTAAACTTATACATCAATCATCTGTTTAGAGCTTTTGCTTTCTAGAGGCAAAGGGGCCAGGTTCCATATAGGTTTAGACAGGGGAGCTCTGATGTTGTGTCTTCTGTTTGACACATTGCAACATCATCATCATCATGTGGACCATAGGTTTAGACAGGGGAGCTCTGATGATGTCTTCTGTTTGACACATTGCAACACATCATCATCATGTGGACCATAGGTTTAGACAGGGGAGCTCTGATGATGATGTCTTCTGTTTGACACATTGCAACATCATCATCATGTGGACCATAGGTTTAGACAGGGGAGCTCTGATGATGTCTTCTGTTTGACACATTGCAACATCATCATCATCATGTGGACCATAGGTTTAGACAGGGGAGCTCTGATGATGTCTTCTGTTTGACACATTGCAACATCATCATCATCATGTGGACCATAGGTTTAGACAGGGGATCTCTGATGATGTCTTCTGTTTGACACATTGCAACATCATCATCATGTGGACCATAGGTTTAGACAGGGGAGCTCTGATGATGTCTTCTGTTTGACACATTGCAACATCATCATCATGTGGACCATAGGTTTAGACAGGGGAGCTCTAATGATGTCTTCTGTTTGACACATTGCAACATCATCATCATTTTCCTTTGCGCTCCTTACAGAGCATGGAGTCACCACCATAGCTGGTCCCCCTTGCAGGAAGCCTGCACCAAACATCCACATGTTCCTGCAGTGGTGGTTTCTGTATTTTATTTGACATGATGAGGTTGCCAGTCTCATGCACAACCTCATATTAGTTGCCTTGTATGACATGCCTGAGGGTGTTGTAGTCCTGTTCTTTCTGAACTACATGGGGCTTGCAACAGAATAGAAAGAAGAAAGCATTGTTTAACACAAAAGCTTGATGCTAGCTTGGGGATACACATTATGGGCAACGGACTATAGAAGCATAAAAGTATACAGCTATAAACTAGAGACTATTAATTCCACTAAACCTTGATTTTGCAGGCTGAATGAACTCCCCGTCTATTTCCCAGGGTTCTCTGATGAAACGGGGAAAGAATAGGCTTACTGTTCCCTCAGGCATGTCTTATAAGGCAGCTAACATGAGGTTATATATGAGGCTGGCATCTTCATCATGTAAAACAGATTGCTACAGAAATGACCACTGTAGGTGCATACGAATCCTTGATGAAGGCTTCCTGCGAGGGGGCCAGCCACAATGGGGGCTCCATACAAGGAAAAAGATGGTATTGGTTCAAATTCACCTGTCCTTGAGATGGGAGGAAAGCAACATGAGGACGATGTTTGGAAGTTGTTACACAAGAGTTGGCATGACACCATTGGCTTGCACACACACATATACACAGACACACAGAACACATCTTACCTCAGTAAGAAGAAGACAAATGGCTGAAACATTTTCTCAGTGGAAGACATCCCATCTGATGATCAGATTACCTTTTGTGGCATTAAGGTTTTCTGCCTCCATCAACTGGAGAAAAAAAATGGTATAGCCTATTATATTTCACACAGAGATTTAGATAGAGTACAGAATGTCCTCAACTTACAGTGCAGTTCCATTCCGACAACCTCGTCGTAAGTCAATCTGGGCATAAGTTGAAAGAATATGTTAACATTTAATATACCTGAATGCTAAAATTAATAAAATTACTGTTACAGTAGTGTACTGTTATAAATAACAAATATATAAATAAATTTGTAAAATTTATGACAGATGAATAATATGATAGGAATGATGGGATGGCTGTCGTAAGCACGAGTGGTAGTAAGTCGCATATGTCATAAGTTGAGGATAATCTGTATATAGAACATGTGGAAGGACTTGCCACACCTGCCCTTTGCTTAACATACAACTTTTGTTATCAAAACAGAAAGTGGTACCACCCCCTCACAGAATACCAAGCAGCATGTCAGGCAGCTCCACTGGCAGCACCAGAAGGAGAAGGACCACATCTGGCAGCAGTACTGGCAGTGTGAAAGCCGCTCCTCACAAACCAGCACCACAACAGCAGTCACATGGTGGTAAAGGAGGTGATATGGTAAAGCAATGTGTAGCTGTTGAAATTTGGTGGCATTGTAAAATAAGGGTCTGGTATTCAAAACATTAACCTGCTCATGTCAAACATTGAAGTACTGCATGAGCACGTGAATGCTTTGGTGCTGGCTTCCTGTTAGGGATGACTGCAGTAGTGGTTTCCATGCTCTGTAAGGAGCTAAAGGGGGAAAATCATCATGATTCAAAATAGCATTTTGAGCAGATTAAAACTAAACTGGTGTGTCAAGGGTGTGTTGATTAACCCTTTACAGTCCACAGCCCGGCTAATATTTCAACCCCCAATGGACCAAGCAAAGGGACATAACACCTCTTTTTCTTAAATATTTCTTATATTAAAAAAATTATGTTATACACTAATAATAGTTCAAATAACACAAAGCACATTTATTTGTAACAGTTAAAATGGACATACTTTAATACCTGTATACTATTTTAATGTCACATTTAAATTTTTTTTCACAGTTTAAAAAAAAATTTCAAAACCTAAAAAAATTACTTTATCTTTATGATACTCTTGCGCTGGAAAGCTTTTATATACATTATTAACAGTTTTTTCTTGAAAGTTTTGAATATCAAACAAAATTACACTAAAGATGGAAGAACACAATTTTACAACCATAAACTGTCTCTAGAGTCTTTACAATTGTCCGTTTTTCCTTAATTCTTACAGCATTGAACACAACTTTTTTTTTTTCTGCTCACGAGTTATGGACGGCTCATGCTTGTTAGATTATGTTTTTAAATACGCTCACACAGAAAACAACGTAACCAAACCCCTTTTTCAGCACTATTTGGTTATATATCATAAGTCCCATCGTCTTGGTAATAAATAAGAAGAAAAAAAAAAACCAAATAATACGCCCC
>JAMPIV010015969.1:0-151778 GCA_024509875.1 Oreohelix idahoensis
CCATTACGTCAAGTCATTCTCAAATCCTGGTTCCCAAGAATTTGAGAGTTAAAATTTTGCAGCACGCTCACGACTCTCAGTGTGCTGGACACATGGGTTTTTTCCCGTACTAAGTCAAGAGTCCTTGCGGCTTTCTTTTGGCCATTGGTAAACAAGGACATACGGATTTATTGTCGATCTTGTAAAGTATGTCAGGAAGTTAAATCCAAAGGTCCACGGCATGCTGCACCCATTCAGGCGGCGGACATTCCTATTCGGCCGTTCCAAAAAATGGCCATAGACATAATTGGTCCATTTAAGATCAAGTCTGCCAGAGGACATCAGTTTATCTTGACGTGTGTTGATATGTGCACACGTTGGCCAGAGGCTATTCCTCTGAAGAGCATTACTACTGCTGATATTGCAGATGCTCTTTGGCTTATATTTCTCGTCTGGGGTTCCCCGGAGAGATATTGTCAGACCATGGCACCCAACTAATATCAGATACCAGGTCTCAAGTAATGTCTACTCTGCAGATAGATAGATCTTTAAGTAGTATCTACCATCCAATGTCTAATGGTATGGTCGAACGCCTTAATAGAACACTTAAAAACTTACTGGGGAAGATAACTGAGGATCATCCTCAAGACTGGGACAGAGTTTTACCTGCGGCCCTCTTCGCTTACAGAGAGGTACCCAATGAACATACAGGATTTTCTCCCTTTGAACTCGTCTTTGGCGCGCGTCCGCGTGGCCCTATGTCGTTGCTTCACGATCTCATTACATCTGACAATATTGACGATGACACAAAGTCATCCTATGAATATGTCATCGCGCTGAGACAAAAGATTATCGAAGCATGCAAATTAGCAACTTCTTCTTCTGAATTTGCGAAACAGAAGGCAAGGCAATTTGCCAATAAGAAGAGATGCTTACGACAACTTTGTCCTGGTGACAAAGCATTTGTATTACTACCTTGTAGGGAAAACAGATTACTTATTTCTTGGAAAGGTCCGTACGATATAATATCGAAAATTTCCGATGTCGACTATATTGTCGATATTGATGGGAAGCATAAAACCTTCCACATCAATATGCTTACTGAATTCCATGAACGTCCGGATTATTTGCAACCCATTTTCCAAGCAACGGACAATTCTCCAGTACCACATGGTCATTACTCATCACTGTCCGTGATACAGGATGAGGAAACAAGTTTTTCAGATGTAAATCTTCCTCTTCCAATGATCCCACTTCATTCTAGTGAATCATGGAAGAACGTTACTGTCTCCCCTGATTTGTCTCTAGGAGAACAGCGACAAGTTTCAACTATGTTGCAAACATTTCAGGATGTACTCACTGACATCCCTGGACAAACGCATGTCATTGAACATGACATTGTTCTAACTGACCATACTCCTATTAGGATTAGACCTTATCCTATACCTATACATTTTCAAGCACAGGTCGAGAAAGAGTTGGATGAGATGATAGATTTGAAAATAATCGAACCATCCACCTCTGCATATTCTTCGCCGATGGTTATTGTTCGTAAAAAAGACAATAACATACGTCTTTGCGTTGACTATCGAAAATTGAATCAAGTAACGAAGTTCGATGCCGAACCTATGCCTTTACTGGAAGAGCTACTTACTCGACTCTCCAAATCTCATTTTTTTCACTAAACTTGATTTGTCTAAAGGATATTGGCAAGTTCCTTTATCTGAACGCGCCAAACCTCTCACGGCTTTTTCAACACCTAGAAGTTTGTTCCAATGGAATTTTATGCCTTTCGGTCTTATGAACGCACCAGCTACATTCGTACGCATGATGCGCCGAATCCTATCTTATCGGTCAGATGTCATTGCATATCTAGACGACATCTGTCTTTTCAGCGATACTTGGGAAGATCACTATTCAGGGTTAGATGAATTGCTGTCTACTTTGCGTGAGCACAACCTGACAGCGAAACCCTCTAAAGCCTATTGTTGGAGTCCGTTTATGGTAATGGTATTGATTTTATCACGCGAATGGTTGAATACGAACAAAATGTCAATAAACTTCTTCAAACGAACATTCCAACAGGTATCGTTGCGTTGGTTGAACTGGGTAAGTGTTGGCAGCACACAAGTCGGTGTTTACTGTACATGTATTTTATTGACGTGACACCAACGAAGTGGAACAAGACAATCATAGTTACAGATGTGAAGATCATACGTTAAAAATGTTAATATCACTGTTAAAAGTTGTTGTAGATTCTCTAACAGTTAAGTTCTCTTATTCCAGTGACTAAGGATCACTTCCATTTCATATAACAGACATGGTAATTAACGTCCATTGACCTTCTCCCAAGGACGTTTATTAAGGCAAACGGATTCATTCTCACGGAGCAATAATTTATCATACTTGTAAGCATCCCAGACTTCGTTGTAAACTTCTTGGATAGCATATCCAATCCAAACAAAAGGCAGATATAACAATACAACCAAGTTAGTGTTTCATCTTGGCTAACCTCTCGGTATCCATACCACGACTTTGGCATAGGTAAAACGGCATATTAAACATGTGAAGCATATATCTATATTCATAAACTTGATTCCACATATGGATTCTCCCTCTACAAAAGATTCCAAAGGCTATCGACTCCGTGTGTCCAATTCTAGGAATGTCATCTCCGATGAATTCCCGCTAGACCATTAATAGGAGCGGCCTGATACTTTAATCTACATAATTAAACTTGCCATACGAAATGGGGCGACACTTACTTCAGACATCCACTATTGGCTTCGCCATGAAGACCAATAAGTACGAATACAACTGCTGGCTTCTATAAATCTGCCAGGAATCAAATAATAACACTGCGGACATAAAATGTCGTCCGGGCTGCCCCTATCATGACGTCACAATATACTCAACTAGGTTACACGTGCGTCCAAAGCAACTCACACAGCATTGTGCACGTCAGTGCGTGAATCAATCGAACGCACAAACAATATAACTACATAAAACTGGTGCGTACATTTGGCAGGACCGAAGACTACCCCCTTAGGTAATAAATGTACGTAACAGCTCCCTTATTACCTCCCCTTAAAAAAATTAATCCCATTAATTTTTTTCGAACTAATTACTCGAGAGAGGTGAGTCAAAACTACAACAAGATTTATGACATGCATAAAATTATATCATATTAAGAAAAGAATATTGACTTGAAATTAATATAACTAAATGACAGTATGCATTAAAGCACACATCCACCATCGACCTACTTTGGAACGATGTGGTAATATTCGAAGTAAAAAGAAGTTGAAAAAATGAAAATGAAAATGAAAAATCAACAAAAAAGATGATAATAAAATTGAACTAAGTTTTCAACAAAATTTGAAACATATGATTTCAAAAAATGAAAATGAACAGCAACACTGATGATAATTAATGATAAAAGAATCAGTGAAACAGAAAATTTTGAAATACAATGTGCAAAAATGAAGCAATGTAAAATTAAACACTTTAAGAAGCAACGCACTTACTGATATCTAGCACTAGTAAGTTTGACTAGTTATCTAAAAGTAAAATCTCATGTAGTGGGATACGTGACTACACGTATTGCGAGACACTAATAACGTTAGTAGATGTGTGATTTATAAACAATCAAATTGATTAAATTGAATTAATCTAATTCTAGTACTTAATTACACATAAATACATAACTAGTAATTTATTCTAAGTAATTCTAATTTCAGTCATTGTGAATATTCGTTCAGAACTATTTAGAGTCAACAAGAATAGGTTCCTAATGTTCCATGCACGAAATAAGTTAACGAACACGATATGTAGTGTAATATGTTCCATAACACTAATGAATGTCTATTTGTCGTTTTTACCAATGTTTCCATACTAAAAAAAAAATGTTACTTTAATATCACTGTTCCCGTTCTAATAAAACGTTACTTCACAAGAAATAATGTTATAATCCATACGTAAGTATATTCTGAAAGTTATATATATACGAATACTGTAGAGCTACACATAGTATTCACAGATGTACAATTAACGACACTGTACAAAGTTATTCATGTTTCGGTGAGGACGTGTCTCGATCCAAAAGTAGTTCAGTTTCACCAAGTTCACTAGGGCATCTTGAAAGACAGTCTGCAAATACATTCTGCACTCCAGGAATAGCACGTATCTCAAAGTGGAATGGCTGGAGAGCTATAGCGTAACGCGCTGACTTTGATGACTTAACATTTCCAGTATTCAATGCCGTAAGAGCTTTCTGGTCAGACTCCACCACAAAGTGTGAGCCGAGCAGGTAACGTTCCAGTTTTGTGATTGACCACACAAGAGCAAGGAGCTCTTTATCGAGAACGGAGTACTTCATTTCACTCGTCGTAAGCTTTCTGGATACGTACATAATTGGAAACAAGGTACCTCTGTATTCTTGCATCAAAACTGCCGCGATAGCGTAGGAAGAAGCATCACTGCGAAGAACAAAGGTGAGATCTTTGTTAGGCAACCTTAAAAAAAGCTTATTTGAAAAAAATTGTTTTATATAGTCTAACGCCGTTTGGTGATCCTGCGACCACTTTATTACATTAGGTGTGCCTTTCTTCAGTAACGAAGAAAGAGGTGCAGTTATAGTAGACAAATGAGGGATGAATTTAGAATAGAACTGTATTAGTCCTAAGAGTGACCTCACTTGTTTTTTTGTCTTAGGTGCTGAGATGTTTAAAATTTTAGAGACGTTACTGTCTTCTGTATATATTAAACCGCGACCTATACGATGACCAAGAAATGAGATGTCATGAAAACCGACAAAAGCCTTTGAAGGTTTTGCTGTTAAGTTGTAATCCCGTAAGGTAGAAAGTAAAGATTTTAAACCCTGAATATGTTCATCCCAAGAGTCACTGAAAAGACAGATGTCATCTATATAAGTAATGACATCGGGACGATGAGACAATATGCGACGCATCATGCGTACAAAGGTAGCTGGCGCATTCATTAACCCGAATGGCATAAAATTATATTGAAAAAGACCCTTTGGCGTCGAGAAAGCGGTGAATGGCTTTGCTTTAGGGGTTAATGGCACTTGCCAATAACCCTTTGAAAGGTCAAATTTCGAAAAGAATGTGGCATGAGACAATTTCTCTAATAAGTCGTCTAAAAGAGGTAATGGTTCCGCATCGAATTTTGTAACTTTATTTAATTTCCTGTAATCTACGCAAAGACGTATATTGTTGTCCTTCTTCCGAATGATTACCATAGAAGAAGAATATGGTGATGAAGATGGTTCAATTATATTTAATTGAAGCATCTCATCCAATTCCCTATCAACCTTATCACGAAAGTGTAAAGGAATAGGATATGGGCGAACTCGAATAGGTGTATCGTCAGTCAGAATAATGTCATGTTGGATGACTGACGTATGACCTGGGATGTCAGTAAGGACATCCTCATACGTGTGTAGAATATTAGAGACTTGCTGACGTTGATCATCAGTAAGAGTAGATGAGATAGTAACATCATTCCATTTCTCAGTGGAATGGAGTGGTACAACTGGTATTGGTAGTTGTACATCATCAAAAGAAGATTCCTCTTCTTGGATGACTGACAAACTAGAATAGTGTAAATAGGTGGTGTAGGATCGTCAGTTGCCTGAAACACTGACTGTAAGTAATCAGGACGTGAGTAATACTCCTTCAACATGTTAATGTGGAAGGTTTTATGTTTGCCATTAACATCAACGATGTAGTCGACATCGGATATTCTTGAGATGATCCTGAAAGGACCTCTCCATGTAATTAAAAGACGATTGTTATGCGCAGGAAGTAATACAAAAGCTTCATCACCAGGTATGAGCTGGCGAAGACGTCTATATTTGTTTGCAGATAGACGAGCTTTTTTCTTTGGCATGTTCGGATGATGCAGTAGCTAGTCTACAAGCATCTATGATTTTCTTTCTAAGAGAGATCATATACTCATAAGAGGATTGAGTTTCCTCTTCAATATTCTCATCCACCAATAAGTCGTGGATTAACGACATCGGACCGCGTGGTTGCATGCCAAAAACAAGCTGGAACGGAGAAAAACCCGTTGCTTGATTTTGTACCTCGCGATACGCAAAGAGACAAGCGGGTAGGACCCGATCCCAGTCTTGGGGATGGTCTTGAGTCATCTTACCCAACAACTGCTTGAGTGTCCTATTGAGACGCTCAATTAACCCATTTGACATCGGATGATAAATAGAACTAAGAGATCTATCTATACCTAATGTCTTCATCACTTGAGACATGGATTCAGAAATGAATTGAACCCCATGATCCGACAAGATTTTCCGTGGAAAACCAATGCGTGAGAAGATTAACATCAATGCCTCTGCTACACTGGCAGATGAAGTGTTCTTGAGAGGGATGGCCTCAGGCCAACGAGTGCACATATCAATGCACGTAAGAATATGCGTATGCCCTCTAGCAGATGGAAGCATTGGACCAATAATGTCAATGGCCATTTTATCAAATGGTCTAATCGGGATGTCCGCAGCTTGAATAGGAGCCGCATGAAATGGACGCCGTACCTTAACTTCTTGACATATCAAACAGGACCGACAATAGAGAGTAACATCTCTATGGACGCCTGGCCAGTAGAATGCCGAAAGCACTCTGGATTTGGTACGCGAAAAACCCATATGGCCCGCACAATGCGAGTTATGAGCATGCCGTAATATCCGAGATCTCATACAGGATGGTACTAGAATTTGAGAACATATGGATGAATCCTTTTCCCGTATTATTCTAACCAAAATCCCATTTTTAAGTATAAAGTCATGTCTAGATTTTGCAAGTTTGTTGCTTGTATTCTTTTTGTTAACATACTGAAAGAATTTTTTAAATGAATTATCACTCTTTTGCAATGTTGCAAACAACTCCCGTGAAATAGGAGCATCATCATCACAAGTGGTATGAACTGTAGGTTCAATAGGTGTATCATGCGACATATTAATAGCTTGCGCTCTAGTCACTACTGCATTTGCAGTTTGAATATGTCGCTCTTCCCATTCAGCAATTTGCTGAGGTGTACACTCTTTAATACCATGTATGCGACCAAGAATCAAATCACAAATTGGATTGGAAGAAGACATGCTTGGATCTGTCCTGAAAAAAATGGAGTATGAAGTGTTATAATGGCTGTGGGGAATGTTTCCACAGTTCCGCCAAACGTGACACATTTCACAACCCTGCCCGTCGCACAACTAGGGTCGATCAGCGATGTCCGGACGCCCACTGTCGTACAACCTGAGTCGAATAAAAGAGAGCATGAAATATTGTTAACAAATCCTCTGTTAAACTTAAGAGAGCCCTGTCCATGGTGTACTGACGCAGGAGTGGCCATGCAGACTGCAGGTAGACTAGGCAAGGTATGTCCGCAACGCAGCTTCGTGATCGCCTTAGGCTGGAAAAGAGTCGAGCATTCTGGGCAGTCTTTCACCTGGGAACAATCTAGAGAACAAGACATAGCATTGTGAGTTTCAGCTACTTTACCCTGTTCAGTGTTAGCCAGTGTATCATTAAAAGCAACATTAGAATGTCTAACTGTATTATTCGACGATCTATCTCGTCGGCGCGATCGATTGTGATTTTTGTCATTAAAATTGCCATAATTGTCGTTTCTGCTAGAGTTAAAATTTGGATTAGTCCGATAATTTGTAGAATGATCGTTATGATGTTGGTTAAATGGTTTATTTCCAAAAAATTGTCTGTTTTGCGGACCCTGAGACCTTGATCTCCAGTTTTGTTTATTATAATGTCCTTGATTATTTTTAAAATAATTGTTACCAAAATCTCGCGATCTGTGAGTTTGGTTCCAAGAAACATTAAATGAAGCAGATTGTTGAAATTGCTTCCCTTTGTAAAAGTTATCATTGGTGAAATTATGATTATTTCCCTTATGGACATACCTATCAGCACTAAAAGAACGATTGCGTGAAAAATTGTTTTGTTGTGCTGCAAAAGCAACAGGCAATTCACTCTTAATCTGCGCGTTACTTAGATCCATGTTTGGGTGAGCAGTGCAAAAATTTTTTGCATGTTCTTCTAAGTTTTTTCATTGATAAAGGTTTCCGTTCGTGTAAAAATGCGAGAAATGTAGGGTTTACCGACGAAAGTACCTTATCGCGCATCAGTAAATCAAAGAGACCTTCATACGACTTTTCAATTTTGGATAATTCGATCCATCTTTCTAATGTTAGTCGTATCTGTGACAGAAAATCACTAAAATTTCTGCTAGATTGGGGTAGTAATGTGTGAAATCTCAAACGATATTCGTTTTCTGTCATTTGAAATTTTTGCAGAAGTGCTGCTCTAAGAGCATTGTAGTCATTTTTCTCACCAATGCTGGTGGTATGATAAACTGCTAATGCATCTCCTGTAAGTAATCTGGATAAATATGTACAGTATAGAGCTTTATCCACGTTATAAGACCCACAAGTGGCCTCAAACCTATCCAGGAAGAATATTACGTCATCAGACGGGGGATTAAATTTTGGCAATTTAAGGTGAATCTCCTTAAAATGATCCTGTCTGGATGAAGTGTGGCTTTCAAAAGTTCTCTGAGAATTAGATTCCTGAGTTAACCTAATTCTCTCATATTCTGACTCTGCTAATTTCAGTTCATGCTGTCGTTTTCTTTCATTCTCTTCCATCTCAAGCTGAAGTCGTTTTGTGTTTTGTTCAGCTATTAATCTCCTTTCTTCTATTTCTTTTTGTTTCTGTTCCATTTCCTTTTTAAGTCTTTCTTCAGACTCCTTTTGCTTCTGTTCTGCTTCTCGCTGAAATCGTTTCTCTTCTAATTCAGCGGCCAATCTCATTTTTTTTCTCCTCTTCCTCAGCTATAAATTTCCTCTTCTTTTCATCCTCCTCAGCAGTTAATCTCATTTTTTTCTCATTCTCCTCCGCCTCAATTCGTTTTTGATCTGCCTCAAATTTCAAATTTTCCAAACGTAAAGTTTCCAATCTTCTCTGATCAGCTTCTATTTCTTGAGCTTTCTTATATTCTGACAGTGCAAATGCTTTAGCTTCATCAGGAGCCATCTGAAGAGCTTTTGCTTGCTTAATGAAATAGTCTAAGGTAGCCATTTCAATATTATTATGTAATAATACTACTTAAAAGTGTTACTACAACTAGTGGTCCTCGTTCCTGTCCTTAGAACGGTATAATGTTATCATATAATTATTAAATATGTTATTAATCAATAAATTTATGTAATCAAATGTCATGAAATGAACAACGAGAAAGACAATAGAAACATAACCGACAAGACATGATAAAATGGACGGGTGAACACAATCGTAGAAATCAAAAAAAAAATAAAATGTATAACTAAAATAGAATATCGTAAAAATATACGATGATAACTACGATCAGATAGTTAACAAGACAATAGACAACACAGTGTAAAAACAATGGTTTTGTAAAAAACTAAACGACAGGAAAGGTGAGATGGACAGTAATCACAAACAAAATACATCATGAAAATAAGGTACGATTAAAAAGAACTATGAGAACAACAAGTAAAACTTGACGAAACAGCTAGAACAGATAGGTGTTACAGACCACCAAACACAGTGGACCTAGAATCCTTCTACGCTCACGCGTAGGAACATTCCACTGCGGGAAGTCTGCAAAATAATGTCCTACAGAACGTCTGACGAAGAGCCCGAATTGACTTCGAGATGGATCTCGTTCGTCAGATCTACTTCCCAACCTCCCGCAAAGAATACACAACACATAACAAATAATATAGAAAATATAGATATGAATATTAAAGGCACAGCTAAATGTAATAAGGTGTATAACGACAACACGCTATACTCATCTCGCGTGCCGGAAAGAACAACCAATGTGCCTCGTCCCCGTGTATGTACTGGAGGAATAAAATACTTCGTTCTGCTTTTTCAACACAAGCTCGCACGTAATGAGGAATAGGTGATCCCAAGTGCAGTTAGTCACCGTACAACTGGACCTGGAGGTTGATTGATGACCTTGAGGTAACGGTTAGTTGATTCTGATTCAATGTTCCAAATTTAAGATGATTTCACCTTGAAAGAACAAATCCCATCTTCAAACGATTCCTTGGCTTGCGTTCGTTCCTTTGAAATAATTATTTTCAAACCACGCTGGCACACCATTTTCTGTTGGAGTCCGTTTATGGTAATGGTATTGATTTTATCACGCGAATGGTTGAATACGAACAAAATGTCAATAAACTTCTTCAAACGAACATTCCAACAGGTATCGTTGCGTTGGTTGAACTGGGTAAGTGTTGGCAGCACACAAGTCGGTGTTTACTGTACATGTATTTTATTGACGTGACACCAACGAAGTGGAACAAGACAATCATAGTTACAGATGTGAAGATCATACGTTAAAAATGTTAATATCACTGTTAAAAGTTGTTGTAGATTCTCTAACAGTTAAGTTCTCTTATTCCAGTGACTAAGGATCACTTCCATTTCATATAACAGACATGGTAATTAACGTCCATTGACCTTCTCCCAAGGACGTTTATTAAGGCAAACGGATTCATTCTCACGGAGCAATAATTTATCATACTTGTAAGCATCCCAGACTTCGTTGTAAACTTCTTGGATAGCATATCCAATCCAAACAAAAGGCAGATATAACAATACAACCAAGTTAGTGTTTCATCTTGGCTAACCTCTCGGTATCCATACCACGACTTTGGCATAGGTAAAACGGCATATTAAACATGTGAAGCATATATCTATATTCATAAACTTGATTCCACATATGGATTCTCCCTCTACAAAAGATTCCAAAGGCTATCGACTCCGTGTGTCCAATTCTAGGAATGTCATCTCCGATGAATTCCCGCTAGACCATTAATAGGAGCGGCCTGATACTTTAATCTACATAATTAAACTTGCCATACGAAATGGGGCGACACTTACTTCAGACATCCACTATTGGCTTCGCCATGAAGACCAATAAGTACGAATACAACTGCTGGCTTCTACAAATCTGCCAGGAATCAAATAATAACACTGCGGACATAAAATGTCGTCCGGGCTGCCCCTATCATGACGTCACAATATACCCAACTAGGTTACACGTGCGTCCAAAGCAACTCACACAGCATTGTGCACGTCAGTGCGTGAATCAATCGAACGCACAAACAATATAACTACATAAAACTGGTGCGTACATTTGGCAGGACCGAAGACTACCCCCTTAGGTAATAAATGTACGTAACACCTATATTGGTTTTAGCGAAATTTCTTTCCTAGGCCACCGAGTTGGTCATGGTTTCCTAAAGACAGAGGACCATAATACTAGTAAGATACTTAACATCTCAATCCCTAAGACTAAAAAACAGGTGAGAAGTCTGTTAGGTCTTATTCAATTTTATGGCAGATTCATTCAGAATCTATCCTCTATCATGGCACCTCTCTCAACACTTCTAAAGAAAGGTTCGCCTAATGTGGTCCACTGGTCTCAGGAATGCCAGTGCTCTCTGGATAAGATTAAAACACTGTTTTCAACACCACCTATTTTAGTGCTACCCACTAAAGATAAGACATTCGTTCTTCGTAGTGACGCTTCATCCACTGGGATTGGAGCGGCACTAATGCAAGAGTACTCTGGAACTCTGCATCCTGTAATGTATATTTCCAGAAGACTTAATGCGGCAGAAAGGAATTATTCGGTTTTAGACCGTGAGCTATGGTTTGGTCGATCCTCAAACTACAGAGATTCCTTCTAGGCGCACATTTCATAGTAGAAACCGACCAAAAAGCTCTTACTGCTATACAGAGTAAGAATTTGAAGAGCCCGAGGTCTACTCGATATGCAATTGCTCTTCAACCTTTTCATTTCTCTGTGCGAGCTATTCGTGGATCAGATAATGTGATGGCAGACATTCTGTCAAGATGCCCACATGATTCCACATAACTATTAGGGCTTAGACTTCTTGATATGTCTAGTTCTATAGTAGTTCCTTTTCTATATCATGATAGATACACATTTGTAATTTAATAATATAATGATTGTATAACTACATAGCGGTTCATTGATGTTTATTCACCGCTGTGCTTTGATGATTTTTTCTTCATAAATCATAAATTTAAGATATCTAATACGAAATGATGATATGAATTTTTTAGGCATTGTGTAATTGCCAGAATTGTATTATACTTTGATGACACCTTCCTGGAAAAAATATACTTGTAGAGAAATAATTTCTCTCAGTTTATGAGACACATTCTCACCAGTCGCTCCATAAGTCGACTTAGCCTCATATTAGGCGTTATAGGTAGTCCTGATATTTTCATCTGCGCATTATTCATGCGTTGTGAGCCTATTGTACGTTGCTCCTAGATGTATTTCAAAAAAAAAAATGTTCCATTTTTTTTTTCCCGGGAGGTGTGGTAAGACTGTTACGTGCAGTCTTTGATATCTTACAATATTATACATAGGTAATTTTATAGTGCTTAAGGGAAAGTCATTATTGAGTTACTTCCCTTGAAAGTTGTGCCGTCTCTTCGATCGAACTCCGCGGGTGAGTCCAGTTTTCTGCGATTTATTCTTCGTTTGGGTAATAATAGATTGTTCTTGCTTCAGAATATCTATGGCCTGAATTTATGTGTATTGTTTGTCTGAGTAGGACGAGTCTGTCTTATATCTGTATATCTTTACATATCTAAGTCGAACTATATGTTCTGTTGTCTCTAGAGAGGTCAAAGGCTATTCGGCGGATGTGTCGCTAGAGTGTGGTGTGATTTGGCTTCGTCCCGATAGTCACTGTGTTTTCTATGTCGGCTTGTCGCCGGGGAAAAAGTGATCTCAGTATTTGTGGGGAAAGTGATAGTCGTCTAAACCTATCGTGTATGCTTTACCCCAGTGTTTATTCGTATTGCCAAGGAATGGCAGTTTCATATTTCCTATACCAAGGTAATCAAAGATACTCTTATGAACTCTCGATCGAAGCCACCATTTTCGATAGTTACGATTTGAATGTCTAAGAGAATATATTTGACTCGATGAAAACGACTTCGATTCCTAGCAGCACTATATCCTGTAGATTGCAGTCAATTGTTCATGATCAAATCTACAGAGCAATGAAATGTTTTATGAATGACTAACTTTAGGACAGATTCATTATCTGTATCCAAACGTGAGTGACAGCTCACGAGTGAAGCCATCTTGGAACCAAAACATGTAGTGACTTTCAAGAAGAGAAAAGGGATGCCCGTATTATCGCTTGTTTAGTCCAGAGATCACTGCTACACATGAGAACCCGTTATTAGCGGTTCAATATTATTATATGAAAAAAATATGTGCTGAACATTATGTTGAAGAATCGTCGCTAGACGAGATTAGGTTTAGAAGCCATCTGAAATATTGTTTATAAGCTGACGTGCTCAGTCAGTGAAGTCAGATGATATATATGTATGGGCGATACTGAGTGCTTGGCTACTGACAGTCCTTTATACTATTATTCTACATGAGTGCCCATGTAACATTGCAAGACCATTTATCCACTGTACCATGATGTATTATGCCAACCTGTGATTTGTCACTATCTGTGCTGTCGAGTGTGTACGTCCAATTAAACTTTAGAAAAGGTACACAGTCGTTGGTGTCGATGACTTCCAGTCATACATGAGTGTGAGAAAAGAACATTTGTCAACACCACGAACCCTTATTAACATTCGCACATTATACACTCAATCCATGTCTACACACCACTGCGTAGGTCAAGTTGACATTCCATACACTACAGTGGAGCAAACAACACCATAGAGATCTTATCAACTGATGATGATGATGATGTCTGCTTCCATCCACTTATATCTATCTTTTGGTGGATATCATTAACGGGGAAAAAAAACCAACTTTATCCAACCTTATCAACTGGTGGACCAGCTTTCTGGGTTTGACCTCGCAGAAGTTCAGAAGTCAACAGAGTACCGATACCAGACCGTTTCCTGTGGCTGATACGACACACTTGCAGTATTGGTTTGCTATTTGTCAACACTTCGTCACGTGACCTGTCAAGTGAATGCAGTATGTAGGTCAGCGTTGTTGACATTTTTACATTAGACATTACAGAGTTTCACAGAACAGTTGGATCAATTCTTGTCAATATCAACAGGAAGACAGTATTAGTGAACTAAGAAGTCCTATTTTCATCGATGGATCTTCTTGTTTTCTGTATATGAACTTTAATATTTAAGGCCAGAATGTTTAATTGAATAAAGTGGCAGTTTGTTTATTTTCATAAAAATAACTTTGCCATTACTGTAAAACTGAGCCTATTTTGCAACACATACTATCATACACATAATTTATATATATTTATGTTTACATGTTATTTGTTTGTATAGTATGTTAGTTTCTATGTCAGCGGGTTGTGTTTAAGGTTGGGCGGCGTCCTCACAACAGAATATCCCACGTCATAGAGGGTCCGTTGTGGGCGTTTTCTATAGGTGCAATTTTCTTGATTGAAAATTTGCTGCGACAACTGTTGCTTTTGTGTTAGCTGTGAAGTCTGTAATTATTGTTATTTTTGTAATATTTCTTTGTTCTTTAGTTTTGTTTTGATTTGTTTGTAATTTGTTGGTCTAACCTTTTCTATCTTTCAGTTCTATTCACAATTTATATTCATATATTGTGACGTCATTTGTGTTGTTATTCTTTGCAGATTCAGTGATTATTTTCATTGATTTCCCTATTTGATTTATTTTGATTTCTGCAAACGTTCTTGTATTGTCAGTCCTATTTGTACTTTATGTATTCTGTTGGTTGACATATGTTTTATATAGGTATATTTCATAAGACACAATTGCCTGTGCACTGCACTTGGATTATGGTATAAACCAGTACCTGATTATTATTACTATTATACAAGACCTTATTAAAGGCTTGTGACCCACAGATATTGAGATAGTATACTGATTAATCAAGTCATTGAGAACTTGTGGTATTATTATTATTTCAGGTGATTAGTATTATTGTTAGACATCATGTCTACATTGGAATACTTCATTACACAAGGGAAAGCCCTTGATAAGACTGGTCAACAATTAGAACAATGGGCTGTTGCTCAATATGACAAAGCATTAGCTGCAGAAGAGAGAAGAGCTATGGCAGAAGAGAAAAGATTAGAAAGAGAAGCTGAGGCTGCTGCTGAACAAAAGAAATTGCAGATGCAGGTGGAGGAAAGGAGATTTGAAGCTGAACAAAAAAAAAATTAGAAAGAGAAGCTGCAGCTGAACAAAAAAAATTAGAAAGAGAAGCTGCTGCGGAACAAAAAAGATTAGACAAAAAAAATTAGAAAGAGAAGCTGCTGCGGAACAAAAAAGATTAGACAGTGAAGCTGAACAAAAAAGATTAGACAGGGAAGCTGAACAAAAAAGATTAGACAGGGAGGCTGAACAAAAAAGATTAGATGCTGAAGAGAAAAAAGCAATAAGAGAACATGAATTTGAGTTAGAGAAATTGAGATTGACAAGTATGAGTAATGTTAATCAGGCATCTAGTGGTAATGGTAAACCTTCTACTTACAAGGTTAAGGTTCCACCGTTCAATCAGTCCAGTGACGATATTACATTCTGGCTGGATAGATTTGAACGTTCTTGTCGTACACATAATGTGGATAAATCACAATACGCTAATCAATTATCAGAAAACTTGAAAGGTGAATCTTTGACTAGATTATGCCTTGTAGGAGAAGCAGATAAGGATAATTATGATGTCATTAGGGCGGCTTTGATAAAAAAATATCAGCTAAGTGAGGAAGGCTATCGCCTTTTATTTAAAACGATGGTGCCTGAGACGGGTGTAGAATTCTCAGAATTCACTGCAAAGGCACGTCTCACAGTTGATCGTTGGATTGAGCTTTCCAAAACAGAAAAAACGTATGAAGGACTTATGGATTTGTTGCTCAGAGATAAGATTATGTCATGTGTGAACAAACCTTTCCTTGAATTTATACATTAGCGTAAACCCAAATCTCTAAAAGAAATGGAAGAATATTGTTCCCAATATGTCACTGCACACCCCGACGTGACTTTTGGCAACACTAAGATTAAGGAGAGTATGCCAGTTGCTTCAGCAACACCATACAATCCCAATTATTCACACAGATTTCAGGGACCTCAAAACAGATTTGATAAAAAAGGTAACCATAATAGTTATCAAAACCAAGGTAACCAATCATTTCAGGGTTCTTCTTCAAAGAACTGGAGACGAGCTGATAGCTCTCGACACAGGGGTGGTCATAATTATAGGAATTTCCGTAGAGGAAGTAATTATAGAAACTATCAGGGTTATCCGTCTTGGAGTCAACAAGATCATAATTACAGAGATACTCATTATAATGAATATGATAATGGTAACCAAGGGAACTATGACTCAAACCCAAATAGGGGTTACAATAGAGGTAACAATAACTACAGAGGTGATAATAACCGAGGTAGATCTCAATACAAAAGACATAAACCACATTTTCAGGCAAACTCTGCACAACAAGAGTCCAATGAAGCCTATAAACAGAGTAAAGATAATAATGATGCTAGTAATATGGCATGTGCCGCTTTTGATTTTGGGAGAGCATCTCAGTGCCCCCAATGCAAAACGCTATTTGAGCCAACCACAGTGTCTACTTTAAGCTGTGGCCATCCTCTTCCTGCTCTTCCGGCATCAGTCGCGCATGATGGAAGAGGTTCTCTTGTCTTACATAAGGGTTTAGTGAATAACAATCCAGTCTCTGTGCTATTTGATTCTGGATGCACCACAATTGGTGTTAGGCAGTCACTCGTAGATCCTTCCTGTGCCACTGGACAAGTAGTCAAATGTGTAACATTTGGCGGCACATTAGAGAAATACTCTACTGCTATCATTAGGATTGCTACTCCTTTCTTTACAGGAGATGTACACGCATGTCTTCTTCCGAATCCGATCGCTGACCTCATCATCGGTCGCATTCACGGAGTCAGAGAATGCACTCCGCAACAAATTTCCACGTGGGAAAGGCAAAACATGCAGATTGCTAACGCTGTAGTCACTAGAGCTCAGGCTCTTAATATGCCTCAAACTTCATCTACTGAAGATAATGAAGTGCATAACCAAGATAATCCCTTGGTAATTTCTCGTGACTCGTTTATAAAACAGCAAGAAGATGATCCCACTCTGAAGAAATTCTTCATTCTTGCAACTAAAGGTGATCCGAATAAAGACACAAGTCGTAAATCGTGGATTACAAAGAAGAATGGCGTACTTGTACGTATGGTTCAAGACTCCATTACGTCAAGTCATTCTCAAATCCTGGTTCCCAAGAATTTGAGAGTTAAAATTTTGCAGCACGCTCACGACTCTCAGTGTGCTGGACACATGGGTTTTTCCCGTACTAAGTCAAGAGTCCTTGCGGCTTTCTTTTGGCCATTGGTAAACAAGGACATACGGATTTATTGTCGATCTTGTAAAGTATGTCAGGAAGTTAAATCCAAAGGTCCACGGCATGCTGCACCCATTCAGGCGGCGGACATTCCTATTCGGCCGTTCCAAAAAATGGCCATAGACATAATTGGTCCATTTAAGATCAAGTCTGCCAGAGGACATCAGTTTATCTTGACGTGTGTTGATATGTGCACACGTTGGCCAGAGGCTATTCCTCTGAAGAGCATTACTACTGCTGATATTGCAGATGCTCTTTGGCTTATATTTTCTCGTCTGGGGTTCCCCGGAGAGATATTGTCAGACCATGGCACCCAACTAATATCAGATACCAGGTCTCAAGTAATGTCTACTCTGCAGATAGATAGATCTTTAAGTAGTATCTACCATCCAATGTCTAATGGTATGGTCGAACGCCTTAATAGAACACTTAAAAACTTACTGGGGAAGATAACTGAGGATCATCCTCAAGACTGGGACAGAGTTTTACCTGCGGCCCTCTTCGCTTACAGAGAGGTACCCAATGAACATACAGGATTTTCTCCCTTTGAACTCGTCTTTGGCGCGCGTCCGCGTGGCCCTATGTCGTTGCTTCACGATCTCATTACATCTGACAATATTGACGATGACACAAAGTCATCCTATGAATATGTCATCGCGCTGAGACAAAAGATTATCGAAGCATGCAAATTAGCAACTTCTTCTTCTGAATTTGCGAAACAGAAGGCAAGGCAATTTGCCAATAAGAAGAGATGCTTACGACAACTTTGTCCTGGTGACAAAGCATTTGTATTACTACCTTGTAGGGAAAACAGATTACTTATTTCTTGGAAAGGTCCGTACGATATAATATCGAAAATTTCCGATGTCGACTATATTGTCGATATTGATGGGAAGCATAAAACCTTCCACATCAATATGCTTACTGAATTCCATGAACGTCCGGATTATTTGCAACCCATTTTCCAAGCAACGGACAATTCTCCAGTACCACATGGTCATTACTCATCACTGTCCGTGATACAGGATGAGGAAACAAGTTTTTCAGATGTAAATCTTCCTCTTCCAATGATCCCACTTCATTCTAGTGAATCATGGAAGAACGTTACTGTCTCCCCTGATTTGTCTCTAGGAGAACAGCGACAAGTTTCAACTATGTTGCAAACATTTCAGGATGTACTCACTGACATCCCTGGACAAACGCATGTCATTGAACATGACATTGTTCTAACTGACCATACTCCTATTAGGATTAGACCTTATCCTATACCTATACATTTTCAAGCACAGGTCGAGAAAGAGTTGGATGAGATGATAGATTTGAAAATAATCGAACCATCCACCTCTGCATATTCTTCGCCGATGGTTATTGTTCGTAAAAAAGACAATAACATACGTCTTTGCGTTGACTATCGAAAATTGAATCAAGTAACGAAGTTCGATGCCGAACCTATGCCTTTACTGGAAGAGCTACTTACTCGACTCTCCAAATCTCATTTTTTCACTAAACTTGATTTGTCTAAAGGATATTGGCAAGTTCCTTTATCTGAACGCGCCAAACCTCTCACGGCTTTTTCAACACCTAGAAGTTTGTTCCAATGGAATTTTATGCCTTTCGGTCTTATGAACGCACCAGCTACATTCGTACGCATGATGCGCCGAATCCTATCTTATCGGTCAGATGTCATTGCATATCTAGACGACATCTGTCTTTTCAGCGATACTTGGGAAGATCACTATTCAGGGTTAGATGAATTGCTGTCTACTTTGCGTGAGCACAACCTGACAGCGAAACCCTCTAAAGCCTATATTGGTTTTAGCGAAATTTCTTTCCTAGGCCACCGAGTTGGTCATGGTTTCCTAAAGACAGAGGACCATAATACTAGTAAGATACTTAACATCTCAATCCCTAAGACTAAAAAACAGGTGAGAAGTCTGTTAGGTCTTATTCAATTTTATGGCAGATTCATTCAGAATCTATCCTCTATCATGGCACCTCTCTCAACACTTCTAAAGAAAGGTTCGCCTAATGTGGTCCACTGGTCTCAGGAATGCCAGTGCTCTCTGGATAAGATTAAAACACTGTTTTCAACACCACCTATTTTAGTGCTACCCACTAAAGATAAGACATTCGTTCTTCGTAGTGACGCTTCATCCACTGGGATTGGAGCGGCACTAATGCAAGAGTACTCTGGAACTCTGCATCCTGTAATGTATATTTCCAGAAGACTTAATGCGGCAGAAAGGAATTATTCGGTTTTAGACCGTGAGCTATTAGCTATGGTTTGGTCGATCCTCAAACTACAGAGATTCCTTCTAGGCGCACATTTCATAGTAGAAACCGACCAAAAAGCTCTTACTGCTATACAGAGTAAGAATTTGAAGAGCTCGAGGTCTACTCGATATGCAATTGCTCTTCAACCTTTTCATTTCTCTGTGCGAGCTATTCGTGGATCAGATAATGTGATGGCAGACATTCTGTCAAGATGCCCACATGATTCCACATAACTATTAGGGCTTAGACTTCTTGATATGTCTAGTTCTATAGTAGTTCCTTTTCTATATCATGATAGATACACATTTGTAATTTAATAATATAATGATTGTATAACTACATAGCGGTTCATTGATGTTTATTCACCGCTGTGCTTTGATGATTTTTTCTTCATAAATCATAAATTTAAGATATCTAATACGAAATGATGATATGAATTTTTTAGGCATTGTGTAATTGCCAGAATTGTATTATACTTTGATGACACCTTCCTGGAAAAATATACTTGTAGAGAAATAATTTCTCTCAGTTTATGAGACACATTCTCACCAGTCGCTCCATAAGTCGACTTAGCCTCATATTAGGCGTTATAGGTAGTCCTGATATTTTCATCTGCGCATTATTCATGCGTTGTGAGCCTATTGTACGTTGCTCCTAGATGTATTTCAAAAAAAAAAATGTTCCATTTTTTTTTTCCCGGGAGGTGTGGTAAGACTGTTACGTGCAGTCTTTGATATCTTACAATATTATACATAGGTAATTTTATAGTGCTTAAGGGAAAGTCATTATTGAGTTACTTCCCTTGAAAGTTGTGCCGTCTCTTCGATCGAACTCCGCGGGTGAGTCCAGTTTTCTGCGATTTATTCTTCGTTTGGGTAATAATAGATTGTTCTTGCTTCAGAATATCTATGGCCTGAATTTATGTGTATTGTTTGTCTGAGTAGGACGAGTCTGTCTTATATCTGTATATCTTTACATATCTAAGTCGAACTATATGTTCTGTTGTCTCTAGAGAGGTCAAAGGCTATTCGGCGGATGTGTCGCTAGAGTGTGGTGTGATTTGGCTTCGTCCCGATAGTCACTGTGTTTTCTATGTCGGCCTGTCGCCGGGGAAAAAGTGATCTCAGTATTTGTGGGGAAAGTGATAGTCGTCTAAACCTATCGTGTATGCTTTACCCCAGTGTTTATTCGTATTGCCAAGGAATGGCAGTTTCATATTTCCTATTCCAAGGTAATCAAAGATACTCTTATGAACTCTCGATCGAAGCCACCATTTTCGATAGTTACGATTTGAATGTCTAAGAGAATATATTTGACTCGATTTTTTTTTTTTTTTTTTTTCGTACGCCCGCTAATACTCGAGACGAAATCTCAGGTTATTATTTATGTCTAACCTGACATTGATTTTACGTGAGTATCCCTTTATTTCTTGTACAGAGACAGGTGTCCCTCGCCATTCAGGCAAATACTCGCCGATTTCGGAGGTACCCATTGCAGCTGGGTCGGCTCAGGAGCCGCCAGTCCCTGGTCGACGACACTCCTTCAAATGTCCTCGCCAGGTCTCGAGTTAATCCAGTCCAAATCCCGGTCGACGAAAAATCCTCAAATGCCGTCGCCCGGGTTTGATCCTGTATCACCCGGTCGCCAGAGCGGTGTTGTAACCACTACGCTAGCGCGGCTCCCGTTTGACTCGATGAAAACGACTTCGATTCCTAGCAGCACTATATCCTGTAGATTGCAGTCAATTGTTCATGATCAAATCTACAGAGCAATGAAATGTTTTATGAATGACTAACTTTAGGACAGATTCATTATCTGTATCCAAACGTGAGTGACAGCTCACGAGTGAAGCCATCTTGGAACCAAAACATGTAGTGACTTTCAAGAAGAGAAAAGGGATGCCCGTATTATCGCTTGATTAGTCCAGAGATCACTGCTACACATGAGAACCCGTTATTAGCGGTTCAATATTATTATATGGAAAAATATGTGCTGAACATTATGTTGAAGAATCGTCGCTAGACGAGATTAGGTTTAGAAGCCATCTGAAATATTGTTTATAAGCTGACGTGCTCAGTCAGTGAAGTCAGATGATATATATGTATGGGCGATACTGAGTGCTTGGCTACTGACAGTCCTTTATACTATTATTCTACATGAGTGCCCATGTAACATTGCAAGACCATTTATCCACTGTACCATGATGTATTATGCCAACCTGTGATTTGTCACTATCTGTGCTGTCGAGTGTGTACGTCCAATTAAACTTTAGAAAAGGTACACAGTCGTTGGTGTCGATGACTTCCAGTCATACATGAGTGTGAGAAAAGAACATTTGTCAACACCACGAACCCTTATTAACATTCGCACATTATACACTCAATCCATGTCTACACACCACTGCGTAGGTCAAGTTGACATTCCATACACTACAGTGGAGCAAACAACACCATAGAGATCTTATCAACTGATGATGATGATGATGTCTGCTTCCATCCACTTATATCTATCTTTTGGTGGATATCATTAACGGGAATAAAAAAACCAACTTTATCCAACCTTATCACTACATCCTTATACATAACGTCTACGGTCAACTGGCAGTTGGCAAAAAGAACAGATAAGCAACCGCAGCCGATGTTCAAATATGTGAGCAAGAGAGACATAAGGGCACTATGTAGGGCTGCCTGTGATTTCTTCTTGACGAAACTGGAAGTCCGTGAAGTAGTCTTACAAAGCTGTATGTTATAACTGAAAGGTTCGCCCACACTCCCATGTTGCTTCGTTGAGGAGAGATTCAATCAGGAGCAGTCTATCTCATTATTTCCCTGCCACACCAACCATCATCAAGGCGTCTGATATTGGTAAGGGTTTATCCCGCACCTCTCATGTAGAACATTACTGCATAACAACATAAGATATTACCTTTTACATCGTATTTTCAAACTCAATGCCCATATCAGGTCTTGCTACTTCTGTTGTTACTTCTCGTGTTTAACAACTCACTACATCATAGATCTAACGCTGATAATCTCCTCCAAAATGTTTCTTTCTCGTAGTTGATTATTGCAAAGAAGTCAATCTGCCAAAAGTGTGATATCACTTTCTGTGGCTTAATCTTAACAAGATTGTCAACTTCCGACATCCCAGTGAAATCGGCCACGTATTAACGGCTGTTATCTACTTTCCCCAACAGACGGCTTGTTTTTTGCATTATGCCGTCTGCCGGTGTTTGTTCAATCAATCCGTCTCGCTACTTACAGACACATTTTCTGTTTGGCTGTAAGCCTGTTACATAATCTAGTACGTAAACAACTTCCCCACGCACAAATAGAAGTCAATGATCCTTCCAAAACAGGTCAGGTAATCGCAGGGAGTGACAAGATATGAAAAGACAACCTTAGTCGATGAGAGCGAAAAAATACGATAAGGAGCGGATGAGAAAACATGTAACAGAAAGAACACAGCAGAGAGTTGAAAGAGGTCACAGGAAAATGTAACGATCGAAGATTTGATTTCTCTCACACATAACACTTCAATCCTTCTATTTAACGCAATCACACACATAACACTTCAATCCTTCTATTTAACGCAATCACACACATTTATGAAAGTATGTTGTTGTTGTTGTTTGTTTGTTTGTTTGTTTGTTTGGGGGGGGGGGGTGTTTTTGATATTGTAAATAAAAACAATTAACAGGCACTGTTAGACAAAAAGGAGGACACCTCACAACAGAAAGGAGGGCACACAACAACAGAAAGGAGGACAACAGAACAAAAAGGAGGACACCTCACAACAGAAAGGAGGGCACATAACAACAGAAAGGAGGACAACAGAACAAAAAGGAGGACACCTCACAACAGAAAGGAGGGCACACAACAACAGAAAGGAGGCCATATGATAACAGAAAGGAGGACATACGTCAACAGAAAGGAGGGCACACAACAACAGAAAGGAGGACAACAGAACAAAAAGGAGGACACCTCACAACAGAAAGGAGGGCACACAACAACAGAAAGGAGGCCATACGATAACAGAAAGGAGGACATACGTCAACAGAAAGGAGGGCACACAACAACAGAAAGGAGGACATACGATAACAGAAAGGAGGACATACGTCAACAGAAAGGAGGGCACACAACAACAGAAAGGAGGACATACGATAACAGAAAGGAGGACACACGTCAACAGAAAGGAGGGCACACAACAACAGAAAGGAGGACAACAGAACAAAAAGGAGGACACCTCACAACAGAAAGGAGGGCACACAACAACAGAAAGGAGGACACACGACAACAGAACAGAAATATAAGTGAAAGACTTACTGGTAATTGAACAGACGACCATCTTTATTTATTTATTTACTACTCACAGGGCCCAAGTTTCCTTCCTTATTTTTCATATTTGTTATTCTCCATGTTTGACAACAACACAATAGACTGACTTGACTACAGAGTTGAAGATTCTTATTTTCGTGATGGACTTGATTTCTCTTGTTCTCCATGTTTCCTAATGCAATGGAAGCTCCTCTTGCTTTTTGTATTCTTATTTTGATATCATTATCTGTCCCTATAACTTTGTCTATATTACTGCCAAGATATGTGTACGATTCTACATCTTGTAGTGGTACATCTTAAAGTTTGGCCTTCTTATGAGTGAGGATTAATGGGTACTAAATGAAATCAAGTATCGACCACATTAGATTCCTGGTTGACACAACTTACCTGGCTCCTGTTAAATATTCTCTCGCCGTTTTATAAATCTGACTCATGCAGCTCCCGAGGCTCTCTTGTCACGGAATTGCCTCCCCTGCTTACTGCCGGAGTGAAGCCGAGATCGACCCAAATAATGTCACATCTTTAAAGAGGCAAAGATACTCCCTCAAGCAATGTCGTACAAGGTGACTAGTGTGATGAAGGTGACAACCTCATCGTGTAAAATAACTTGTTACATAAACCACAGCTGTAAGAGCATAAGGCCAGCTGTAGTAGTGGCTGCATGCCCGATAAGGCGCCATGAGAACAAAGATGATGTATTACAACTTTAATAAACTTTATACAAACTGTTTTTCTTGTTTTGTTAAATTTTTCTGTGTAATTTAATCCCCTTTTTTAATCTTCTGATCTTCTTTATTGAAAACATCCTGAACCTTTTTGTACTTCAATTTGAGGAGAGTTCCGCTCCACAGGAAAGACACGCCCCTAGCATGAAAACAAAACTTCGTGTAGACTCCTCGCTAAACGTCATGTGACCGTTGGCTGTTTTTGTTCAAGGCGAGGTCACAGCCAGGAGCAAATAACTTTCTTACCTGGTGCCGGGAGACGGCCTGAACTGAATTAACCGTCATCGCAAACATAATTAATGTAGAGTGGTGGGTCGGGGAAGGGAAGTAATATATTCTTTAGTTTCCACACCTGAGACCAGAAATTTAAGACAAGATGATAGAAGTGTGCTGGCAGCCAGGAATCAATATTTGCAATTTATTTACGATTTTTAAAAAAATGTTCGGCTCTACATGGTTGGTTACAGGAACCTACAGCTATAAACATTCTAGAATACCTTATATTTAACGTCCATCTACAAGTATTCCTGAACAGACCTACTGTGTATTTAACTTACAGCATTAAATATTTCAGGATACTATATACCGACATTACAGGTATAATAAATACACCCTAACTAGCAATAACCCGTCAATATTGACAGGTTTTTAATTATAGTGTATTGTATCGGTTACATGTGTTACAGACGGTACTATTACCACTGTGGTCATTTCATTGCAGTAGGGCCGTCATTGGATATTTGTAGTGAAAATTATATGGATATATTAAATATGAAGACACGGAGTGATTATGACCTAATGGGCCGTAAATTGACTAAATAACTAACATTTCTTTTACGACAACATGTCTCGTAATTGTTCGTGCATCTTTTTAAAATCTTGACTTTCCATAATCAAACTGTTCATGCACACCTTCATTAGCGCACTTTTCTATGTTCGGGAGAGTACATATAAGGGAAACAATACAATTATTGTCTAACTTTGTACCACAGCTGTACCCCCTTAGCTGTGGTTGAAAGTTAATGTACTCTCTCGAAAATAGAAAAAGTGCCCAATTGACGGTGTGCAAAATGTGACTGACCGACCGACCGACCGACGTACTTACGGCGGATATTATGGTATTGATACTGTATAGCCACTTGCCGTACAAGTATACCCAAACTGCTGGATATACAGGAACGAGCTATCAGTATTCTAGAATACTGTATATCCATCGTACAGCTATAAATATTATAGAAAGCTGGAACATATAGTTTGACCGACGGAAAATATAATTTGACTGGAAGAACATATAGTTTGAATGATGAAACATATAGTTTGACTGGTGGGACATATAGTTTGACTGACGGAAAATATAGTTTGACTGATGGAACATTTAGTTTGAGTGATGGAACACATAGTTTGACTGACAGAACATATAGTTTGACTGACGGAAAATATAGTTTGACTGACAGAATATATAGTTTGACTGATGGAACATATATTACACATAGGGAGGGAAACCCGAGGCCTATAAACAGTAAATTAATATTAAACAAATATAAAGGTATGTTACACTGACAAACAACATTTTTCTTTCTTATATAAGAATAAGTGTTCTTAGGTCAGTTTCTTGCGCTGATTTCAAATTTGAAATCCGTTTATCTCTATCACGTCGGGTTCTTAAGATATTTGTGAATAAATATATTTTTGGGAAACCGTTATTTGCTCCGTTTCATTTTTACTATATAACTTATTAAAAATTAATAAAATGCAAAATAATTCTACTTTTTATACTGCTAAAAGATGCATGACATATGTTATGCTATTTTCAAATAGTTACTGTATTTTGAAATAATTCTTAGCGAAATATGGCTTCTAGAAGTTGTAGAAATTCGGCTGATCTGTTCTGTTTCGTGTGCGGATATTTATACATTGGCAGGTTGGTTACGAAAATCGCTGAAGCTTAAGTCGATGCCTTTTGGAGTGCCAGTAATATGGCGTGAACCGACAAATCACGCTACTGCTTGACAAATATCTATGGTTTCACTTTTAAAACTAGAAAGTCTGTGGTTTATCCAAATATTTAATCGGTTTCGAAACCAGTGCCTCATGATCCAATCACGTGTCCGATCCCAGTTCCACCAGAACATATCCGTTGGACGTGAATGAACCATCAGAAAGTGATAGGTATCATAGTTTACCTGCTTTAGAAACTAATTCTGACTCGGATTATATACCGGTGAATGATGGTGTTCCCTTAATTAACCATTCAGAACTTTCAGATCTAATACGTGATCTCGCTCTTACCAAAGGACATGCGGAATTACTCGGTTCGCGACTCAAAGAATGGAATCTTTTAGCGCCCAATACTCCGATATCTAAATTTCGTCATAGACACAGAACTTGTTCAATACTTTGAGGTGGATGATGACATTTGCTATTGCAAAGATGTAAACGGTCTAGTGGTGCACCTCGGTCATGAGCACATAGTCAACGAATGGCGACTTTTCATCGACTCTTCCAAGACTAGTCTAAAAGCCGTGTTATTGCATAACGGAAATTTATTTTCATCAATTCCAGTCACCTACTCTGTTCATATGAAAGAAACTTATGACAATATGGCTATACTTTTGGCAAAAATAAAGTACAATGACTACCAATGGCGGATTTGTGGAGACCTAAAGGTCATTGCAATTCTCACGGGCATGCAGACTGGGTTTACTAAATTTTGTTGCTTCCTATGTGAATGGGACAGCCGCAACAGACAGGAACATTATGCAAGAAAGGTGTGGCCTATCAGGGATCGTATGCAGCTCGGGCATAAAAATGTAATACACGAGCCATTAGTTAACAAAGACAGCATCATTTTACCACCGTTACATATAAAGTTGAGGCTCATGAAGAATTTCGTAAAAGCGTTAGATAAAACGAGCAAAGCTTTCACTTATCTTCGAGAAAAGTTTCCGCAAGTTAGCGATGCAAAGATAAAGGAAGGTATCTTTGTAGGACCTCAGATTAGGAAAGTTATTGCAGACAAACAATTCGAGAACTTGTTACATGGTAGTGAACTTCGTGCATTGATGGCATTCAAATCGATGATCGATAACTTTCTGGGAAATCACAAATCTGTCGACTATGTGCATATTGTTAAGCAGTGCATAGATGCATACAGAATTATGGGCTGTAACATGTCCCTCAAAATCCATTTGCTCGATTCGCGTTTTGACTTTTTCCCTGACGACCTTGGCGAAGTCAGCGATGAACATGGAGAACGATTCCATCAAGATATCGCTGTAATGGAGTCACGTTATCAAGGACGGTGGAGTGTGACCATGCTTGCCGATTATTGTTGGAGGCTTCATCGCGATGTACCACATGCCATTCACCGACGAAAGTCGACTGCAAAGAAATTCAAGCCTACATAACTGTTATACTTCTTGTACGAATGATGTTGTAATACTGTATGCGTTGTTAAAAAACTTCAATTGCGTATTTCTAGAGATCCCGACCTGATAGAGAAACGGTTTGCAGATTTAAAAACAGCGCATTAAAATTGACCAGAAAAACATAGAAATGTTAGAGAAAGAAAAAAAAAATATTTTTTTGTTAGCCAGTGTTATCAGGCACTCGCAGGAAATAAAGAAGTAGAACACCAGACAACAGAAAAACAACAGACTTGAGTGGCTTACCCAGGATTTGAACACTGGACCTTCCTTGCGACAACCCCGCCTAGCCATGCAAGCGAATCACACTATCCGCCCTGCCATCTACGCATCATCAAAAAATGATGTCTGGTGTTCTACTTCTTTATTTCCTGCGAGTGCCTGATAACATACCTTTATATTTGTTTCATATTAATTTACTGTTTATAGGCCTCGGGTTTCCCTCCCTTATGTGTAATAAATGTTTATACAATACTAAACCTACCCACTATTCTGTTCTCACTGTTCTAGTCTACTATCATTTACTGGACACAGAATTAAGGTCCTTGTCTTGTTGGATTCGGCCTATACTGCTTGATAGAAATACAACAGAAGTGATTGCGTCATTAATAGGCTGAACTGCCCATGGTGGACTTCTGGTGTCGTGTATTGTGGTTCGCACTGATGACCTGCCATTGAAACATCATTTTATGATGATGCGTAGATGGCAGGGCGGATAGTGTGATTCGCTTGCATGGCTAGGCGGGGTTGTCGCACGGAAGGTCCAGTGTTCAAATCCTGGGTAAGCCACTCAAGTCTGTTGTTTTTATGTTGTCTGGTGTTCTACTTCTTTATTTCCTGCGAGTGCCTGATAACATACCTTTATATTTGTTTCATATTAATTTGATGGAACATATAGTTTGATTGATGGAACGTATAGTTTCACTGACGGAAAATATAGTTTGACTGATGGAACATATATACTGAAGCACATTAAAAACGCACCACTATTATATATACTGATGCCGAGAAGCTGGCAAAAAAAAGTGTGGAAATGGATTTTCCCCGTGTTTGCCATGCGGTAGAGAGCGAATGGCTGCTGGAATGGAAAGTGCAAGATTCAACCCATGGGTGTGTGTACAGACTACATGAAAACGATGAAAGTTACACGTGCAACACGATTCTCAACAGCTATGACCCTGAAAATGTGTACGCGTTGTGGCAGTATACTCGGTATAAAAAGGCCGTTGAGACAAAACACCCAGTACATGTGCTTGAAATGCCACGACTATCTGAAAACGACCGCCAACGAGCCATTGGTATGTTGGAGACCGGAATGAGCTCGCGGGCCATTGCCAGAAGGATGAATTGCCACCACAGCACTATTGTACGTCTCAATGAACGTTACGGAACCACTGGCAGTGCCCGGGATAGACTTCGGAGTGGCCAACCACGAGTTACTACCCCTGCGCAAGATCGTCATATTGTGCTGAGTCACCTAAGGAATTGACTCTCCCGGCAAGTCAAACAGCAAGAGCAATAGTGGGTAGACATGGGCAAGTCTCTCGAATGACAGTCATACAACGACTCAGAGATACAGGCCTTACTGCAAGACGACCTTATGTTGGGCCAAACTTGACTCACAGACATCGTTAGCAGCGCCTGCAATGGGCAGAGCAACATATCAGATGGACTAGACTGCAGTTGAATGCTGTCCTATTCACAGACGAGAACAGATTCAACATATCCTTTGCAGATGGACGTATGCGGATTTAGCGACGGTGTGAAGAGCGCTTTGCAGATTGCTGTGTCAACCGATTTCGAGGTGGCAGTATTCACATTTGGGGAGGATTCAGTTTTCACCATCGCTTGCCTCTTCACGTCTTCCGTGGAAATGTTAATGCTGTGACATATCGAGATGAGGTTCTGGATGCACTGGTTGCTCCTGCGTTCACAATTTATCCAGACTTGCAGCTTCTCCAGCAGGATAACGCACGTGCATTTTTTTGTATTTTTGGTTTTCTCCCTTGCCTGCACAGAATGCAATGAATTTCATAACAATCAAATGTACAAATTAATGACCAGCATGGATTCATAGGAAAATGAATAAAGATTCCAAATATGTAAACTTGTACACACTTATATTTACATTTCACACTCTGTTCCTGGATTATACAGGTGGTGCGTTTTTAATGTGCTTCAGTATAGTTTGACTGATGGAACATATAGTTTGACTGACGGAAAATATAGTATGACTGACGGAACATACAGTTTGACTGACTGAACATTTAGTTTGACTGACTGAACAAATAGTTTGACTGACAGGAAATATAGCTTGACTGACGGAACATATAGTTTGACTGATGTACATATAGTTTGACTGATGGAACATATAGTTTGACTGATAGAACATGTAGTTAGACATCTGGAACATATTTTAAAATACTTACAGCTGTAATGTACCCAGCAGAAATGACGAATGTTTCAGACCTGGCTATTGGAGGTCTTCTATCATCTTGACTTACATTTCTGTGTTCAGGTGTGGGAACTTAAAGAATATTAAAATAAATTCCCATTCCCCCTACCCAAATATACATTAGTTATGTTTCTTTTTCTTCTTCTTCTTCTTCTTCTTCTTCTTCTTCACCTTTCAACTCAGAAAGGAACATAGACCTTCAACAAACATAAGCCAAGTCTTGTTTGTCAAACAGCATTAAGTGCTCATTGTTGTCACACTTGTGCCAGGTACTTGCAGTAGATACAAGTCATGATGTACGTACACATTAAAAAATATCAAATGACTTTTCAGTCAGCCTCTGGCTATTCACTGTGTGGTACTTAAAATTACTTGCCAGTTGGTCTGAATAGCATCTGTAGACCTAGATTGGGTTTTTTTCTTTTCCGCAGCTGAGAATCTTGTCCTTTGATTTCGTTTAGGGGTCAGAGGCAAGAATACATGGCAATCAGACCTCCTTTGGCGCAGGTCAGCGCGAGAAAAGATAGTTCAATAAGAATAACAAGCACACATTTCTATCGTCTCCGCTGGAGAATAGAGACCAGGTTTTAATGGAGTGAGAAGAATCAACATTTAACACTCAGAAACCAGCGGTTCCGTGGATTGTTGATGAATTTTGAAGATGGTGTCTATTGTGTTCGGCTGTTGGGAGGCGGTGATGAGAGAGCCAGCAATGAAAAGACTCGTCACGGATCGACGGAACTTCCTTTCTGTGCCTTGAAGAGTCCAAACACGCGTGCTAGGCCGTGACAATAGTTTGATTTGACTCGGACAATGAAAAGTTGCGGGAAAAATCCTGGCAATGATTTGATCTTGAATAAAGAGAGGAATACGTTTCCGTGGATTCAAACGCGGGAGTGGTCGCAAAAGACAGGGAAATTGAATACAATTTACAAGACCAGTTCTCCTCTTCTCTTTCTCCTCCTCCCCTTCTTTCCCTCCTCCTCCTCTTCTGTTTCTTCTCCTCCTTTTCTTTTCCTCCTCCTCTTCTTTTCCTCCTCCTCTTCTTCTTCTTCTTTTATTTTTTGTCTTCGCCGTCGTCTTCTTCTTTTTCCGCTTCTCTTCTTCTTTCTTTCTTTCTTTCTTTCTTTCATTATTTATGTCTTTCTTTCTTTCACTATTTCTTTCTTTATTTCTTTCATTATTTATGTCTTTCTTTCTTTCACTATTTCTTTCTTTATTTCTTTCATTATTTATGTCTTTCTTTCTTTCTTTCTTTCTTTCTTTCACTATTTCTTTCTTTCTTTCTTTCATTATTTATGTCTTTCTTTCTTTCACTATTTCTTTCTTTATTTCTTTCATTATTTATGTCTTTCTTTCTTTCACTATTTCTTTCTTTATTTCTTTCATTATTTATGTCTTTCTTTCTTTCTTTCTTTAACTTTCTTTCTTTCTTTCACTTTCTTTCTTTCTTTCAATTTATGTCTTTCTTTCTTTCTTTTTTTCAATTTCTGTCTTTCTTTCTTTCTTTCTTTCTTTCTTTCTTTCTTTCTTTCACTATTTCTTTCTTCATTTCTTTCATTATTTATGTCTTTCTTTCTTTCTTTCACTATTTCTTTCTTTATTTCTTTCATTATTTATGTCTTTCTTTCTTTCTTTCTTTCGTTCTTTCTTTCTTTATTTCTTTCTTTCAATTTCTGTCTTTCTTTCTTTCACTTTCTTTCTTTCTTTCACTTTCTGTCGGTCTTTCTTTCTTTCTTTCTTTCTTTATTTCTTTCATTATTTATGTCTTTCTTTCTTTCTTTCACTATTTCTTTCTTTATTTCTTTCATTATTTATGTCTTTCTTTCTTTCTTTCACTATTTCTTTCTTTATTTCTTTCATTATTTATGTCTTTCTTTCTTTCTTTCACTATTTCTTTCTTTATTTCTTTCATTATTTATGTCTTTCTTTCTTTCTTTCACTATTTCTTTCTTCATTTCTTTCATTATTTATGTCTTTCTTTCTTTCTTTCACTATTTCTTTCTTTATTTCTTTCATTATTTATGTCTTTCTTTCTTTCTTTCACTATTTCTTTCTTTATTTCTTTCATTATTTATGTCTTTCTTTCTTTCTTTCACTATTTCTTTCTTTATTTCTTTCATTATTTATGTCTTTCTTTCTTTCACTATTTCTTTCTTTCTTTCTTTCACTATTTCTTTCTTTCTTTCTTTCACTATTTCTTTCTTTCTTTCTTTCTTTCACTATTTCTTTCTTTATTTCTTTCATTATTTATGTCTTTCTTTCTTTCTTTCACTATTTCTTTCTTTATTTCTTTCATTATTTATGTCTTTCTTTCTTTCACTATTTCTTTCTTCATTTCTTTCATTATTTATGTCTTTCTTTCTTTCTTTCACTATTTCTTTCTTTATTTCTTTCATTATTTATGTCTTTCTTGCTTTCACTATTTCTTTCTTTCTTTCTTTCACTATTTCTTTCTTTCTTTCTTTCACTATTTCTTTCTTTCTTTCTTTCTTTCACTATTTCTTTCTTTATTTCTTTCATTATTTATGTCTTTCTTTCTTTCTTTCACTATTTCTTTCTTTATTTCTTTCATTATTTATATCTTTCTTTCTTTCTTTCACTATTTCTTTCTTTATTTCTTTCATTATTTATGTCTTTCTTGCTTTCACTATTTCTTTCTTTCTTTCTTTCACTATTTCTTTCTTTCTTTCTTTCACTATTTCTTTCTTTCTTTCTTTCTTTCACTATTTCTTTCTTTATTTCTTTCATTATTTATGTATTTCTTTCTTTCACTATTTCTTTCTTTATTTCTTTCATTATTTATGTCTTTCTTTCTTTCACTATTTCTTTCTTTATTTCTTTCATTATTTATGTCTTTCTTTCTTTCTTTCTTTCTTTCACTATTTCTTTCTTTATTTCTTTCATTATTTATGTCTTTCTTTCTTTCTTTCACTATTTCTTTCTTTATTTCTTTCATTATTTATGTCTTTCTTTCTTTCTTTCACTATTTCTTTCTTCATTTCTTTCATTATTTATGTCTTTCTTTCTTTCTTTCACTATTTCTTTCTTTATTTCTTTCATTATTTATATCTTTCTTTCTTTCTTTCACTATTTCTTTCTTTATTTCTTTCATTATTTATGTCTTTCTTTCTTTCTTTCACTATTTCTTTCTTTATTTCTTTCATTATTTATGTCTTTCTTTCTTTCTTTCACTATTTCTTTCTTTCTTTCTTTCACTATTTCTTTCTTTCTTTCTTTCACTATTTCTTTCTTTCTTTCTTTCTTTCACTATTTCTTTCTTTATTTCTTTCATTATTTATGTCTTTCTTTCTTTCTTTCACTATTTCTTTCTTTATTTCTTTCATTATTTATGTCTTTCTTTCTTTCTTTCACTATTTCTTTCTTTCTTTCTTTCATTATTTATGTCTTTCTTTCTTTCTTTCACTATTTCTTTCTTTCTTTCTTTCATTATTTATGTCTTTCTTTCTTTCACTATTTCTTTCTTTATTTCTTTCATTATTTATGTCTTTCTTTCTTTCTTTCACTATTTCTTTCTTTATTTCTTTCATTATTTATGTCTTTCTTTCTTTCACTATTTCTTTCTTTATTTCTTTCATTATTTATGTCTTTCTTTCTTTCTTTCACTATTTCTTTCTTTATTTCTTTCATTATTTATGTCTTTCTTTCTTTCACTATTTCTTTCTTTCTTTCACTATTTCTTTCTTTCTTTCTTTCACTATTTCTTTCTTTATTTCTTTCATTATTTCATCATCATTGTCGTTTTCTTCTTATTCTTCAAGCCTCTTGCCGGAGGGTGTAGGAGATCATGTCACCCCGAAATTTCCTGTCACCAATGATGTGTAACAGTATTAGTTACGTTGTTGAGTAAACCATTTTTTGTTTGTAAACTTTCAAAGCGGCCAGTAAAAGTATGTCCGTACTTAGTGAAGTCATAATGTCCGATAACCCCGTTACTGATCCACTGTTGGTGTAATAACTCCAGAAATTCTATCACTCTCATCATGTCAAATAACTTGTAATGCAAACCACTACTACAAGGCCACACTGTGGCGCTGGCTTATTGCCTGGGTGTCAACTGTTGCCATGGTCAAATACTCCTTAAATTACATAATAGATATACCCTGACAACCCGCCACGCTGCTCTTGGTATAATTATACCTGACAACCCGTTACAGTGCCAAGCTATTCTTGTTTGGTTCAGTTATACTTGCCGTCAGTTAATACAATAACAAAGATGATGAGCAAACTTTCCTTCAGTAAAGTTGTTTGTAATATTAGACAAATTCTTCTTCAGTAAAGTTGTTTGTATTATTAGATAAATTCTCCTTCAGTAAAGTTGTTTGTATTATTTTACAAATTCTTCTTCAGTAAAGTTGTTTGTATTATTTTACAAATTCTCCTTCAGTAAAGTTGTTTGTATTATTAGACAAATTCCCCTTCAGTAAAGTTGTTTGTATTATTAGATAAATTCTCCTTCAGTAAAGTTGTTTGTATTATTAGATAAATTCTTCATCAGTAAAGTTGTTTGTATTATTAGACAAATTCCCCTTCAGTAAAGTTGTTTGTATTATTAGACAAATTTTCCTTCAGTAAAGTTGTTTGTATTATTAGACTAATTCTCCTTCAGTAAAGTTGTTTGTATTATTAGATAAATTCTCCTTCAGTAAAGTTGTTTGTATTATTTTACAAATTCTCCTTCAGTAAAGTTGTTTGTATTATTAGACTAATTCTCCTTCAGTAAAGTTGTTTGTATTATTAGATAAATTCTCCTTCAGTAAAGTTGTTTGTATTATTTTACAAATTCTCCTTCAGAAAAGTTGTTTGTATTATTAGACAAATTCTCCTTCAGTAAAGTTGTTTGTATTATTAGACAAATTATTCTTCACTAAAGTTGTTTCTATTATTTTACAAATTCTCCTTCAGTAAAGTTGTTTGTATTATTTTACAAATTCTCCTTCAGTAAAGTTGTTTGTATTATTAGACAAATTCTCCTTCAGTAAAGTTGTTTGTATTATTAGACAAATTATTCTTCAGTAAAGTTGTTTGTATTATTTTACAAATTCTCCTTCAGTAAAGTTGTTTGTATTATTAGATAAATTCTCCTTCAGTAAAGTTGTTTGTATTATTAGACTAATTCTCCTTCAGTAAAGTTGTTTGTATTATTAGACAAATTATTCTTCAGTAAAGTTGTTTGTATTATCAGACTAATTCTCCTTCAGTAAAGTTGTTTGTATTATTAGATAAATTCTCCTTCAGTAAAGTTGTTTGTATTATTAGATAAATTCTCCTTCAGTAATGTTGTTTGTATTATTTTACAAATTCTCCTTCAGTAAAGTTGTTTGTATTATTTTACAAATTATTCTTCAGTAAAGTTGTTTGTATTATTAGACTAATTCTCCTTCAGTAAAGTTGTTTGTATTATTAGACAAATTCTCCTTCAGTAAAGTTGTTTGTATTATTTTACAAATTCTCCTTCAGTAAAGTTGTTTGTATTATTAGACAAATTCTCCTTCAGTAAAGTTGTTTGTATTATTAGACAAATTATTCTTCACTAAAGTTGTTTGTATTATTTTACAAATTCTCCTTCAGTAAAGTTGTTTGTATTATTTTACAAATTCTCCTTCAGTAAAGTTGTTTGTATTATTAGACAAATTCTCATTCAGTAAAGTTGTTTGTATTATTAGACAAATTATTCTTCAGTAAAGTTGTTTGTATTATTTTCCAAATTCTCCTTCAGTAAAGTTGTTTGTATTATTAGATAAATTCTCCTTCAGTAAAGTTGTTTGTATTATTAGACTAATTCTCCTTCAGTAAAGTTGTTTCTATTATTAGACAAATTATTCTTCAGTAAAGTTGTTTGTATTATTAGACTAATTCTCCTTCAGTAAAGTTGTTTGTATTATTAGATAAATTCTCCTTCAGTAAAGTTGTTTGTATTATTAGATAAATTCTCCTTCAGTAAAGTTGTTTATATTATTTTACAAATTCTCCTTCAGTAAAGTTGTTTGTATTATTTTACAAATTATCCTTCAGTAAAGTTGTTTGTATTATTAGACAAATTCTCCTTCAGTAAAGTTGTTTGTATTATTAGACTAATTCTCCTTCAGTAAAGTTGTTTGTATTATTAGATAAATTCTCCTTCAGTAAAGTTGTTTGTATTATTTTACAAATTCTCCTTCAGTAAAGTTGTTTGTATTATTTTACAAATTATCCTTCAGTAAAGTTGTTTGTATTATTAGACAAATTCTCCTTCAGTAAAGTTGTTTGTATTATTAGACTAATTCTCCTTCAGTAAAGTTGTTTGTATTATTAGATAAATTCTCCTTCAGTAAAGTTGTTTGTATTATTAGACAAATTCTCCTTCAGTAAAGTTGTTTGTATTATTAGATAAATTCTCCTTCAGTAAAGTTGTTTGTATTATTTTACAAATTCTTCTTCAGTAAAGTTGTTTGTATTATTTTACAAATTCTCCTTCAGTAAAGTTGTTTGTATTATTAGACAAATTCTCCTTCAGTAAAGTTGTTTGTATTGTTAGACAAATTCTTCTTCAGTAAAGTTGTTTGTATTATTAGACAAATTCTCCTTCAGTAAAGTTGTTTGTATTATTTTACAAATTCTCCTTCAATTAAAGTTGTTTGTATTATTAGACAAATTCTCCTTCAGTAAAGTTGTTTGTATTATTAGATAAATTCTCCTTCAGTAAAGTTGTTTGTATTATTAGACAAATTCTCCTTCAGTAAAGTTGTTTGTATTATTAGATAAATTCTCCTTCAGTAAAGTTGTTTGTATTATTAGACAAATTCTTCTTCAGTAAAGTTGTTTGTATTATTAGATAAATTCTCCTTCAGTAAAGTTGTTTGTATTATTAGATAAATTCTCCTTCAGTAAAGTTGTTTGTATTATTAGATAAATTCTCCTTCAGTAAAGTTGTTTGTATTATTTTACAAATTCTCCTTCAGTAAAGTTGTTTGTATTATTATACAAATTCTCCTCCAGTAAAGTTGTTTGTATTATTAGATAAATTCTCCTTCAGTAAAGTTGTTTGAGTTATTAGATAAATTCTCCTCCAGTAAAGTTGTTTGTATTATTAGATAAATTCTCCTTCAGTAAAGTTGTTTGTATTATTAGACAAATTCTCCTCCAGTAAAGTTGTTTGTATTATTAGATAAATTCTTCTTCAGTAAAGTTGTTTGTATTATTAGATACAGTCTTCATCAGTAAAGTTGTTTGTGTTATTAGACAAATTCTCCTTCAGTAAAGTTGTTTGTATTATTAGACAAATTCTCCTCCAGTAAAGTTGTTTGTATTATTAGACTAATTCTCCTTCAGTAAAGTTGTTTGTATTATTAGATAAATTCTCCTTCAGTAAAGTTGTTTGTATTATTAGACTAATTCTCCTTCAGTAAAGTTGTTTGTATTATTAGATAAATTCTCCTTCAGTAAAGTTGTTTGTATTATTTTACAAATTCTCCTTCAGTAAAGTTGTTTGTATTATTAGACAAATTCTCCTTCAGTAAAGTTGTTTGTGTTATTAGATAAATTCTCCTTCAGTAAAGTTGTTTGTATTATTTTACAAATTCTTCTTCAGTAAAGTTGTTTGTATTATTTTACAAATTCTCCTTCAGTAAAGTTGTTTGCATTATTAGACAAATTCTCCTTCAGTAAAGTTGTTTGTATTGTTAGACAAATTCTTCTTCAGTAAAGTTGTTTGTATTATTTTACAAATTCTCCTTCAGTAAAGTTGTTTGTATTATTAGACAAACTCTCCTTCAGTAAAGTTGTTTGTATTATTAGATAAATTCTCCTTCAGTAAAGTTGTTTGTATTATTAGATAAATTCTCCTTCAGTAAAGTTGTTTGTATTATTTTACAAATTCTCCTTCAGTAAAGTTGTTTGTATTATTAGACAAATTCTCCTTCAGTAAAGTTGTTTGTATTATTAGATAAATTCTCCTTCAGTAAAGTTGTTTGTATTATTAGATAAATTCTCCTTCAGTAAAGTTGTTTGTATTATTAGATAAATTCTCCTTCAGTAAAGTTGTTTGTATTATTAGACAAACTCTCCTCCAGTAAAGTTGTTTGTATTATTAGATAAATTCTTCTTCAGTAAAGTTGTTTGTATTATTAGATACAGTCTTCATCAGTAAAGTTGTTTGTGTTATTAGACAAATTCTCCTTCAGTAAAGTTGTTTGTATTATTAGACAAATTCTCCTTCAGTAAAGTTGTTTGTATTATTAGACTAATTCTCCTTCAGTAAAGTTGTTTGTATTATTAGATAAATTCTCCTTCAGTAAAGTTGTTTGTATTATTAGACTAATTCTCCTTCAGTAAAGTTGTTTTATTATTAGATAAATTCTCCTTCAGTAAAGTTGTTTGTATTATTTTACAAATTCTCCTTCAGTAAAGTTGTTTGTGTTATTAGACAAATTCTCCTTCAGTAAAGTTGTTTGTGTTATTAGATAAATTCTCCTTCAGTAAAGTTGTTTGTATTATTTTACAAATTCTTCTTCAGTAAAGTTGTTTGTATTATTTTACAAATTCTCCTTCAGTAAAGTTGTTTGCATTATTAGACAAATTCTCCTTCAGTAAAGTTGTTTGTATTGTTAGACAAATTCTTCTTCAGTAAAGTTGTTTGTATTATTTTACAAATTCTCCTTCAGTAAAGTTGTTTGTATTATTAGACAAATTCTCCTTCAGTAAAGTTGTTTGTATTATTAGATAAATTCTCCTTCAGTAAAGTTGTTTGTATTATTAGATAAATTCTCCTTCAGTAAAGTTGTTTGTATTATTAGACAAATTCTTCTTCAGTAAAGTTGTTTGTATTATTAGATAAATTCTCCTTCAGTAAAGTTGTTTGTATTATTTTACAAATTCTCCTTCAGTAAAGTTGTTTGTATTATTAGACAAATTCTCCTCCAGTAAAGTTGTTTGTATTATTAGATGAATTCTCCTTCAGTAATGTTGTTTGTATTATTAGATAAATTCTCCTCCAGTAAAGTTGTTTGTATTATTAGATAAATTCTCCTTCAGTAAAGTTGTTTGTATTATTAGATAAATTCTCCTTCAGTAAAGTTGTTTGTATTATTAGACAAATTCTCCTTCAGTTAAGTTGTTTGTATTATTAGACAAATTCTCCTCCAGTAAAGTTGTTTGTATTATTAGACAAATTCTCCTTCAGTAAAGTTGTTTGTATTATTTTACAAATTCTCCTTCAGTAAAGTTTTTTGTATTATTAGATAAATTCTCCTCCAGTAAAGTTGTTTGTATTATTAGATAAATTCTTCTTCAGTAAAGTTGTTTGTATTATTAGATAAAGTCTTCATCAGTAAAGTTGTTTGTATTATTAGACAAATTCTCCTCCAGTAAAGTTGTTTGTATTATTTTACAAATTCTCCTTCAGTAAAGTTGTTTGTATTATTAGACAAATTCTCCTTCAGTAAAGTTGTTTGTATTATTAGACAAATTCTCCTTCAGTAAAGTTGTTTGTATTATTAGACAAATTCTTCTTCAGTAAAGTTGTTTGTATTATTTTACAAATTCTCTTTCAGTAAAGTTGTTTGTATTATTAGACAAATTCTCCTTCAGTAAAGTTGTTTGTATTATTAGATAAAGTCTTCATCAGTAAAGTTGTTTGTATTATTAGACAAATTCTCCTTCAGTAAAGTTGTTTGTATTATTAGATAAATTCTCCTTCAGTAAAGTTGTTTGTATTATTAGATAAATTCTCCTTCAGTAAAGTTGTTTATATTATTTTACAAATTCTCCTTCAGTAAAGTTGTTTGTATTATTAGATAAATTCTCCTTCAGTAAAGTTGTTTGTATTATTAGATAAATTCTCCTTCAGTAAAGTTGTTTGTATTATTAGACAAATTCTCCTTCAGTAAAGTTGTTTGTATTATTAGATAAATTCTCCTTCAGTAAAGTTGTTTGTATTATTAGATAAATTCTCCTTCAGTAAAGTTGTTTATATTATTTTACAAATTCTCCTTCAGTAAAGTTGTTTGTATTATTAGATAAATTCTCCTTCAGTAAAGTTGTTTGTATTATTAGACAAATTCTCCTTCAGTAAAGTTGTTTGTATTATTAGACAAATTCTTCTTCAGTAAAGTTGTTTATATTATTTTACAAATTCTCCTTCAGTAAAGTTGTTTGTATTATTAGATAAATTCTCCTTCAGTAAAGTTGTTTGTATTATTAGACAAATTCTCCTTCAGTAAAGTTGTTTGTATTATTAGATAAATTCTCCTTCAGTAAAGTTGTTTGTATTATTAGATAAATTCTCCTTCAGTAAAGTTGTTTATATTATTTTACAAATTCTCCTTCAGTAAAGTTGTTTGTATTATTAGATAAATTCTCCTTCAGTAAAGTTGTTTGTATTATTAGATAAATTCTCCTTCAGTAAAGTTGTTTGTATTTTTAGATAAATTCTCCTTCAGTAAAGTTGTTTGTATTATTAGACAAATTCTCCTTCAGTAAAGTTGTTTGTATTATTAGATAAATTCTCCTTCAGTAAAGTTGTTTGTATTATTAGATAAATTCTCCTTCAGTAAAGTTGTTTGTATTATTAGATAAATTCTCCTTCAGTAAAGTTGTTTATATTATTTTACAAATTCTCCTTCAGTAAAGTTGTTTGTATTATTAGATAAATTCTCCTTCAGTAAAGTTGTTTGTATTATTAGATAAATTCTCCTTCAGTAAAGTTGTTTGTATTATTAGACTAATTCTCCTTCAGTAATGTTGTTTGTATTATTAGATAAATTCTCCTCCAGTAAAGTTGTTTGTATTATTAGATAAATTCTCCTTCAGTTAAGTTGTTTGTATTATTAGATAAATTCTCCTTCAGTAAAGTTGTTTGTATTATTAGACAAATTCTCCTTCAGTTAAGTTGTTTGTATTATTAGACAAATTCTCCTCCAGTAAAGTTGTTTGTATTATTAGACAAATTCTCCTTCAGTAAAGTTGTTTGTATTATTTTACAAATTCTCCTTCAGTAAAGTTTTTTGTATTATTAGATAAATTCTCCTCCAGTAAAGTTGTTTGTATTATTAGATAAATTCTTCTTCAGTAAAGTTGTTTGTATTATTAGATAAAGTCTTCATCAGTAAAGTTGTTTGTATTATTAGACAAATTCTCCTCCAGTAAAGTTGTTTGTATTATTTTACAAATTCTCCTTCAGTAAAGTTGTTTGTATTATTAGACAAATTCTCCTTCAGTAAAGTTGTTTGTATTATTAGACAAATTCTCCTTCAGTAAAGTTGTTTGTATTATTAGACAAATTCTTCTTCAGTAAAGTTGTTTGTATTATTTTACAAATTCTCTTTCAGTAAAGTTGTTTGTATTATTAGACAAATTCTCCTTCAGTAAAGTTGTTTGTATTATTAGATAAAGTCTTCATCAGTAAAGTTGTTTGTATTATTAGACAAATTCTCCTTCAGTACAGTTGTTTGTATTATTAGATAAATTCTCCTTCAGTAAAGTTGTTTGTATTATTAGATAAATTCTCCTTCAGTAAAGTTGTTTATATTATTTTACAAATTCTCCTTCAGTAAAGTTGTTTGTATTATTAGATAAATTCTCCTTCAGTAAAGTTGTTTGTATTATTAGATAAATTCTCCTTCAGTAAAGTTGTTTGTATTATTAGACAAATTCTCCTTCAGTAAAGTTGTTTGTATTATTAGATAAATTCTCCTTCAGTAAAGTTGTTTGTATTATTAGATAAATTCTCCTTCAGTAAAGTTGTTTATATTATTTTACAAATTCTCCTTCAGTAAAGTTGTTTGTATTATTAGATAAATTCTCCTTCAGTAAAGTTGTTTGTATTATTAGACAAATTCTCCTTCAGTAAAGTTGTTTGTATTATTAGACAAATTCTTCTTCAGTAAAGTTGTTTATATTATTTTACAAATTCTCCTTCTCCTTCAGTAAAGTTGTTTGTATTATTAGTCATTATTTGTTTGTATTATTAGATAAATTCTCCTTCAGTAAAGTTGTTTGTATTATTAGATAAATTCTCCTTCAGTAAAGTTGTAAATTCTCCTTCAGTAAAGTTTTTTGTATTATTAGATAAATTCTCCTTCAGTAAAGTTGTTTGTATTATTAGATAAATTCTCCTTCAGTAAAGTTTTTTGTATTATTAGATAAATTCTCCTTCAGTAAAGTTGTTTGTATTATTAGATAAATTCTCCTTCAGTAAAGTTGTTTGTATTATTAGATAAATTCTCCTTCAGTAAAGTTGTTTGTATTATTTTACAAATTCTCCTTCAGTAAAGTTGTTTGTATTATTAGATAAATTCTCCTTCAGTAAAGTTGTTTGTATTATTATTTTACAAATTCTCTTCTTGTTTGTATTATTAGATAAATTCTCCTTCAGTAAAGTTGTTTGTATTATTAGACAAATTCTCCTTCAGTAAAGTTGTTTGTATTATTAGATAAATTCTCCTTCAGTAAAGTTGTTTGTATTATTAAAGATATTAGATAAATTCTCCTTCAGTAAAGTTGTTTGTATTCAGTAAAGTTGTTTGTATTATTAGATAAATTCTCCTTCAGTAAAGTTGTTTGTATTATTCTTCTCCTTCAGTAAAGTTGTTTGTATTATTAGATAAATTCTCCTTCAGTAAAGTTGTTTGTATTATTAGATAAATTCTCCTTCAGTAAAGTTGTTTGTATTATTAGATAAATTCTCCTTCAGTAAAGTTGTTTGTATTATTAGATAAATTCTCCTTCAGTAAAGTTGTTTGTATTATTAGATAAATTCTCCTTCAGTAAAGTTGTTTGTATTGTAGATAAATTCTCCTTCAGTAAAGTTGTTTTATTATTAGATTTTAATAAATTCTCCTTCAGTAAAGTTGTTTGTATTATTAGATAAATTCTCCTTCAGTAAAGTTGTTTGTATTAAGATAAATTCTCCTTTAAATAGTTGTTTGTATTTTACAAATTCTCCTTCAGTAAAGTTGTTTGTATTATTAGATAAATTCTCCTTCAGTAAAGTTGTTTGTATTATTAGATAAATTCTCCTTCAGTAAAGTTTTTTGTATTATTAGATAAATTCTCCTTAAAGTTGTTTGTATTATTAGATAAATTCTCCTTCAGTAAAGTTGTTTGTATTATTAGATAAATTCTCCTTCAGTAAAGTTGTTTGTATTATTAGATAAATTCTCCTTCAGTAAAGTTGTTTATATTATTTTACAAATTCTCCTTCAGTAAAGTTGTTTGTATTATTAGATAAATTCTCCTTCAGTAAAGTTGTTTATATTATTTTACAAATTCTCCTTCAGTAAAGTTGTTTGTATTATTAGATAAATTCTCCTTCAGTAAAGTTGTTTGTATTATTAGATAAATTCTCCTTCAGTAAAGTTGTTTGTATTATTAGATAAATTCTCCTTCAGTAAAGTTGTTTGTATTATTAGATAAATTCTCCTTCAGTAAAGTTGTTTGTATTATTAGATAAATTCTCCTTCAGTAAAGTTTTTCGTCTTCTGTTTCTTGAATCCTTAGCCGCTGACTCATAGAGCAATCAGTGAAGGGGCAGCAACAAACTGTCTCCACTTTGCTCGGTCGGAAGGCATCCTTTGTCCAGTGCCACAGAGTCTGGTTTATGCTTTACATCTCGGCTTTCACGGTCCTCCGCCAAGTTGATTTTCGTCGGCCTCTCTTTCGCCGTCAATCTGTGGTCCACAGCACAACTATTCTTTTGGTGGCTTCGGCATCTCGTCTGAGGACATGGTCATTCCAGTTCCAGTGTATGTCTACAGTTATGGTGTGCACATCTCTTTGATGTGCTCTAGGTAAGCAGTTCTTGGTTGATGATGGTATTCTGCCAAAAATATTACAGTTCTTCGTTTTATTAGCCAAACTTTCCCCGAGCTGCGTCCCATATCAGCTACCTAGCAACGCCTACTCCAGAAAGAATCTGTACCAGAAATATGTCTAACCCATTAACAGAAAATTTAACCCATGTCAGCCTCAAATGGTTTACCTAATAATCCGTGCTCTGATCCTTTGATCCAGTCTCATAAAGATAAGAGTTAATAAAACTTGGCCCCTTGTTGTTAATGATTTCATGAAATTTTCTGTCTCCAAGATCCGAGTCAAACCAGATAACTTCATTTCTTACCATTTGTTCTCTCAGAGTAATCAGAAAAAAAGGGGGGGGGGGGGGGGTTTAGTTAGGGAATCGAATTATTGTAGATATTATTTATCAAGAACTCCATTTTAAACGGCATCATCTCTGGCTGAAGCCGTGTTCTTATCTTGTATGGCATTTACAGGCTCAGACTAATGGCGTAACAAGGTTACAAATGTAGAAATGATGACAAGAACCAGACATGTTCTACTGGAACAAGAGATGAGAAGATCAGTAATATAGAACTGATGACAACAACCAGACAAGTGTTACTTGAACAAGAGATGAGAAGAAGATGCTGGCGATGGATAGGACACAACTAAAGTAACAAAAGTAATAGGCTCACCAGGGAGTTGAATCAGAAACTACCCGATCGTAATGATTCTTCTTCTTCCTCGTTCGTCCTGAAAAGGATGTGCCCGTAATCACACAGATAGTATTTGGAGACAAACTGGTTGTAGTTCTGTTTTATTTCTTTTATTTCTTCTTCTCTCTAGCTGTTATATTTTCTGTCGGAAAATATTAGAGAAGATCGGAACAGAATAATAGGTGTATTTGTATAAGTAAGAGTTGCGTGCACTCTTGTAAATTTCCCTTCTTAGGCAACTTAACCAGATATCCTTCCTTCCATTCTGCTGGTATCTCTTCCTTTTCCCAGACTTTACCAAGTAATTTATATAACATCTCTGTAGCCGTGTCGATGTCTGCTTTTATGGCCTCTGCTGGAATGCCATCAGGTCCAGCCGCTTTTCGAGGAATAATGTTACTATCAGTGCCAGGAAAAGTATTAAACAGGATTATCCTTGAGAGATTAAAAGAGTCCATAGACAAGAAACTGAGAGATGAACAAGCAGGTTTTCGACAAAACAGATCATGTACAGACCAGATAGCCACTTTGAGAATAATAGTTGAACAAAGTCTGGAATGGAATTCACCACTATACATCGGATTTGTGGACTACGAAAAGGCATTTGACAGTGTAGACAGAGAATCACTTTGGAAATTGATGAGGCATTATGGAGTTCCCCTGAAGATCATTAATTTAATAAAGAAAACATATGAAGACATGACATGCAGAGTTCTTCACGAAGGACAGCTTACAGAAACGTTTGGGATAAGAACGGGAGTGTGACAGGGATGCCTCTTGTCTCCATTTCTTTTCTTACTAGCAATAGACTGGGTTATGAGATCATCGACAACACACAACAGAAATGGAATCCAGTGGACTCTGACTAAGCAGTTGGATGATCTGGATTTTGCTGATGACTTGGCTCTTCTGTCCCATAACCGTAATCAGATGCAGGACAAATTGAAAACACTCGATGAGAGGTCACAGCAATTGGGTCTGAAAATACACAGGGAAAAGACAAAAATAGTGAGAATAAATGCAGGTAATGATAACATGGTTGAACTGGAAGAAACACCAATACAAGATGTAGAATCGTACACATATCTTGGCAGTAATATAGACAAAGTTGGAGGGACAGACAGCGATATCAAAACAAGAATACAAAAAGCAAGAGGAGCGTTCATTGCATTGGGAAATATATGGAGATCAAGAGAAATCGGATCCAACACGAAAATAAGAATCTTCAACTCAAATGTGAAGTCAGTCCTATTGTATGGCTCTGAGACATGGAGAACAACAAAGACAACAACCAAAAAAGCTACAGACTTTCATAAATGGGTGCTTGCGTAGAATAGAGGGATTAAAATGGTATGACAAGGTTACCAACGTGGAGCTGATGACAAGAACTAGACAAGTGCCAGTGGAACAAGAGATGAGAAGAAGACGACGGCGATGGATAGGACACACACTGAGGAAACCTGTTGATAGCATTACAAGACAGTCCTTGTTCTGGAAACCCCAGGGCAAGAGAGGCAGAGGTAGACCAAGAAGCACATGGAGAAGAGAGCTGGAAGCAGAGGTGAAAATGATGAGGAGAACATGGAAAGAACTTGAGATGATGGCACGTGACAAGAGGACTTGGCATGTGTTTGTTGAAGGCCTATGCTCCTTTGGGAGTGAAGGGTTATGAAGAAGAGTTGCGTATTACATTGACACACCAACTAAGAAGCTGGTGTTGTGCCAATGTATATTTGTGACCAGTAATTTAGGAGCTATTCTCCGTTGAAAGAATAAAGGGATAGAATATGAAGAATGTCCGACTTTATTTTGATTTAAGTAGTATATAAAGTTTGTGTTCATATATCAAGTTTGTTGTTCATATATCAAGTTTGTGTTCACTGGATTTTCTCCAGAGATGTTATTTTACTTGAGCCATTTGTACGGGTTCCAGGTTCGGTTTAGATTTTGAATTGGAAGTAGCTCATGTAGTAGTAATGGCAGTACTCTTAATAGTTCCTAGATCGCTGAATTTTAAGTAATTCAAAATCAACAATTCTATTTGCAGTGAAGTAAAGTCCGCAGAATATATAAATGAAGCTTTTATTTAGATTTCCTCCAGATATACAACCGTAATTAAAATGCGACTCCGTTTTCATTCCTGTAGCATTGTAGTGGAATTGATGGTATTGTATGATTGTGATATTACTTAATGTGATGCATGAGGTCAGCTGTGAAGGCTCCTGAGATAAATGTAGTTGTGAATTGTCAGAAGGCCCTTCTTGCTACCACTACGACCTCACACCTATCTTTTTTTATCTAATGAATGTGGCTACGTTAAAGTTCTAGGGTAATGATATGTAATGTGTTGTGGTAGTGTACATACACACACAGACATTTAATAAGTCTAATAATATTAATAAAATGTTATGACACACTGAACTAACTCAAGGTGTGTAAAATTTTTGATAACAAATTTTCTTTAGGTTTATTTGTTCTGAACCAAGGTTTTACTTTGGTCAGAACATATGAAAGGTTTTGCAATTATTACTGAAATGCATGAATATATGGCATAATAAATGAAAGGAGTGTACATATGTATGTTACAATACTAGTTAATATTACTATTGTTTATGGTTGTAATTTTCCTGGGAGAATGTTTAATGGATGTGCTGTTGGGGTGACCTCATCACTCCCTGTCTATGGCGACTACACATTGTCCATTTATTGATGATATTATAATGGGTGTTAGAATTTAAGTTTGTGAGTATTCAGCAGTCCAGACGCTCACGTATCTTGAATGAGTAATCTGGTGCTGAAATCAGGTGGCCCCACCTCTCCGTGCTTGGGGGCAATATACGGCTGCTCTGCCAAGATATAAACTGCACGGGTCCACTCTTGTAATATTCAACATCACATTTGACACCACATTGGTGCCAAATAAAAACTCACAGTTCAGAATTATGAATATAGAACACAGTTCATTGCTAGCAAAACTCAGCTGAGCTGCTGGCTTTAGTATGGCGTCCCTCTAAATATTTCAATTAGCTTCTGGGAATACACCACTAAATAATACACTGTGTCTACTAGGACAACTTATAACGAATGGCAAAAATGCGCGTCTGAGCGCCGATAATATATTCATCTATGGCCAATCACTGCCTTTTTTCCTTTCAAATTCAAACCCCCTTCCAAAAAGTCTTTTCAGTCATACCTCAGTCAAGTATGCCTTATTGTCTGTTGGTCCGTCCGTCTCTACTTGCGTTTCACACAAAAAACACACTTGTTTTTTGAACCAACTCTGCCTTCCCCTACACAATTTTGCCTTTAAAGTTATTTTTAGCCACAATTCTCCAGCCCATCCCCTCTCTTTCATACCAACTAGATTTGAGCGCTTTGAGTCTCAAGGCTACCGTTTTTTGAAAATTAAGGACATTTTTGTTTCAATGCAGACGCTCGCTGATATGAACAACACAGTCTTTTGTCAATATCTTTCTTATTATCTGTCCGTCTGTATAAATGAAAGCATGTTATTTCACTGCTCAAGATGGGCCATCCGGCCAGCTAAGTTTTATATTCCTAACATTATTATTAAGAAAAAGTACTTTTCAAATATTTTCTAGAATCTTCTGTAATGCGTTCATCACTGCATTCAAATAAACGGACTAAGTTATCGCAAAAGCGTCCAAGAAATGACTTTTGCGTATAATAGCTAAGGTCCCTTTTGTCGATTTCTTTACCTTGTGTCAACTTGGGGACGTGACTTTTCCTCCTTTCCCCACCAATTGCGTCTTTTAGACTTGCTAGTTTCAAGCACGCGTTCAGTCATATTTTTTCCCCTTTTGATCTCCGTTCTCATCCCGTTCTCATCCCGTTCCAAGGGTAACGTTTTGCCTTCACGTCTAACAATTTAATTTCCATGGCGGGTGATGACCCGCGGCGTGGGCGATCATGTATTCTAGTAGCTTACGCATTAGTTTTTATCCCTACGTTGTATCATTGGAGATATTTTAACGTTGTATTACGGTTAATTTTATGACACATCTCCCCACTTGAAAACATGCCTACGGCAAGTTCCAAAACCAGTGATACACATAGATAAAATCTCTCCTCACGCCTGCCATTACTCTAATTTTGATCACAGGGGTGCCGACTGAGGAAATCTGCACCGACATTCAATTTGCCTGGGATATATTGGATACTAAACTGATAAGGTTGAAGCAATAAAGACCACCTCAGCAATCTTGCGTTTTCATGCTTAGCCTGAGATAAGAATACGAGAGGCTGATGGTCCGTCTCGACCACAAAAGTCCTACCATACAGATAGATTTGAAACTTCTTTATTGCCCAGATTAACGCTAAACATTCTTTTTCGCTTGTGGAGTATCCTTGTTCCGCCTTATTCAATTTGCGGCTTGCATAAGCGACTGGTTTCAGTTCCCCATCAGGTGAAGATGATCTTTGCAACAAAGCTGCTCCGAGTCCTACATTACTTGCATCGGTTCTTAAGACAAAATCCTGGGTCAAATCAGGTAGTTTGAGAAAGGCTTGCTAGTGAGTTTTTCCTTTAAGTCTTGGAACGCTAATTCACTTTGCGCAGTCCAATTAATTTTATCTGGAAGTCCCTTGCGAGTCAGATCAGTCAGAGGAGCACAAATAGAGTTAAAATCTTTGATATATTTTTGATAAAATCCGCATAGCGACACGAATGATCGCACGTCCTTTTTTGTTTGTGGTCTAGGTGCTCTCTGCAGTTTTTCCAAGTTCTTGGGATCAGGGGTCATGCTACCCTGATATACAGTGTGTCCCAAGAATTCCAACTCTTTGCATCCAATGCAACATTTTGTTGGCCTAGCAGTTAAGTTCGCCTCCCTAAGCCTATTAAATAACATTTCTAGAGCTTCAATGTGTTCTTCAAATGTCTCTGTGGCGACGAGAATATCATCCATGAAATTCGTGATACATGGGTTATTCAGGGGATCCAACAATTTGCGCATCATCCTTGAAAATACACTCGGAGCATTTTTCAGTCCGAATGGTAGCATGTTGAATTCATAATGTCCATCCGAAGTGCTAAAAGCCAAATAAGGTCTCACTTCAGGCTTCACTGGGATCTGGTTATAGCCTTTACTAAGATCCACCTTTGAAAAGTATTTTGCCTTGTTCAGTCTGGCAAATAACTGTTTTGTGTCTGGTAATGGATCCACTTGTCCTTCTGTGACAGCATTCAGTTTCCTGTAATCTATGCACAGTCTGTGTTCCCCAGACGGTTTTCTCAACAAAACTACACTAGAGCTAAAAGATGATTCACTGTGTGAAATAATCCCCTCCTTCAACAAATAATCTATTTCTTCCTTCAATGCCTTCTCCTTCGCGAACGGAATAGAATAGGCTCTCATACAGATTGGGTTTGAGTCTACCAGTTTCATGTCATACTGTAGCAAATTTGTATGGCCTGGTTTATCTGTTAATACATCTGTATGTTCCTCCAGAACCTGTTGAACTCTCTCCCTCTGGTTTTTAGTCAGGTGCTTACTGACTTTTACCTGTGCTGCTGTTTCACAAGGATGTAATGGATATTCATGTGAGGTGAGTGGTTCCTTTTGCATTTGAGTTGCGATAGCTAAGGTCAGTAAGGGGGTGCTTTCCTGGAGTGGTCTGTCCAGATACTTCTTTAACAGGTTTACATGATAAACTTTCTCCTTCCCCTTTTTGTCAATTTTATAGTTTGTTCTAGACACCTTCTCTAGAACCGTATATGGACCTTGCCATCCAATTTGTAATTTATTCTGGCTACCGGGTAGTAGAAGCAGCACCTTCTCTCCCACAGCTAGTTCTCTGTCCTTTGCCTTCCTATTAAAATATGCTGCATGTTTCTTCCTGGCTTGTTTCAAATTATCATTTGCCAGTTTCCATCCAGCTTTCAAACGAGTGGTCAGTTCGTTCACGTATTGATAAGATGAGGTAACAGTCTCTTCCGCCTTCTCATCTGTCCAGGTCCTTAATAAGGCTTCTAATGGACCTTTTATTGGCCTCCCAAATAGCAGAGTTGCGGGAGCCATCCCGGTTGAACTATGTGGTACCTCCCGATACGCAAACAATGCGGCGGGCAGGAATTGATCCCACAGATCCGGTTTTTTGTGTGCCAGCTTTCTCAGGATAGAAATGAGAGTCCCGTTGAACCTCTCTACCTGGCCGTTCCCTTGCGGATGGTACGGACTACAATGAAAGTGTCTGGCTTGAAATAGCTTAAAAACTTCTTCCGTTAGTTTCCCCTTGAACTGAGAGCCATTATCCGTCAAGATTTGATGCGGGAATCCTAATCGGGTAAATATTGTAAGTAGTGCCTCTGCTACATGTTTTGAATCAATTGATGGCAGGGCTACCGCCTCTCCTCACATAGAACAAGTGTCCACCAGAGTAAGGATGTAACTGTTCCTCCTCTTGGTCCGAGTGAGAGGTCCCACAATATCCACTGCAACCCTCTCAAAAAGGTGTTCCCACTATGGGCATTTCCCCTAGAGTTGCAGGAGCAGTCCAGTGCTTTGGAGCTACCCTTTGACATTCTGGGCAGGATTTGACATATCTTTTTATATCCTCCGTTATCCCTGGCCAGAAGTAATGACAAGCTATACGCTGTCCTGTGGCGCTGATCCCCATGTGACCACTGAAGGGAATCGCATGCCCGAGTTCCATCACTTTATCCCTATATGAGGTGGGAAGAACCAGCTGGTTATGACCATTTGTTCCAGTTCCGGCCTTCCTGTATAATAGTTTGTTCTTCATAAAATATTCCCCCTTGCTCGGAGGTGTGTGGCATTTGGGCAATTTTTTAAAACATGGCTTGAGTGTCCTATCCTCAGCCTGCGCCTTCCTCATCTCCTCTGGATGAGCATTTATAGGTTCACCTTCTTCCTCCTTCTTCTGTGACCTGGTCTGCACTGTCGCCATGATCACAGGTCTCTCGGGATTCCCCAAGAAGATGTATCTACACCCCAATATCAGAGGGTAGATTGGTTCATCTATCACTGCTGCTCTGATTTCTCCTTCCACATAGCGAGTTTTCACCGTTATCCTTGCGATGGGAAGTGTCATGAGTGGTATGTCCTTAGTTGCCCCTTGTATTTCCACTGTTTCTGTGGTATACTGACTTGGGTCCACTAGGCTAGACTTCACAACTGAATCATAATCCAAACCTGTATCATAAAGGCACCTTATGGTGACCCCATTACAAATAACATCCTCACAAACTGGGGGGGGGGGGGGGTGATAAGGTTCCTGCTGTCCCTTAGGATTAACCTTTAATCTTTGCGTCCCCGACTTCATTGCAGCAATGTTTGAAGGTTTCCTTCTACAAAATTCGGTGTTATGGTTATCTTTCTTGCACCATTTACACCATCTTTTTCCTTGGTTAAACGGTTTTCTTTCATTGGATTTTTGGTCATTGAACTGTGAGTTTCTGTCTCGGTAGTCATTTCTTGGCCGCTCAAAATTTGTCCTACCTTTATTTCCCTGCTCTCTATTATCAAATTTATTAAATTGCTGTGGAGCTCTAAAATTGTCTAGGTGCTTCTTTTTAGCACCACTTACCTCTGCCTGGGCTGCCTGATACCTCTCAGCGACATTTAAAACCTCCCCCAACTTCTCTGCACCTTGTTCCATGAGAAATTTTCTCATGTCTGGAGCCATGGACTCTCTCAATTGCTCAATCATGATCATTTCTTTAAGATCTTGGGTCTCCCCAGAGCAGTCCATTTCTCCAAATAGGTTTCCAGTCTGGCAGAGAATTGGTGGTATGTCTCCCCAGACAACAGTTTGGCATTTCTAAATTTCTTACGATAAAATTCACCATTTTTTTCGTACCTCAATAACAAAGCCTGCTTTAACATGTCATAATTGTCCTGGTCTTCTCTGTTCATTTTTGCGAAGACTTCGTAAGAAGTACCTCTCAGTCCCTGTGATAACTTTAAACTCCACCTCTCTCTCTCTAACCCATATGTAGTAGCTAATAACTCAAAACGTCCTAGGTACCCCTCTATGTCATCGTCTTTTTCAACAAAATGGTCTAAATGAAACCCCATAGCTGATGTTGAGGCTCCCAGACTGGGCGTAGCATCTGAGGCAAAAGGGCTGGCACCATTTTCAGGAGCCTGGCCTTGTAGCTCCAGCTCCCTTAGTCGTAATTCGTGCTCCCTTTGCAACCTTCTATCTTCTGCCTCCCTTTCGGCCTTTTTGTCTGCTGCCTCCCTTTCGGCAGTCAATCTTTTTTCTTCTGCTTCCCTTTGCTGTCGTTTTTCTTCTGCCTCAATCTGCAGCCTCTTAATTTCTTTTTCAGCCTCTAACCTCTTCTTTTCAGCCTACCTTCTTTTTTCCCGTTCAATATACTTATCACATTCAGCCGTTACATATTGAATTAAAACCTGACCATCCATTCCCATCTCCTTTGCCGTTAGCACAGCAGCTGATCTGAATTTGGCCAGCTCCGCCATACTTTTTAAACAATTCTAGCAATGAGCAAAGTAAAATTTCCAACCACTAAAGTAATTCTAATTACTCTAGTCTAAAATAATTCTAATTAATTAATTAATCAATTAACTACCACTGGCTGTGAAGATTCACCAACTTTTATTTTCAGGGACACTTTTAATTTTTATTAATGTGTTCCCCTAATTTATTTCTCCCCCCAGGAGATCCTAATATTATTGATAGGCTAATTATCCCGGGACAAGAGACCCCAATATCTGTAGTGGAATTGATGGTATTGTATGATTGTGATATTACTTAATGTGATGCATGAGGTCAGCTGTGAAGGCTCCTGAGATAAATGTAGTTGTGAATTGTCAGAAGGCCCTTCTTGCTACCACTACGACCTCACACCTATCTTTTTTTATCTAATGAATGTGGCTACGTTAAAGTTCTAGGGTAATGATATGTAATGTGTTGTGGTAGTGTACATACACACACACAGACATTTAATAAGTCTAATAATATTAATAAAATGTTATGACACACTGAACTAACTCAAGGTGTGTAAAATTTTTGATAACAAATTTTCTTTAGGTTTATTTGTTCTGAACCAAGGTTTTACTTTGGTCAGAACATATGAAAGGTTTTGCAATTATTACTGAAATGCATGAATATATGGCATAATAAATGAAAGGAGTGTACATATGTATGTTACAATACTAGTTAATATTACTTTTATGGTTGTAATTTTCCTGGGAGAATGTTTAATGGATGTGCTGTTGGCGTGACCTCATCACTCCCTGTCTATGGCGACTACACATTGTCCATTTATTGATGATATTATAATGGGTGTTAGAATTTAAGTTTGTGAGTATTCAGCAGTCCAGACGCTCACGTATCTTGAATGAGTAATCTGGTGCTGAAATCAGGTGGCCCCCACCTCTCCGTGCTTGGGGGCAATATACGGCTGCTCTGCCAAGATATAAACTGCACGGGTCCACTCTTGTAATATTCAACATCACATTTGACACCACATTGGTGCCAAATAAAAACTCACAGTTCAGAATTATGAATATAGAACACAGTTAATTGCTAGCAAAACTCAGCTGAGCTGCTGGCTTTAGTATGGCGTCCCTCTAAATATTTCAATTAGCTTCTGGGAATACACCACTAAATAATACACTGTGTCTACTAGGACAACTTATAACGAATGGCAAAAATGCGCGTCTGAGCGCCGATAATATATTCATCTATGGCCAATCACCGCCTTTTTTCCTTTCAAATTCAAACCCCCTTCCAAAAAGTCATTTCAGTCATACCTCAGTCAAGTATGCCTTATTGTCTGTTGGTCCGTCCGTCTCTACTTGCGTTTCACACAAAAAACACACTTGTTTTTTGAACCAACTCTGCCTTCCCCTACACAATTTTGCCTTTAAAGTTATTTTTAGCCACAATTCTCCAGCCCATCCCCTCTCTTTCATACCAACTAGATTTGAGCGCTTTGAGTCTCAAGGCTACCGTTTTTTGAAAATTAAGGACATTTTTGTTTCAATGCAGACGCTCGCTGATATGAACAACACAGTCTTTTGTCAATATCTTTCTTATTATCTGTCCGTCTGTATAAATGAAAGCATATTATTTCACTGCTCAAGATGGGCCATCCGGCCAGCTAAGTTTTATATTCCTAACATTATTATTAAGAAAAGTTACTTTTCAAATATTTTCTAGAATCTTCTGTAATGCGTTCATCACTGCATTCAAATAAACGGACTAAGTTATCGCAAAAGCGTCCAAGAAATGACTTTTGCGTATAATAGCTAAGGTCCCTTTTGTCGATTTCTTTACCTTGTGTCAACTTGGGGACGTAACTTTTCCTCCTTTCCCCACCAATTGCGTCTTTTAGACTTGCTAGTTTCAAGCACGCGTTCAGTCATATTTTTTCCCTTTTGATCTCCGTTCTTATCCCGTTCTCATCCCGTTCCAAGGGTAACGTTTTGCCTTCACGTCTAACAATTTAATTTCCATGGCGGGTGATGACCCGCGGCGTGGGCGATCATGTATTCTAGTAGCTTACGCATTAGTTTTTATCCCTACGTTGTATCATTGGAGATATTTTAACGTTGTATTACGGTTAATTTTATGACAAGCATTCATCCTTCAATATACATAGTCTCATAAATGTTAGGTCTCCAATTTTCGATGAACAAATGTACAATTTATTCTTGTCTACTATATTGAGGTCGAAATACTAAATCGAGATTTTACCCACCTGAGGAATATGCCATACTGACTACCAAATATGTTCTGTATTCAGAACCTTGAAAACATATCCGTTGATTTTGAGAATAAACGTGTCATAGGGCTGGGGTCGGGTTAGTCATTATTCTCTTCACTGGAGTCTCCATGTAGCTACAAATAAATCGTGGTGAGAACTCTACTGTTAGGGGTTTGGGCGGTCCATATATCACAAACTGGTTTCTAAGACTGTTGGGGGAAGTTATTTTGATTTGTCAGTCTACGGGATATCCTTTGGGATAATCTGTTTCATTGGCGAAGCCACCAGTTAAGATGGATAGTCCACTAGTTATGTCTATGTCATATTTACGTCACAGTTACTATACAAGTTACTATGATAGCAAATGGTAAAACCTTTTATTCGAGGGTATATTTAATTCTGTTTAGAGATTTCAGGTCTCGTATTATTTCCTGTAACTGTCTGGAAGGCTTCATTAAAAAATGTCGATAAGAGGCTATGTGTCAAATGACTTCATCAATAACTTGTGTACTAAAATAATTTAAAGGATAATTGCTAACTACTAATGTCGTAATCATTCCGGTTATAAGGACGTGGGTTGCGTTGTGTCTGTTTACACCGGAGCTGCGATATCTGCGACCGTCGGCCGACACATCCGACTTCAGCACGGCATTTTTTGGGACCGGGTTTGCCTTCCTTCTTCGATCCCTACTCTTTCAGCCAGACTGCAGTGATGCAGCCTGTTTCCAGGACCACCACGTGGAGGTGGAGTATTGTCTTGGTCAGCTCTGGTTCGCTGACTCTGACGCAAGCAGTCAAGCTATGGGTCGCTGATTGCATTCTCTATTGCTGCATCTTTGGGTCCCGATCGTAATGATAAGACCTTAACATCCTACACTCCTTTGTCTGAGGTGACCCTTTCCACTCCTATTCTATTTCTCCGTCAATCGCTTTTTTGTTTGGTAACTTTATTTATTTATGTTTTATTTCTTATGTTCAGATTAAATTATTTATTTATTTCCAACTCATTCTGTCCTCTTCTATATCCACTACTCATTATTATTACGTTTGAATAGTTTCTTGCTCAATTTCGTTTCTTAGCTTCTATCATAAGGCACCTATCTTTATCGCCCTGTATCTTTCCCAACATCTCTCTTATTTTATTTCTCTCTCGTTTGCACTTTCATCATTGTTAAAGTAATCTTTCCTAATTACACGGCTCGTACCTAAAGTGTAACTTTACACGCCTTTGGTTTATTTCCTCACCTTGCATTATCTTTCTAAACCCACCTGGCCAGTACGTCCTCGTCTTGGAAATATGTGACACACGACATACCTTACACCTACATTGGACAGTCTATGCATACCTGTGTATAATCATACAGTGAAGGAAAACTGAGAGACACATAGACAGTGTAGATCGGACGTAAGTGTAGTAACACTTAATATATCACATCATCATTTCACTATTCACAAAGGTTCACTCACATATTTAGCTAACTACATTATTTACATCTCATCTTTTTGTGTGAATTGTGTTTCACCATTATCACTTGTTATTTTCTACTAACCTTATATGTGTATATATTTAACTAATAAACTATACAGCCACGTTGATCATTACTTAGTTCGTTAATGCATCACTCGTGCTGTCTGTGTTAAGTATATATCTATAGGTCAAATCCTTCATTTAGATGAGGCTAAAGGGGACTCTTTCTTTATCGAGATCGGAAGACAGAAGCTAAGATCGTGGGGAAACAGAACACTTTCCATAATATATTAGAAAACACTATCTAGTGGAGAGCTTTGGCATTCTCTTCTTCTTGTCCTTATCTCGAATAGGTCTCTTTCTGGAGACCTTCTTGATAACATTCCATAGGCTATGCCCAGCTACAACTACTGTTGTAATTGCATCAGTATACAAGTACGATAGCTTTTTAGTATCTCTACTGTTTACATCCGGAAGTGGCAGCAATTTTATTTGCTTTTGGCGCGATCTCCCTTCGGCAGCGCGTGCTATGATTTAATCACCTTTATGGAAGTACCCATTTGTTATATTTATTTTTATTTAGATTCTTATTTGTCCTATTTAGCCATCACTTTCTTTCCTTTCCCTGACGAAGGCCTTGTGGCCGTAACGTTGGCTATTTTCTTTGTCTTTTGTCCTCGTAAGACGAATCACCTTTTTCCGATTATTTGTCTTCATACCCATCCACCGTACTCCACCCTTTACTGCAGTTCCCCTCATTATCCTCGACTAATTATATCTCCGCAGATTCCAACAATTTCATTCTGAATAGTTGGACTAGTATACACATGTTTGGAGCCAGATGACAAGGTAATATGACTTAAAAGGTTTGTCTCCTCCTTTAGAACAGTATCACAAAAGAGCCCTAAAGCTGCCATCAATGTGTTCTGGTTCATAGAGAGAAATGGGACCTGAATCGTTTTTGCTTTTTAGAGCAATTTCTTGCCGGCCACACAAAATGACAGTTTCCACTATATGAGCTAATTTTGCTCTGTTTTCCTTTAAATGAAGTTTTCTTGTGGAATCTTTCATAGACAATACATCCGTTTGCTTTCCGCTGACAATATTTATAAAAGCATCTGCACGCATTCTTGCCTCGAGATGTTATTTTGTTTTTTCAAGTTTCCGAAAATCTTCTTTGGCATTCTTGCACTTTAAATAACCTGCTGATACTAATGCGCCTAATGCTTGATCGCCTCTACCTCCAACTTCATGTGCAAATAATACACATATCTTGCACAATGCACCACCCACACGTTTTGAATAGACTAACCATGGATACAATTTGAGCCACTTTAATTGGAAAGATACATTCCTTTTGTCTGAAACTGGGAAAACAAATTCATCAGAAGGTATCCATGGATTTTTTAGAGCTTGTTCTTTGATGAGATCATCCAATTTAACTCCTTTTAAAAAGTTGCCAATGTCTAATTTGTGATACAATTCACCATCATTAACACACTTGTCACCACATACGTCATTTAAATTAGAGCGTCTAGTTTTAGTAGATAACAGACTATTTGTTGCAGAAGTACAAGGTAGATGACACTCAGTTTTAAATTCCTCCATATTTGTGCTCAAACCGACGTCAGTTGTACTATCCTTAATTTTTTTTATTTTTTTTCTGCATAAAATTAAGCAACTAAGTTTGATTTAGTCTCTTCATTGTTTTAATATGTGGCTTTCACTTATTTTCTCTGATAATTTTAATATTAACAATATTAACCTGCAGATTATATTGTTACAAATACTATCAAACAATAGAGAACATCACAGACAAAGTATCATTTCCCCACAAATGTTTTTGACCAACACCCTAAAAAAAGGAAGCGGGGTGGAGGAGGGGGGAAGGGGGTTGAACACCCCCGAATCTACGGCCCTGAGTGTAATATTTACATAGACATGTAATCTATATGCTTCACCAAGACCTAACTTTCAGTGATGGTGGATCTAAGGCAAGACAATTATACAGACAAGAATGTAATATATAGACACGAATGTAAAATACAGACAAGAATGTAATATATAGACACGAATGTAAAATATAGACAAGAACAAAATATGTGATCATCCATATTAATATTAACCAAGGATAGATCGACATAACAACCCAGTCTATCGATATGTGAACTGCGACCTTTCATATCCCACGTGACACTCTCAATGAACTTCAACACAGTCCGGGTTCTATCTTCTTCCAATGAATACTTTTAGGACATCATCATTGCCTTAAATTACTCACATGTTTCTTCTCTCGTTCTGTTCCAGTGTTCCACCAATAGGCCCTTTCAACAACAACAACAACAACAAAAAAGGACACAACGTTTGAGAGTTGCTTCCCTTAAGTTTGCAGAAGTCTGCCGTACCGATTAAGAAAATCGTTCATTGATTTTAAGAGATTTAAATTCTCTGCGCTGAAACATTCCAACGTCCAGGTCACATCAATAACGCAGGTAAAATAACTTCGGCCGGCTGTTGGTGGATTGTCAAGATCTGAATCAATGAAGAACCTTTTCAGAGCTCATCATTTTTGGCCGGGTTTACACACACGGTCCATTAATTCCTCGCACTGCTCTTCCTGTTATCAAAGTGATTCTGGATCCCAAGTTTGAACTCCGAGTTTATTTAAGCTGTTGTTAAAGAATTTACACGCAAACTCTGTTGGTTTTTTTTTCCTGGTCAGGTCAGGGGGCAGGATGTTGGCCGATTGTTTTCTACATTTTCAAAATAATGATGACAACTTCCTGACATTAACAGATCCTCTAATTCAACCGTGAATTCTCTAATCCATTCAGTGAGCATCTAATTCAGGCGATAAATAAGTAATTGCATTAAGTATCACAAATTCAGTCATAGAGTCTTATAGAATTTGCCCACAAACTACTTGCTGTGTGCTGTAATTGTAAAAGTGCCCCTTTAAAAAAAGATCATGTAAGGGAGACTGGGGCAGGAGGTAAATATCTAGAAACTGAGAACAACACTTAATAAACAATGGTTGTTAGAAAGATCATGTATTCAGTCTGCTGTGCCTTAGTCTTGATTATGTGGGAGGGAGCGGGGGGGGGGGGGGGGGGGGGGGGGGGGAGAATGAAGGAACGAATGCCTTGTCTTGATTATGTCGGGGGGGGAGGGGGAGGGGGTGTAGAATGAAGGAACGAATGCCTTGTCTTGATTATGTAGGGGGGGGGGGGGTGTAAGATTGAAGAAACGAAAGAACAAATAATTCTGATTATTTGCTAAAAACAGAGAAGTAGATAAAAGTAGGAACTAGGTGAGTAACATGTAATAAGTATTTAGGCAACAAAGACGAAAACAACAACATTAACCAACAGATATGGAATTCAGTGGACTCTGGAAAAACAGCTGAACGATCAAGATTTGTGCCCGACACCATAACCAAATACAAAACAGCTGAACGATCAAGATTTGTGCCCGACACCATAACAAAATACAAAACAGCTGAACGATCACGATTTGTGCCCGACACCATAACCAAATACAAAACAGCTGAACGATCACGATTTGTGCCCGACACCTTAACCAAATACAAAACAGCTGAACGATCACGATTTGTGCCCGACACCTTAACCAAATACAAAACAAAGTTAGAATACTTGACGACAGGTCGCAGCAATCGTTGGTCAAAAATACACCTTAACGAAAAGACAAAAATAATGACGAAAATTATGAGAACGATTATAACAGATGACAGCCAGATCGCACTTAACATCCCTACTAGATTTAGAATATCTTGACAACAATATAGATAACGTTTGAGGAACAGACAGTCATATTTTAATACTCATTAAAAATGTAAAAAGTAGCTTCATTGCACTAGGCAATTTGTCAAATTGTTGGAAATCAAGTATAATATAACAAACAAAATTCAAAACAAAAAACTATTTTTAGCCCAAATGTCTCTAGATGGTGATACTGTATGATTGTAAAACATGGACAACTACATAAACCACAACCATCAAGTTACAGACTTTCACAAATTGGTGCTTGCGTATATTAGAAGACTTGAAATGGTATGACAAAATCGATAAAATGGAGCTAGCTAATCTAAAGAACCAGACAAATTTCCGGTGGAACAAGAGATGAGAAGACTCTAAATTACAAACTTACAAGTTAGTCTTTCTGGAATTCCCAGTCAAAGAGACAGAGGGAGATTTAAAAACACACGGAGAAGGAAATTAAAGGCAGACGTGAGAGGGATATAGAAATCGTGGACAAAAATGGAACAAATATCACAGGGGATGCAGGCTTGGTGTGAATTTGTTGAACGCATTGTGCTCCAGCTGGATCTAAAGAGTAAGGTTGATGATACCAGCCAGAATATCAGAATCAATCACATGACAATTTGTATGGAGACCCCGCGCTAGACAACGCTGTATACAGTAGTTTCTTGACAGATTTCTAACCTCTTGACCTGAACATCCACGGCACGAGACACAAGCGTTTCATCTGTTTGACCAAACATCAAAGACAGCCCAAACATTGTTAATATCACGTGATGCCAGACACTACAGGTGGAGACCAGGGCTGTGAAGTCAGAAGTGGGAGTCAGGGTCGTGGAGTCGGCGGTTTTTAGTGGAGTCGGAATCGATGTAGGTAAATAATGTCTAGACCGACTCCGAATGTTATGCCCTATGACTAGTAAAAAACTGTACTCGGAGTCGATGTAGGTAAAAAATGTCTAGACCGACTCCGAATATTATGCCATATGACTAGTAAAAAACTGTACTCGGAGTCGGAAATCGGACTTCTAAAATTTCAGAAGTCGGAGTCGGAAAATATGTTGGCCGAGTTGACAAACCTGGTTGTGACAATGATTAACTACATTTACATTTTTTAAAGTGAGAAAACGAGTAGCTACATTTAGACAGAAAGTGAGAAAATGAGTAGCTACATTTAGATAGAAAGTGAGAAAATGAGTAGCTACATTTAGACAGAAAGTGAGAAAATGAGTAGCTACATTTAGATAGAAAGTGAGAAAATGAGTAGCTACATTTAGACAGAAAGTGAGAAAATGAGTAGCTACATTTAGACAATAAATGGAAAAATAGGAACTACATTTAATTATAAAAATGAAAAAAAAAATGAGTTGCTACATTTATATAAAACAGGGAAAAAATAGTAGCTCCAATTATTCTATTTAAAAATTCTGTTGTTAGAGACAAATTAATGGATTTACGCCGACTTTTTACAATTTATTTGGTAATGTACGAATCTGTCTGAAGCAACTATCCACACCTGACGAGAAACAAACATTTTCTGCTACCTCTGCAACATTTTTCAGGTAACAAGCTTCCAGGCAACGTGTGACGACCTGGTCGTGAGGGCAAGTGAGACCTTGATTAAATAAGATAGAATTTGATCTGGAATATTGCCCAGCCATAGTACCACATTTTATTTGGGGACAGTATCGACTGATATTGAGGCTTTTTCGGAATCGATTACTAACGTCTATCTAAGGAAAGGCGGAGTTTAATAATAATCTTCTTCTTCTTCAAGTACCATGCTTGGTGGCGAACGCGATTATGTCTCTCAACAACTTCCTGTCTACGGTACTATTTATCAATTTTATTTTTGGCATCTTTCCATACCATGATTTCAGGCTGTCCATTATCTTCTCGCTTTGCCGTCCTCTATCCCTTATTCCTACAATCTTTCCTGTTGTCACGATATATTCTAGCGGTCTTATTCCTACAATCTTTCTTGTTGTCACGATATATTCTAGCGGTCTTATTCCTACAATCTTTCCTGATGTCACGATATATTCTAGCGGTCTTATTCCTACAATCTTTCCTGTAGTCACGATATATTCTAACGGTCTTATTCCTACAATCTTTCCTGTAGTCACGATATATTCTAGCGGTCTTATTCCTACAATCTTTCCTGTTGTCACGATATATTCTAGCGGTCTTATTCCTACAATCTTTCCTGATGTCACGATATATTCTAGCGGTCTTATTCCTACAATCTTTCTTGTTGTCACGATATATTCTAGCGGTCTTATTCCTACAATCTTTCCTGTTGTCACGATATATTCTAGCGGTCTTATTCCTACAATCTTTCCTGTAGTCACGATATATTCTAGCGGTCTTATTCCTACAATCTTTTCTGTAGTCACGATATATTCTAGCGGTCTTATTCCTACAATCTTTCCTGTTGTCACGATATATTCTAGCGGTCTTATTCCTACAATCTTTCCTGTAGTCACGATATATTCTAACGGTCTTATTCCTACAATCTTTCCTGTAGTCACGATATATTCTAGCGGTCTTATTCCTACAATCTTTCCTGTAGTCACGATATATTCTAGCGGTCTTATTCCTACAATCTTTCTTGTTGTCACGATATATTCTAGCGGTCTTATTCCTACAATCTTTCCTGTTGTCACGATATATTCTAGCGGTCTTATTCCTACAATCTTTCCTGTAGTCACGATATATTCTAGCGGTCTTATTCTCATAACATGCTCCAAGAAAGTGGATTGTTTCCCGGGTTTAATCTAAGGCCACAACAAATATATTTTATTGTAGACCAGGGAAATACTTAAGTTTTAAATGTGATTTGCCTATGTCAACGACAAGTTATAGATAAGTGGGTCAGAGATCGGATGTTAACAATCAAAAAGTTAACAGACTTTCATAAATGCGTGTAGACACATGCCTATAGAAGGACTGAAATGGTACAAGGTCATCAATGTGGAACTGGTAGACAGCACCAGACAAATACAAGTGCAGCTGTAGGTGCGTAAATGACGCTACTGTTGGATGAGATACACACTGAAGGAACATACTGATAGTATTAAAAGACAGTCCTTGTTCTGGAAAACGCTTGGTAAAAGACATAGAGGAAGATCCAAAACACACGGAGAAGAGACTTGTAAAGAAATAGAACTAATGGAATAGGTCAGGAGAGATTTGGATGAACTGGTGGAGGTCTATGCTTCACTGGCAGTTTACAACTCTGATATGTGTGTTTGACTGTGTGAGACCGTGTGTGTGTGACCCGTGTGTGTGTGTGACCATGTCTGTGTGACCGTGTGTGTATGACCGTGTGTGTGTGACCGTGTGTGTGTGACCGTGTGTGTGACTCTGTGTGTGGGTGTGGCAGTGTGTGTATGACCGTGTGTGTGTGACCGTGTGTGTGACCATGTGTGTGTGACCGTGTGTGTGTGACCGTGTGTGGGACCGTGTGTGTGTGGGGCCATGTGTGTGTGACCATGTGTGTGTGACCGTGTGTTATGACCGTGTGTGACCGTGTGTGTGACCATATGTGTGTGTGTTTGACCGTGTGTGTGAGACCGTGTGTGTGTGACTGTGTATGTGTGACTGTGTGTGTGACCATGTGTGTGAGACCGTGTGTGTGTGTGACCGTGTGTGTGTGACTATGTGTGTGTGAGACCGCGGGTGGGTGACTCTGTGTGTGACCGTATGTGTGTGAGACCGTGTGTGAGTGAACGTGTGTGTGTGACTGTATGTGAATCCATGTGTGACTGTGTGTGACCGTGTGTATTTGACTGTGAGCGTAAATGTGTGTGTGTGACTGTGTGTGTGTGATCGTATGTTTGTGTGACTATCTGTGCGTGTGACAGTGTGTGTGACTGTGTGTGTGTGACTGTGTGTATGATTCTGTGTGTGACTGTGTGTGAATCTCTGTCTGTGTGACCGTGTGGGACTCTGTTGTGTGTGTGACCGTGTGTATGTGACTCTCAGTGTATGTAACCTAGTGTATGTGTGACTGGGTGTGTGACCGTGTATGTGACCGTGAGTGTGACTGTGTGTTGACCTTTGTGTGTGTGTGTGAGACCTTGTGTGTGTGACCGTGTATGTGACCATGTGAGTGTCTCTGTATATGTATGATCGTGTGTATGTGACTGTGTGGCCGTGTATGTGTGACCGTGTGTGTGAGTTACCGTGAAGGACCGTGTGTATTACTCTGTGTGTGTGACCATGTGTGTTACTGTGTGTGTGTAACTGTGTGTGTGAGTGCGTGTGTGACCGTGTGTGTGACTGTATGTGTGACCGTGTGTGTGTGACCGTGTGTGTGAATGCTTCTATTCACCTCTCCCTTGTTATTCTCTGTAGCAAGGATGTCTCGAGCTTACATTGTTTTGTAGATGTAAAAGTTGATGAGAACGGAAGAAAAACTTGAACCAGGACAAAACTAAAAGTGAGAACGATGCGGACTTTAAGCCTTCATCAGGGCATAATATATGAGAAGAACTTGAGCCAAGACAAAACATGAAGTAAATAAAATTGTTGGGAGCAGGTATAGTCATCACAAAAATAAAATTCGCAACGATACGGACTTTAAGCCTTCATTAGGACATGCGACAGGAGAAAACCTTATGGTTGACTTAGAAATAAATAAATCAGAGACAGCAGAAACGAAAATAAGAGAAATGGTGACAACATTAGGTGACAAATTGTGTCAAAGCTGTAGATAATAATATCCTAAGTCAGAACTGGTCAAAACTGGATGAACATGATGTCTAATTTGAGATTTTAGTGTTCTTTTGTTAGTGTGTGTATGTATGTGGTTGTGTATTTTTGGCAAGTATCTTTATGTTTGAGCTTGTATATGTTTATACACAAAGGTTCTGAAAGTTCTCGCGTAAATTCTAATGCATGTGACACCATAAATCGCCAGTTTTTGGTGTTTAAAACACGCCTTAAAAAAAAAAAAAAAGATTAAATAGTATTCGAATTGTTGATTAGTAATCGAAATCGTAATTATTTAGATATCGCTAAATCGAATCTCGTGTTGATCCAAAGACATGAACACACGACCCGCGAAAACAACAAAAGCCAAGAATCATCAACAGATCTTTTTAAAATCATTCAAAATATCTCGCCAGGCAAACGTTTGACTTCAGATTCAAGCGACTTTCGGCATCCATTCGACCCAAGTTTTAGCCCATGTAAACACTGTCAAAATGAACATCATTATTGCTTGTTATTTATTTAGGACAGAAGTCTGTCTAGTTTCGGTAAATAGACGATTATTTTCTGTCTCTATTCCGGCAGACAGACGACTACTGTCAGTCTTAGTTAGGGTTTATGACGACTACTGTCAGTCTTAGTTAGGGTTTATGACGACTACTGTCAGTCTTAGTTAGGGTTTATGACGACTACTGTCAGTCTTAGTTAGGGTTTATGACGACTACTGTCAGTCTTAGTAAGGGTTTATGACGACTATTGTCTAATATGAATACAAAAGGTTAGTCTAGAGAAGCATTCAATGAATTAGGAAATATTTAGAGATTAAAAGTAATCAATTAAAACACAGAAATCAGATTCAACTCAAATGTCAAGTCAGTCTTATTGTATGGCTGTGAAAAATGGAGAACAATAAAAACAGCAATAAAAAATCTACAGACTTTCATAAATGGATGCTTGCGTAGAATAGTGGGATTAAAACGTTATGTCAAGGTCACAGATGTGGAACTGATGACAAGAACTAGACAAGTGCCAGTGGAACAAGAGATGAGAAGAAGACGATGGCGATGGATAGGACACACACTGAGGAAACTTGTTGATAGCATTACAAGGTAGTCCTTGTTCTGGAACCCCAGGGTAACAGAGGTATACGTAGACCAAAGAACCGACACAGAAGAGAACTGGCGAAAGACGTGATGGAGACGTTGAATTGATGGCACAGGACAGGACGACTTGGTATAAGTTTGTTGAAGGACTATGTCACGTGACAGGACGACTTGGTATAAGTTTGTTGAAGGACTATGTCACGTGACAGGACGACTTGGTATAAGTTTGTTGAAGGACTATGTCACGTGACAGGACGACTTGGTATAAGTTTGTTGAAGGACTATGTCACGTGACAGGACGACTTGGTATAAGTTTGTTGAAGGACTATGTCACGTGACAGGACGACTTGGTATAAGTTTGTTGGAGGACTATGTCACGTGACAGGACGACTTGGTATAAGTTTGTTGAAGGACTATGCTCCTTGGGGAGTTCAAGGGAGGTAAATGAATGGTCTGTCTTCGTTTCTGTCGCTAGTCCACAGTTGTCTGTCTGTGTTGTCTTATACAAGTTTGTTTGTCTCTTATATGTCTCAGCTTTGTTCTCCCTGTCTGTCTCTTGTATGTCTCAGCTTTGTTCTCCCTGTCTCTTCTATGTCTCAGCTTTGTTCTCCCTGTCTGTCTCTTGTATGTCTCAGCTTTGTTCTCTCTGTCTGTCTCTTGTATGTCTCAGCTTTGTTCTCCCCGTCTGTCTCTTGTATGTCTCAGCTTTGTTCTCTCTGTCTGTCTCTTGTATGTCTCAGCTTTGTTCTTACTGTTCTGTCTCTTGTATGTCTCAGCTTTGTTCTCCCTGTCTCTTGTATGTCTCAGCTTTGTTCTCCCTGTCTCTTGTATGTCTCAGCTTTGTTCTCCCTGTCTCTTGTATGTCTCAGCTTTGTTCTCCCTGTCTCTTGTATGTCTCAGCTTTGTTCTCCCTGTCACTTGTATGCCTCAGCTTTGTTCACACTGTCTCTTGTATGCCTCAGCTTTGTTCACACTGTCTCTTGTAAGCCTCAGCTTTGTTCACACTATCTCTGGTAAGCCTCAGCTTTGTTCACACTGTTCTGCCATCTTTATCTGACCTCTGTCTTTCATTTTCAGCTCATTGTTGTGATGAAGCAATATCATCAATATCATTATTATCATTATCATAATTACTGTTCGTTTCCACAAGGACCACATGATTTATGATTTGTAACTAACCCATCGCCAATCTCTATGTCGGATCCCCTGTGTCAGCTCTGCTCACAATTACCCCGATATCATCGCTTCCTCTTCGACCACTCTCCTCCAGGTTCTACTTGACCCAGTGTGGCGAAATGGATGTTAGATAGATAAATAGTTCCCAGAAATGGAGAAGAGAGCTGGTGAACAATAGGTCTGGATATCACAGGACAAATCAGATAACTACACAGGTCTAGATGGTAGCTGTAGAAGAGAGGTTGTGAACAATAGGTCTGGATATCACAGGACAAATCAGATAACTACACAGGTCTAGGTGACAGCTGTAGACGAGAGGTTGTGAACAATAGGTCTGAATATCACAGGACAAATCAGAAAACTACACAGGTCTAGGTGACAGCTGTAGAAGAGAGTTGTAAATTAAGCACCTTCTCGCTAGACCTCTCCTATGCTCCAAGGGTGTCTCTGTTAACAGTTGATGTGAAATGCAGCTCGTTAATTATTCCCTACCGATTTTTAAATATTAAATATTCTTTTGAATTTCCCACAAGAACAAAATCTCGAAAGGTAACTGGAGTTAAGTCAATAACGATAATTCATAGAAACAAATCAGTAGACTTTAATAAATAATATATATACGTATAGTCAGCAGTCTAAGCGAGAAAAACAAGTAAATTGTCAGTGTCATTTCATCATTTCAGGATGGAAGTGACTGCGCGAATGAAAGTGATGACAACATGTGCTTAATATGTTTGTTTGTTTTTTAATCGGAATAAGTAATATCCTGGCATATACTTGTCGACACACATTAAATAATCCAACTGATAGCATTACAATGACGTCCTTATTGTTGAATCCCCAAGGTAAGGAAAATAGAGTGACGCGAAAAATGCACACATGCGCACGGAAAAAGAAACTGGAGATTAGCAGGACAGGGACAAAAGAGATCGTTAAAAAAAAACTTTCAACGGATGTCACGTGACAGGAAGAAATGACGTAAATAGTTGGAGGTGTATACACCTTGGGAAACTGCTATGGTAATGGTGATGATGAGATCATACCATTCAAATCTTGTTTGTCTTTCCATGTCTGTTTTTCTTTCTAGTACTTTCTAACGTCATTGCTAATTTATCATATTACTAGCAACAACCCGCCAAAATTGGCAGGTTGTTAATTATAGTGTGTTGTTTCTGTTACATGTACCGTATTACAGACGGTACTATCACTACTTCTACGGACAATTAGCAGATGGCAAGAGAACAGTTGGGCGACCACAGCTGAGGTTCAAAGATGTGTGCAAGAGAGATATGAGGACACTGGACATGGATCCAGCAACATGGGAGGATAAAGCTGCCGATCGCACTAAGTGGCGATGCTATTTACGGCGCCACCTCAGATTGGGCGACGAGAGGCTCACACAAGAAGCAGAGGTGAGGAGAAAACGTCGAAAGGAGCACCAGGAAATTAAGCAGTTGAGGGCTGTCACCTCAGGGGCGCATTCCCATAGTCAGTTATGACTGAAGGGGCTATTATTATTATTATTATTATTATTACTATCACTACTGTGGTAATTTCATTGCAGACGACCGTCTTTAGATATTTGTAGTGAAAATTATATAGATGTATTAAATATGAAGACATGGAGTAACCCAACCTAAATGACATGTAGAGCAGCGATAATGGTCTAATGGACCGTCAATTGACCAAATAGCTAACATTTCTTTTATGACAACATGTCTCGTAATTGTTCGTGCATCTTTTAAAATCTGGCCCTGGTCGACTTACCGCCTCTGAGACGCCTTGGTCGACGTACTGCCTCTGATGACAACGTTTGAAGTTTGACGAAACTCCAGTTCATGTACTGTTTATCAATCGTGTTGTTGGCTTCTTTCCATAATCAAACTGTTCATGCACACCTTCATTTGCGCACTTTTTTTCTATTTTCGCGAGAGTACATATAAGGGGAAACAATACAATTATTGTCTAACTTTCAACCACAGTTGCTGTGGTTGAAAGTTAATGCACTCACTCGAAAATAGAAAAAAATGCGCAAATGACGGTGTGCAAAATGTGACTGACCGACCGACCGACCAAGTACTTACGGCGGGAATTGTGTATTTTGATGATATTTCTCAACTTCAATCCTCTGTGTGTAATTTGTTATCGCCACGAAATTCCTTGAAATAACCTCTTGTTTGTATTCAGGTTTGGAACAACAGGAGTTGAGCTTGAATCTTGTGAAGTTATTTTTGAGAGGTATTTTATCTGGCAAGTGTTAGATCTGAATTTGACTCATCCACCAAACTCAGCGGATAATTTTGTGGCTGGCCGTTGTTGGTTAAACCTGTTTCTGGTCCGTGCTATACTTCCGGGAATTAAGCAGATCAGAATATTGGCAGACGATGTGGGAGACTACTGGAAAAGAAAAGATGGCGTAGATTATTTTAAGTGTCTCACGTTTGTTCATGGAAATAACGTCTTAGTTTTGTTTGGTAGTTTCAGACATAAGGACAGACAAAATAATATACATTTGGTAACATATATCGCCCACGGCGACCGTTGCCTCAATTGGCTGTGTGTGGTGTACCCGGAAACGGGGCCTCCCAGTACTGAGGCACAGTTAAGTCCCCGATGTCACTTATCGGTGCAGAGTTGAGAGAGATGGCTGAGCATCACAATCCCCCCTGTGTTGCAGCATGATGAGAACCCAGCATTGCACACTGAGCTTGGGGGGATCACTTGGGCACCAGACTTAATACTGGCTCTTGACTGGATGGCCGCATGCAGATTTCTACAATGGAGGGTTGGCAGGTGGTGGGTATCTGGAAGTGGCTCTGTGCAGGACGTGAGGATTCCTTGGGTGAGCCCAGAACCAGAGCACAGCATTGTGCAAGCTCTGCATAGTTGGAGAGCCCCCTGGATGACGGGGAATGCACAGTGTGCTACCCCACCTATCCCCAACTGCTAACTTAGAACCAGAAGTCGGGTCCTCTGTATGCGTGCCAGGCCAGGATAAAATGCCTGGGAAAGAGACTGGATCTCAGAACTCCCTAACTCAAAGTTGCAGGATGGCAGAAAAGCCATGGGAAAGACAGGGCTATTTTGAAGATAACAGGACTGTCCTCTGTATGACCAGTTAAGAAAGATATACTGGCCCAATGACTCAACACTAAACTCAAAGCTATATGGAGTTAAAGAGGAACTTCAAACAACAGTCGAATTCATCATGAGAACTCGTCTGACGGTGTAATCATCAAAGATGCGATCGCAAGAAGAAGAAGAAGATAACGCAACCATATTTTCACCATACGAGCTCGGACGCCGCCTCGGTAAACAAGGTCCGCGCAGAGCAGTGACACCCCCAGGCTGCTTGCGAATAGTCTACTACTGGGAACATAAACAGATTAGGGATGAGCCCACTCTCCCGTTGAACAGGTGCTAAAGTCATAGATACTGGGCCAGAAGGCGCACCGGAAACCACAGTATCACGCAACTCGCTTTTTTTTTTCTATGGAGAGTACACCGTCAAATAAATCTCGTACTGGTGCTCGCCCTGTGGAGCTCCACCAGGCAGGTGCAGTGCCGGGCTCTGAGCCTCGACAGAGCCCACCCTCAGCTACTGGAGGACCCTCTAGACCGTCTTGTGGAGTCAGCAGACGGCGGAGGAGAACTACTGACCAAAACAAAACAGAAAAAGAGAAACCCAGAGTGCCACTTGTCATGATGCACTGGAATGCAGAGGGAGTGAACAGCAAGCAGGCTGGATACAGCAAAAAGACAGAGCTGGAAAACATCTTGTATGAGAAGCAAGTCAGTGTTTGCTGTATCCAAGAGACTCACTTGAAAGCAGATCAAACCTTTAAAATAAGGGGATATCAATGCTTCAGATCCGACAGAAAAGATAGACGAAAAGGAGGAGTACTTACTCTTGTAAGGAATAACATTCCTGCACACGAAAGGAAAACCTTCATGGATGGAGCAGAATATCAGCTGTTGCAGATAAAGGTAGACAAGATGGAAATAGAACTCCTGAACTATTACTGTCCGAACAACAAACCCCTGAGTCTCAGCTCTATACAGGTACCAGCCACCAACTTTATAGCAGTTGGAGACTTTAATAGCCACTCCCAGAGCTGGGGCTATAACCATCTGGATCACAGAGGTGAAGAGGTTGAAACTTGGCAAGATGATCACTCCCTAATCCTAGTCAATAATGCCACAGATATTCCTACCTTCTACTCCAGAGGATGGCACACAACTTCAACACCAGATCTTGCCTTCTCCACACCAGATATAGCTGGATCTATTAGTAGAGAAGTAGGAGACCAACTAGGGGGAAGCGACCATCGCCCAATCTTTCTTACTGTCCAGAGTGCAACTCTCAGTACAGGCCCAGCCATTACAAGATGGAACTACAAAAAAGCCAACTGGGGTTTATTCAGGCATCAGGTGAACATGCTGCTGTCTACCCTCAAGGTACAGAACAGAGACATTAATGAAGTGGTAAAAGACTTCAACAGATGCATACTACAAGCTGCAAAAGAAACCATTCCCAAAGGATGCCGGCGTAACTACATACCATACTGGTCCAGCTTACTCCAAGAACGTCAGGAAGCTATGGACAGGGCTAGAAAGGACGCAGAGTCTCAGCCTTCACTTGAAACTCACAACAAATGGAAAAAGGCTATAGCAGAGTTTCAGAGAACAAAGCTAGAAGAAAAACGGAAAAGCTGGAGAACTAAAACGGCATCGCTGAACCTTGAGAAAGACGGCAGGAAACTTTGGAGATTAGTCAAGTCTCTAAATGAAGAGCGTTCCTCACCTAGGCAGACTATCACATTGGATGAAGGTGGCAAACTTTTCAGAGGAAAACAAGCTGCAGACTTGTTTGCTAGAAGATACAGTTCAGAAAGCAACTTACCCATTAACATAGACCATCAGAGAGAGATAAGAAAAGAAATACTGGCAACCATGGGACAGACAGATACTCCTGCCCCAATGAGGGAACCCATCACACTAGGAGAACTACAGAAGGCTATTTCCAAGCTTAAGTTTCAAAAGTCACCCGGCCCAGACAAAATCAGCAACGAAATGCTAGTAAATCTGAGCTCAGCAGCAAAGACAAAACTGCTTGAGATATTCAACCACAGCTGGTTGAAAGGAACGGTACCCCAAGTATGGAGAGAAGCCATCACAATACCCATACTAAAGAAAGGGAAATGTAAGACCGAGGCTGCAAGTTACCGGCCAATCAGTCTCACAAGCTGTGTTGGGAAGACTATGGAGCGAATAGTCAACCACAGATTGAAATGGTATTTAGAGTCTGAGCAGATCCTGGTGCCGGAACAAGCTGGATTTAGAGAATGCTACAGTATAGAAGACCAAGTTACTTACTTGTCTCAAGCAATAGAAGATGCCTTCCAGGAGAAGAAAAAGGTCCTAACGATCTGGGTCGACTTCAAGCAGGCCTTTGACAAGGTGTGGAAAGATGGCCTCATTGCACAACTTAGGAGAAGTGGAATCCAAGGCAACATGATGAAATGGATCCAGTCATACTTGCATAACAGGAGAACTAGAGTCACTCTTGACGGTCTGCAGAGCAGAAAAGTGTTGCTCCATCAGGGGGTACCTCAAGGAGGAGTAATTTCCCCAACACTCTTCCTTGTTTACATCAATGACCTGGTGAAAGATCTCCCTGCAGGAGTTAAAGCTGCCTTATATGCAGATGATCTAGTACTCTGGTGCGCTGATGAAAATGTCACCACAGCAAATTATAGAATGCAGCGGGCAGCAGACATGCTAGTGTCATGGGCAGAGAAATGGCTTATCACAATAAACACAGACAAAACCTCCACAACACTGTTCTCCCTCGCCCCCAAGGACAAATCAGCTAACATACACCTAGGGACAACCGTGATCAAGGAAGAAAGCTACCCCACCTATCTTGGGGTGACATTTGACCAAAGGCTTACATGGAATAAGCATATTGAAAATGCAGAAGGAAAGGCCCGAAGACGACTAGGCATACTCAGAAAATTAGCAGGTACCAACTGGGGAGCAAATGAACGAAATCTAAAGAAGATTTATAATGGAGTAATAAGACCACACTTAGAGTTTAGCTCAGCAGCATGGTCATCAGCTGCTAACTCGCATCTGCAGTCTTTGGACAAGGTGCAAAATCAAGCTCTCAGGCTCATTACAGGAGCCATGAAAACTACACCAATAACAGAGATGCAGAAGGTTGCTGGATTACAGACATTGTCCCATAGAAGAGACACAAAAACCATGATCCAGATGGAAAAGTACAACAGTATGCCAATTCACCCAATGAAGGCAAGACTAGATGATCTGGCATTGGGACGTCTAAAGCGTAGCAGCTTTGTGCATCGGGGGAAAAGACTTATAAGACAGCATCAAGAAGACCTATCCATGAAGACAACACCGCTGAAGCCCACCCTATACCCTGTACCATGGGAGCAGGCCAGCATTGCCCTCCAAATTAATACATCAGTCAGTGGTCTCACAAGTGGATGTGAGTATAATGATCTGCAAAAACGAACTGCTACATTGAGTATGATCCAAGAAAGCTATCCCGATCAATCATGGATACATGCCTATACAGATGGATCAGCAACTAATGCTGTTAGGAATGGAGGTGCCGGTATCTTTATCTCATATCCTGACAACCACTATGAGACTAGGCACATTCCCACTGGTAAATTCTGTTCCAACTATACAGCTGAGGTTCAAGCTCTAGAGCAAGCTGCAAATATGATTTATAACACCAACTCTGACTGCCACCAGGTAGTCATCCTCACAGATGCACTGTCTGTCCTGCAAGCTCTCAAGGGTGGTAAACTCCCGCATCTGAGAAATGAACTAAACAAGGTAGCTGCCAAAAAGAGAACCATACTTCAGTGGGTACCATCTCATTGTGGTGTACCCGGAAATGAAAAGGCAGATAAACTTGCAAAAAAGGGAGGAGAATGTGAACAAGAAGATAATGAAGTCACATACTTTGAGAAAAAGAGAGCTATCCAGACTATCAGAAGAGAACAGAACCAACCCAAAGACGACTATCACACTCTCGACCGGCAGGGACAGATAACTATTTTTCGACTCAGGACAGGGCATAACAAACTGAATAAACACATGCACAAGCTACGATTGTCTGCTTCACCACTGTGCACATGTGGATTAAACGAACAAACTGCTGAGCATGTTCTACAGGACTGTCCTCTGTATGACCAGTTAAGAAAGATATACTGGCCCAATGACTCAACACTAAACTCAAAGCTATATGGAGTTAAAGAGGAACTTCAAACAACAGTCGAATTCATCATGAGAACTCGTCTGACGGTGTAATCATCAAAGATGCGATCGCAAGAAGAAGAAGAAGAAGGTAACATATATCTTATTTTATTTGTGAGCTATTTCAGTGTGAGCTATTGACCACAATAACGCACCTGATAGCGCATGACTCTAAGACATTCAATGATTCATGTTTAACATCTCAACACGACAGTATCACAACAACTCAACATAACAGGACCACAGTAAATCTCAACACGACAGTACTACAACAACATCTCAACATGCAGTACCATGCTAATATCTCAGCACGTCAGTACTATAACATCTCAACACGACAGTATCACAAGAACGTCTCAACACGACAGTACTGCAACATCTCAACATGCAGTACCATGCTTACATCTCAACATGACAGTATCACAACAACGTCTCAACATGACAGTATCACAAGAACGTCTCAACATGACAGTATCACAACAACATCTCAACATGACAGTATCACAAGAACGTCTCAACACGACAGTACTACAACATCTCAACATGCAGTACCATGCTTACATCTCAACATGACAGTATCACAACAACGTCTCAACATGACAGTATCACAACAACATCTCAACATGACAGTATCACAACCACATCTCAACATGACAGTATCACAAGAACGTCTCAACACGACAGTACTACAACATCTCAACATGCAGTACCATGCTTACATCTCAACATGACAGTATCACAACAACGTGTCAACATGTCAGTGTAATAATGACAAACCAAAAGTCAGTAATACACGCAATAAATGAATATGTGTACAGTAAGGTCAAAGTTCACATATTGTTATGAATGTCTGTCGTCATTAAGCTTCCAGTGGCACAAAGAGGTTCAGCGAGGTGTCTTGTTTGAGAAATGTCGTTTTTCCGAGCTTTCATTACCAACCGATTATAATCTGTAATCAGGGCCGTAGATAGGACATTATTAAGGGGGGTGTTTTAATGCAAACAACAATTTTTAATGCACTATTTTGGTACCGGTACAGTATAATTTCTCCCCTAAAAGGGGGGGGGGGCGGGAGGGGGGTGTTTTGAACCCCCAACCCTCCGTATCTACGGCCCTGTCTGTAATATTCTGTTTTTTTTCTTTCTTCGCTCCAAGAACAGTATGGTCCCACCATTATAACTTGCCTCTTGAGATAGCCTACGCCAAAGTACTTTATGTGTGCTGGTAGTGGTGTTTATTGTAGCGATTGTTTTCATACTGTGAAGTCGTCAGCCCCATGCACAACCTTCATTAACTGCCTATTACGACATGCTTAACTTGCCCACTAATGCTGTTATTAGTCCCTCTATGTCGAATCCAGAAATCCACGTTGCATTTTTTATTGCAAGTTTTGTCTCGTTTTTTGGCGAAGCCTAGACAGAAGGAATATCGGTTATATTATGACGTACGGCAAAATATAGAAGACCTCGTGATCTATTATTATAGGCAGATGATTGCTCCAACGTTAATCAAATAACTCGGGGAAGACAGAATGGACGCAGGGTTATGAGTGGAATAAGATATCTGAAGGTGGGTTATAAATGGAATAAGATGTCTGAAGGTGGGTTATAAATGGAATAAGATATCTGAAGGTGGGTTATAAATGGAATAAGATATCAGAAGGTGGGTTATAAATGGAATAAGACATCTGAAGGCGGGTTATAAATGGAATAGGATATCAGAAGGTGGGTTATAAATGGAATAAGATATCTGAAGGTGGGTTATAAATGGAATAAGATATCTTAAGGTGGGTTATAAATGGAATAAGATATCTTAAGGTGGATTATTAATAGAATAAGACATCTGAAGGTGGGTCATAAATGGAATAGGATATCTGAAGGTGGGTTATAAATGGAATAGATATCAGAAGGTGTGTTATAAATGGAATAAGATATCTGAAGATGGGTTATAAATGGAATAAGATATCTGAAGGTGGGTTATAAATGGAATAAGATATCTGAAGGTGGGTTATAAATGGAATAAGATATATGAAGGTGGGTTATAAATGGAATAAGATATCTGAAAATGGGTTACAAATGGAATAGGATATCTGAAGGTGGGTTATGAGTGGAATAAGATATCTGAAGGTTTGTTATAAATGGAATAAGATATCTGAAGGTGGGTTATAAATGGAATAAGATATCTGAAGGTGGGTTATAAATGGAATAAGATATCTGAAGGTGGGTTATGAGTGGAATAAGACATGTGATGTTGGGTTGCGAATGAAATAAGATTTCTGTCGTTGGGTTATAAGTAAGCCAAGACATCTGGAGAGCACGATTTGAAAACTGACGCAATGTGTCAATTAATGACATGAACAAGTAAACATAAAATCATGATTTTGTTGTTCTTTCTGAAATTGTAGATCCACTGTCACTTCCTATTTTCACACAATTTTCTTCACTCACATACACAACATAAATAAGTAATCATTCATTAAATCTGTGACAGAACTGTCCGTTCTCTTTTCATGTTTATCGCCGACATTATTGCGCTACGTCTCACTTTCTGTACTTAATTATTGTTTACTCTCTATCCCTCAATTCTGATCAGCGACCGTCTTTTGCTGACTAGGGTAATCAATTACTTTCGTTTGAACCCATATTGACTCCTTGGACCTGTAGAGAGAAGTGTGGTTTACTAATGTGTAACACATTTCCTACCAGAACAGACAGTGCATGGGCGCGCCCGATTAAGAAGTAAACAACCTTGGGACGACCACAGTCGATTATCTTATCAACTGACCACTTGGTTGATCATTGGTTAGACCAGGTAACTGAGATAATCATTTCCGGACAAGACTTGTCGGGGAATGATCATCCATCTTGAAGATATTACCTATGATAGATTATGAAGCAGGGAGTCGATGATGACCGAAGTGATGTACATACTTATTATATTAGCCTTTTCAACCAGTGCATATGTAAATGTAAACATGTTCAATATAAATGCAATGAATGTTCCGCTCACCGGGATTAACATTAATGCTCAGAGAGGGTAAAGTTCTCTGAGGCAGATGTGATGGTGGAATAAAAAAAAAAAAGGGGGGGGGGGGGGAAAGGGAGACACCTAATTTGGTGTCATTAAACCCAATACTCAGGAGGGTATTTGTTTCTCTCTTATTTCATGATACTAGTCGGTGGTACCAATTGGTCGTGCTATCTGTGGAATAGGTGTGTGTTATAAGTGGCCTTCAGTCAAAGCTAAACACCTACAGCAGACGGGTCTTAACAGACGCTTGGCCATCTTCGCAATTACCCCACGATACTACGAGGGACGTGTTGCGGTCACTAGAATTGACCAGTGACGAGAGTAAACCAGTCCATTACCTGCAAAGAACAAGCATCGGCTGGAGCAGAAACCAACCGACATCTTACTGGCAGCTAAGTACCCATTCAAATCTGTCAAGTGAACTCTCTAATAAAGAACTTTTCAAATCAGATCATCGCGTGTGATGAAATTTTAAGGACTATCTAAATTCACCCCAACCTTATTTATTTTACATTGTTAACGATAACTGGTTATTAAATTTATTATCTGTAAATATACAAATTTATAGTTGATTTAATCATTGTTTTGAGTGACATGCACACGAATGTCTCGATCCTTTAAATACCTATAACAGAGCTATTAAAGTAATATTTTACTGCGTTAAATCAGGTTGGGGGCTCATCAGAACGAGCAAAACATCCTTACTCATAGAAGGTCAGGAAAGTTAAAAAGTTTACACGGCCTGGATCCTATCAGACGTAGTACCAGATTTCTTTAAATTCCTAAGAGGCTCTTTAGAATTGAATTATGGGACCCAAAGACGCAGCAATAGAGAACGCAGTCAGCGACTCATAGCTTGACTGCCTGCGTCAGGACCAGCGAATCAGAGCTGGTCAAGACCGCACTCCACCTCCACGTGGTGGTCCTGAAAACAGTCTGCAGCAGTGCAGTCTGGCTGAGCGAGTACGGATCGCAATGGGAAGGCAAACCCGGTCCTAAAAAATGCCGTGCAGAAGTCGGATGTGTCGACCGAAAGGTGCAGATATCACAGCTTAGGCGTAAACAGACACAACGCAACCACCGTCCTTTTCAGGACGAACGAAGAAGAAGAAGAAGAAGAATTGAAGCACCATTCTCCAATTCACGTCTCTGCCAAGAGTAATCTTGAGCGAAAAGTAGACATCTTTGAAGACCCTCAGTAGATACTCTAAAGTTTGGCCACTGTTGAACCATCACTGCAGAGCAGGGGGAGTAACTCCCGTGACAAAAATCACCCATTCATTCATCTAATCACTTATCATTCATCTAATCACTTATCATTCATCTAATCACTTATCATTCAATTTCTTCAGACAATATGCGCCTAACAATCATTTGTTTGTAAGGCTGTATTGATTATATGTGCAACAATTATGTTCACATCCCATGTTTCCCACAGTTATTTGGCATCTGCATATACATCACACACACACACTGTAACACCTACATTGTTCTTACATCACTGTAAGCGTACGTAAGGTCTGTGTACGATTTGTGTCGCCTGAAGAAAATCCTTACATGAAGCGCGTGTAAGATGTGTGTCACCTGTCCCTACATCTATATAAGCGTGTATAAGATTTATGTCACCTAGAGAAAGTCCTTACTGTATAAGTGTATATAAATTTTATTTCACCTATAGAAAGTCCTTACACCTGTATAAGTATATATAAAATCTATGTCACCTATAGAAAGTCCTTACACCTGTATAAGTGTATATAAAATCTATGTCACCTATAGAAAGTCCTTACACCTGTATAAGTGTGTACATAACATTTATTTCCCCTAAAGAAAGTCCTTACACTTGTATAAGTGTGTACATAACATTTATTTCACCTATAGAAAGTCCTTACACCTGTATAAGTGTGTACATAACATTTATTTCACCTATAGAAAGTCCTTACACGTGTATAAGTGTGTACATAACATTTATTTCACCTATAGAAAGTCCTTACACCTGTATAAGTGTGTACATAACATTTATTTCACCTAAAGAAAGTCCTTACACTTGTATAAGCGTGTAAAAGATTCGTTTCTCCTCGAGAAAGCCCTTACATCTGTGTAAATATATGTAAGAAAGAGGCGTGAGACAAAACAAAATCGACGTAAAACAAAAAAAACAACAACTACTGTGTCAAAAAATGGGCTAGATATTTAATTGGCAGCAACACATAAATAAAACATCTTTAACACAAGCACACACGCAGACAAAACACAAGATTGTGTTATGAACACAACAAATAAGTTAGTTGCTGTAATTGTTATGTATCAAGCTATTTAATATAACATGAATCTCCAAACTAGTTTTAAAATGCTTGAAATATAATTTAGGGTATACTTTAGATATAGGGAGCCGCGGTAGCATAGTGGTTAGTGCACTGGCTTCCTAGCTCAGTGGTCTATGGTTCGATCCCCAGATGAGGTGGGATTTTTTTAGGCCACAAACGGCTCCTGGGTCGACCCAGCCCCAAATGGGTACCAGAGCAACTCTGGGAAGGTTAAGGCCGCCGGCGTGATGTTGACCACGTCACCCCTAGTGTGCCGATGGTCAAGAAAATATGGGCCTAACACCATATTCCCAATATGCCTCAATGGGCATGTAACGGGGTCCTTTACCTTTACCTTAGATATAGTATAGTTTAGCTTATATATTCTAACTAACATCAAGTGCCGTTGTGCAACTTAGAATGCACATTTAAGGAGCACATAACTGGTTCAGTGCGTTACCAAACATATAGTAAAATGGAGTTAAAAAGGGGCTGTATGTGGAGCCATCAGCACCAATATACACAAATAAAATGTTAGAGAAGAGACCACTACAAGAAGACATCAATGTTTTGTCGTAGATTTTATACTAGGTGGTGGTAACATTTATTTGAGGCCCAGTCATCTTTAAACAATGGACAAAAGCGAGAAGAAGAAAAAGATAAAAATAATAATTATACACCAGTTGTAGTAATATTTAACTATACCGCGTAATGTGGAAATATGAGACATGAAATAACCACGTAATGTGGAAATTTGAGACATTAAATAACCGCATAATGTGACCACATTAAATAGCTGCGTAATATGAAAGTATGAGACGTGAAATGACAGCGTAATATAAAGATGCAAGACACAAAATAACCGTGTAATATGAAAGTAGGAGACATGAAACTACCGTGTAATATAAAAATATGAGACATGAAATAACCGCGTAATATGAAACATAAAAAAAACATTGTAAAACAGAACACATATAGAACTACTTTCAATAACGCATCTGCCTGAATGAATAATAAGCCTTGTTACAATCAAATATAAATCCAAGCAGAATATCGCCATCTTATTTCAAGGATATACAAACAACGTAAAAAATAATATTATTATTAATCAGATTTATTCGTTATGTTTATAAGTCAGGGTACCCCAGCTCTGATGAACGTTTAGCGGAGAAAAACGTATAGAATCTTAGTACAAAGTATGTATGTGAACGGATTTATACCTTTATCTTTTCTGTTGGCGTATTTCAACCATCTGACAACTTACTTAGTCGTTCATTTTCTACCGTGAGGTGTAGAAGTTTGGAAGAGAGAGAGCGCCATACTATCCTATCGGCTGTCTTTCTCCTGGCCGGGTTCCATTCTAGTCCTTGGTATTTCAGAGATTGTTTAATGTTGTCCTCCCAGCGGACTCTGGGTCGTCCTGTAGGTCTGGATCCCTGGCTCTTCCATCTGACAATGCCACTTGCTCTGTCCCATTGAGAGCTAGCTCACTTAATACCAGGTCTTTCCCAGTTCTGTTTGTCGCCTCTTTGTGCTTCTTATAAGTACTTACACTGCTCTGTGTCATACCTAGCAAGTTGTGTGTAAGATTTTATATATTTAAAAAATATTATCTTGATAAACAAAAACACGCAAGTGTACATATTGTAATGAAGGTTCAACAAGTGGCTACGAGTGTATACAACCAACCAAATTATTTAACTCATAGTATGCTGGTCAGCACGCGCATGACAAACATCCCTCACATATAGACTTGCCTTATTTTCTTAGTGTCCTGTCCCGTAACAAAAATTCCATCTACTTGCTTGTCTTTTCATTGTGCTTTTCTGGAAATTACTGCAAATCCGAGAGCATTGCTGCCTGGAAACTAAATTGCGCACCTATCTAAACAACGCGCATTTCTTTCCATTTCTTCATGGCGGTTTTTGAGTAATGCTTATGCTTTTTTGCTTTTTGGTTTTTGTTGGACAAAATTTCTGAAATTAACACCATTTATATTAAGTAGAGTTCATCGCACGCATTTCATCTTCACTTTATAGTCATATATTTAGCCAGAGAAGCATGATTGCTCATCATAGATGAAGCTTCTATGGTTTCGTGCCATTCTTTGCATGTCATTGATTTATTTCTGAAGGAAAGTGGAAATGAATGAAATGACCGCAGGAGAATTAGTGACGTCATCAGGACACGCAGCAGAAAGAACACAATAGAATTATTCTCCAGCCATGTTTTGGCGGATTAATTTCTCGTAAAAGAAGTTCCAATATTCTACTGTAAATCTTCTATTGTTTGAAGAGCAATTTCCCGTTTACTTTTATTTATTTTATTTTTGTAGAATAGACAATGCGAAAATCACCCGTGTGTTACCGGGGACCGAAAGGGAGCAAAGAATAGTAACACTGTTCCCTGCCATGCATGTCGTAGAAAGCGACTAAGGAGGGTTGGGCATGGGGCTGGTTACCCCGTCCTGTAAAAAATTTAAACCACAAAAAACTTCAACAAACATGGACAAGTCAAATAAGGAAAATAAAACACAGCCATCCAAGACAGGGGAAGGTCCTCTCGCAGGGAGGCGTATGATGCAACACAGAGAAAGCCAAAAGGAGTCTGTGTTGCTGACTAACCTTCTTTCTTCTAGGAGAACTTCCAGATTTGGCACCTGGAATGTTCGGACATTAAACGAACAAGGGAAAGTGGCACAAGTAGCTGCAGAAATGAGGGAATATAAAATCTAGGTTCTGGGAATGTGTGAAACAAAGTGGAAGGGGATAGGCAGGAAGAAACTCATCACAGGTGAATTGGTGCTGTCCTCAGGACATGAAGACGAAAGTTCACACCACAGTCAAGGGGTAGCTCTTATGTTATCTAAAGAACCACAGAAAGCACTCATTCAATGTGAAGCTGTTGGACCCAGAATAATAACAGCTACTTTTATAACAGCTAAAAAGAAAATACATGTAAATGTTATCCAATGTTATGCACCAACTAATGACAAAGAAGAGTCTGTGAAAGAAGCATTTTATACTAGACTACAGGAAATTATGGATAAAGTAAAAAGAAGAGACATCACAATTTTGATGGGTGACATGAATGCAAAGATAGGTACAGTCAACACCGGATTTGAAGAAGTCATGGGAAAACATGGGCTAGGAATAATGTATGAAAATGGGGAACTATTCTCAAACTTCTGTGCTTCAAATCAACTGGCTATAGGAGGAAGCATGTTTCCACATAAGAGAATACACAAGGCAACATGGATATCACCAGTCCATAGAACAGAAAATCAGATTGATCATATATGCATAAACAAGAAGTTTAGATCATCATTGCAGGATGTAAAGGTATATATAGGAGCAGATGTGGCATCAGATCACCACCTTCTGATAGCCAAAGTAAAAATGAAACTCAAGAGATATGCAACAATGCAAAATTACAGACAACAATTTAATGTAGGACATCTAAGAAATCAAGAAACAAGAGACAAATTTGTGGTCACAGTATCCAACAAATTCCAAGTGCTCCAACAGCTGGAAGATGTAGAGAATACAGAAGACTATTGGCAGCAAATCAAAACGGTATGGAATGAGACATGTGAAGAAATAATGGGGAAAAGGGAAAGACAACAAAAAGCATGGATAACAATAGAAACCATCAATAAGATAAAAGACAGGAAAAGCAAGAAAGCAGATTTAAACAAAAGCAAAACCAGAAGTTCCAAAGCCAAGGCTCAAGAAGTGTACACAGAAGCAAACAAAGAAGTAAAAAGAAGTATCAAAAGAGACAAGAGGAAGTATATTGAGGAGTTGGCAAGAGAGGCAGAAAATGCTGCAGCCAAAGGGAATATGAGAGAACTGTATAGCAGCACAAGAAGCTAACAGTGAAATACAAGCAAACAAGTTGCCTCATAAAAAACAAGAATGGAAAACAGCTCAGCAATACACAAGAGCAAATGAAGAGGTGGACAGAATATTTTGAGGACCTTCTCAACAGACCAGCTCCACAAAATCCCCTGGACATCCAGCCAGCAGAAGAAGAGCTACAAATTAATGGCGAAAGACCAACGAAGGAAGAAATAAAGAAAAGAAACTGAGAGATGAACAAGCATGTTTTCGACAAAACAGATCATGTACAGACCAGATAGCCACTTTGAGAATAATAGTTGAACAAAGTCTGGAATGGAATTCACCACTATACATCGGATTTGTGGACTACGAAAAGGCATCTGACAGTGTAGACAGAGAATCACTTTGGAAATTGATGAGGCATTATGGAGTTCCCCTGAAGATCATTAATTTAATAAAGAAAACATATGAAGACATGACATACAGAGTTCTTCACGAAGGACAGCTTACAGAACCGTTTGGGATAAGAACAGGAGTGCGACAGGGATGCCTCTTGTCTCCATTTCTTTTTTTACTAGCAATAGACTGGGTAATGAGATCATCGACAACACACAACAGAAATGGAATCCAATGGACTCTGACTAAGCAGTTGGCTGATCTGGATTTTGCTGATGACTTGGATCTTCTGTCCCATAACCGTAATCAGATGCAGGACAAATTGAAAACACTCGATGAGAGGTCACAGCAATTGGGTCTGAAAATACACAGGGAAAAGACAAAAATAATGAGAATAAATGCAGGTAATGATAACATGGTTGAACTGGAATAAACACCAATACAAGATGTAGAATCGTACACATATCTTGGCAGTAATATAGACAAAGTTGGAGGGACAGACAGCGTTATCAAAATAAGAATACAAAAGGCAAGTGGAGCTTTCATTGCATTGGGAAATATATGGAGATCAAGAGAAATCGGATCCAACACGAAAATAAGAATCTTCAACTCAAAAGTGAAGTCAGTCCTATTGTATGGCTCTGAGACATGGAGAACAACAAAGACAACTACCAAAAAGCTACAGACTTTCATAAATGGGTGCTTGCGTAGAATAGAGGGATTAAAATGGTATGACACGGTTACCAACGTGGAACTGATGACAAGAACTAGACAAGTGCCAGTGGAACAAGAGATGAGAAGACGATGGCGATGGATAGGACACACACTGAGGACACCTGTTGATAGAATTACAAGGCAGTCCTTGTTCTGGAACCCCCAGGGCAAGAGAGGCAGAGGTAGACCAAGAAGCACATGGAGAAGAGAGCTGGAAGCAGAGGTGAAAATGATGACGAGAACATGGAAAGAACTTGAGATGATGGCACGTGACAGGAGGACTTGGCATGTGTTTGTTGAAGCCTATGCTCCTTGGGGAGTGGAGGGTTATGAATGAATGGGAAGATAATTTTTTTAATCGCTTCCAAATACAAGAACCTACTGGTGTCTGGACCGTTTAACTTCTGCATCATTTGATGACACAAATAATGGAAGTACATACTTGAAGTCTGTTCAGACAAAGGAGATGATAGACATTCTTGAAGTCTCGCCAAACAAAGGAGGTGGTTGACATTCTTCAAGTCTGTTCAGACAAAGGAGGTTGTAGACATTCATGAAGTCTCGTCAGACAAAGGAGATGGTAGACATTCTTGAAGTCTGTTCAGACAAAGGAGATGGTAGACGTTCTTGAAGTCTGTTCAGACAAATGAGATAGTAGCCATTCTTGAATTCTGGTCAGACAAAGGAGGTTGTAGACATTCTTGAAGTCTCGTCAGACAAAGGAGATGGTAGACATTCTTGAAGTCTGTTCAGACAAAGGAGGTGGTAGACATTCTTGAAGTATGTTCAGACAAAGGAGATGGTAGACATTCTTGAAGTCTGTTCAGACAAAGGAGGTGGTAGACATTCTTGAAGTCTGTTCAGACAAAGGAGGTGGTAGACATTCTTGAAGTCTGTTCAGACAAAGGAGGTGGTAGACATTCTTGAAGTTTGTTCAGACAAAGTAGGTGGTAGACATTCTTGAAGTCTGTTCAGACAAAGGAGATGGTAGACATTCTTGAAGTCGTTTCAGACAAAGGAGATGGTAAACATTCTTGAAGTCTGTTCAGACAAAGGAGATGGTAGACATTCTTGAAGTCTGTTCAGACAAAGGAGATGGTAGACATTCTTGAAGTCTGTTCAGACAAAGGAGGTGATAGACATTCTTGCACTGGGGATAGATCTTGTACAAGAGGATTCCAGACACAAGTGATGTGATGCTACAAGAGAAATGGCAAGGGTGAAATATGAACATTGCTCGTGAAAGGAATAAGCGCGCGCGCGCGCGCGCGAGAGAGAGAGAGAGAGAGAGAGAGAGAGAGAGAGAGAGAGAGAGAGAGAGAGAGAGAGAGAGAGAGAGAAAGAGACAGAGAAAGAGGCAGACAAACAGACAGACGGAGGAAGAGGAGTGAAGGTCTACAACTCTCGCACAGGAAGATCTACATGATGAAAATGAGGCACTAATAATGACGGCGGTGTAGTTGCTGGACTGATGGTAATAATGTGTTGATCGATCACTAGACTCTAAATGTTGGCGTAGACACGATTAAGCTACTGATTGGATGAATCAAGTTGTCGCTAACAACTACAAGTTGGCGCCTACATGATCAAGATAATGATTTGAAAAATCAACTTGTCACAAACAACTATAAGTTGGCGTTAACATGATCAAGATAATGATTGAATAAATCAACTAGTCACTAACAACTACAAGTTGGCACCTACATGATCAAGATAATGATTAGAAAAATCAACTTGTCACTAACAACTATAAGTTGGCGTTAACATGATCAAATTAATAATTGGACAAATCAACTAGTCACTAACAACTACAAGTTGGCACCTACATGATCAAGATAATGATTTGAAAAATCAACTTGTCACAAACAACTATAAGTTGGCGTTAACATGATCAAGATAATGATTGAATAAATCAACTAGTCACTAACAACTACAAGTTGGCGCCTACATGATCAAGATAATGATTTGAAAAATCAACTTGTCACAAACAACTATAAGTTGGCGTTAACATGATCAAATTAATAATTGGACAAATCAACTAGTCACTAACAACTACAAGTTGGCGCCTACCTGATCAAGATAATGATTGGAAAAATCAATTTGTCACTAGCAACTACAGGTTTGCGCCTACATATTCACGGTGAGCTATTCTGTGTATGGCTTCTAAACAAGCTATATGGAATATCCGTTAGTTGTACAATGGAACAACGTCATATATGACACTTCCCTTTGCTTATTTAGCTTACTCTGTACTTAAGGTGCGCGATGTCACTACAGCTGTTAGCAAATTGCAGGAGTGGTTTTAAAATATCGGGATCCTGGTGCTGTAAGGAGGTGAATTAGTAACACCGATTACCTATGACATGTCAGTTACTTATTTCTTACCAATGATCAAGTAACTCTGGAAGTCAGTATTACTTCATTCTGACAGATGATCAAGTAACTGAAAGTCAGGGTTACTTATTTCTGACAAATGGTCCAGTAACTAAAAGTCAGGGTTACTTAATTATGGCAAATGTTCAAGTAACTATGGAAGTCAATCTTACTTATTTCTGACAAATGATCAAGTAACTCTGAAAGACACTGTATCATCACGTGACCCTCACCATTGACGTTTCAGATAACATTAAATATTATCTTTGCTTCTTCCGCCAGACGTCAAGATTACGTCCTTCATGCGAGAAGAATCTACTCATCCTGGGCCAAATTATGTCGTGTACCCGTAGATTTACTCATACGACCATGTCTCTGACCCGTGCATCTGTCAAACTATATCGTTTGTCCAGATCGTCTGACGTCACACTGTAGCTCCCTGATGTAGTCGTATTGAGGTCACTGTTGTCACTATTGTCATCGCCACGCGACGACTGCGACAAAAATGAAATCTGTCTTTGGGGAGGATGTTGTAACTTGATCTTGCCCGTAGCGTGATGTAACGACACGGTTGACAGAGTTTGTGGTTGTAGTTTTTGATGATGAGAAGGCGGAAGGGATTGCATTTTATGGTCCTTTCTGATTGGATTATTTTTTATTGGCTGCCGTGGTGGTAGAACTGTGAAGGAGTTGCTACTGCTGTTGTTGCTATTGTTGTTGCGGTTGGAAATTTGAGTAGGTTGAGTCCACACTGGTTGTCTGTTGGGGTAAATGTCTGTAACACGACGGTCAAATTTAACAGAATTAGTCACTGTCTGTGGAGTTGTGAATCCTGGCTGTCGCTGCTTGAGATGATGGTGCGGCATGGACGTTGCTGACCTTCCTAAAGTTGGTCTCATATGACCCCACACTACAGAGACATCAACAGGCACACCATTGTCTACAAATACAACAGGGGTGCCCGCATGCTCCACACTGCTGGACATATCCTCGTCACTTCCATGACCGCTGTCTGCCGTAGCTGACTCGGTGGAGGTGGAGCAGGGGAAGTCATCGTGTTTCTTCTGCTTGGTCTCTGTAATCTGGAGATAGTCACCAACAGAAGTCAGTTTTAGGACAAACAACAGTAGTCTTTATGCAAGAAAATTGAAGAAGCTAACAGACGCCAGGATGAGGAGAGAGGTTAGTTGTAGGATTTGATGACAAGCCGAGGGAGGGAAAAAGCTCAACTGTAGGGTTAGAGACACAATGTGAGAAAGGAAGAGAGGTTAGTTATAGAACAAGCCGAGGGAGGGAGAGAACTTAACTGTAAGATTAGAGACACAATGTGAGAAAGGAAGAGAGGGTTAGTTGGTAGGATTAGAATTTAGGATGAGGGAGAAAAAGAGGTTGTTATATGGTAGGATTTGAACATAGGATGATGGAAAAAAAGAGGTTAGTTGTAGGATTAGAACATAGGATGAGGGAGAGAAAGCAGTTAGTTGTAGGATTAGAACATAGGATGAGGGAGAGAAAGCAGTTAGTTGTAGGATTAGAACATAGGATGAGGGAGAGAAAGCAGTTAGTTGTAGGATTAGAACACGCACACGCGCACACACACACAACAACAACAGCAACATTAACAGAGATGACGCAACATGTAATAGAAGAATTAAGAAAAAAAGTGTGAGGTGATAGAAGAAAGGAAATGTTAACAGAGATAAGAAACAAATATTGTGGGAGTCAATGGTAAAAGTCATGATAAAGAGAACATTCAGAGAGATAAATGAACACAAACACAAACACACACACACACACAAACATGAGACATCAGAGGAGAATTCATAGATAATAAATTGAGAAAAGTGATAAGAAAATTGTGTAGGAAATATGAAAATAGTCAGACGACAAGACACGAGTCATTTTATTTGACTTCCGCTCCCCGCAGAGCATAGATCTTCAACTACTACTCGACAAGACTACTACTGTGCCTATTACAGCATGTTTTTGTTTTTGTTTTAAAACATGCTTACTTTAACCTTCTTATTATCTCAGAAATAACAAAAAGAAGGTCCTCTAGAGGATGAGGTTCAAACCCCAACCAAAAGAAAGTCGACAGGAGTATAGATTGCTGACTTTCCTTCTAAGGAAGAGAGCTGGAGGCAGATACGCAAGAGATGAGGCAGACACAGACCTGGCGACACGGGACAGGAACACGTGACATAAGTTTGTTGAAGACCTATGTTCCTTAGGGAGCCGCGGTAGCACAGTGGTTAGTGCACGGGCTTCTAGCTCGGTGGTCCATGGTTCGATCCCCAGTTGAGGTGGGATTTTTTAGACCGCAAACGGCTCCAGGGTCGACCCAGCCTCATAAATTGGGTACTAGAGGAACTCTGGGAAGGTTAAGGCGGCCGGCGTGATGCTGACCGCATCATCCATGTGGTAAAGTGGGATATTATAAATATTTATAGGGGACTTAGTGTACTGACTGAGATCAGCTGTGAAGGTATCTGTATCTAATAAGGGTAGTGTATTACAGATGACCTTACTTGCTACCACATATTTATACCTCAGTCAGAATTATTCTGGAATATTGTGATGACTACGTTGAATGTCTAGGGTATGTATATGATGAAGTGTAAGTCACAACAACAACAGACAGATAAACAATTTAATTTATTCCACCACACGTGACAACACTGTGACACTCACACACATTTAACACTCTATAAGACTATTCTTAAATGAGGCACTGGTAAATTTTCAAATATAAATATGTATTAATTACTGTCACTAATATATATGTGTCCTGATTCAAATACAAAGTGAACCAGGAATCACAATCAAGTTTAATTACAAGTTATATGTACAGAATTTATCAATCTGGATCTTGTAGTGACATATTTTATTAACATTATCCTATGTGTGTCAGTTGTGTAGTAGTAAAAGGAGGTAATACTGGTTTTGTTTTTCAAGCTATGTTGGTATTTGTCATCATGACTTCAAGTGTTTGTTTCTGTTGGAACTAGTATTGGAGATGTTCTCAGTTCCTGGCATTAAAACAATTAATTTCCCCTCTTATTTTTTATACAATGTCAGTTTAAGATGGGGTTACATAATGTTGAGCTCCGCTGGCCACATAGGCTTATCTTTCGTGATGGCGGCAGGAAAATACTCCTCTGCTCGATAGCCTCCCTGTATTCTGGAGACACCTCACTGTATGCTATATGGACCAAGGAGTATGCTGTCCGCCTCTGGATTCAGCAAAGCTCTGACCAGGTGCTGCTCAATAACTTTAGGACCACAGTCCCTGAAACAAGAAGGTTGTACCTCCTACTTCAGAACTAATTTATACTCTATTTCTACACTGAGCACAATACATAACAAACACTGAGTTCAGAGCGGTAGGCCAACTGCTATCTTCATCTGAAACAATTTTCCCCAGAATACAGAATTACGTTGACTGGCACTGAATATAGCACAATTTCGATCTGCCGATGTCCCAGGCTTTTATTTAGAAAAATATGCACTGGCGCTCAACGCACTGGTTCTGTAGTAAGTTTATTTGCAAATGTGGTGTTGACCTGACGCCTCTAATTGACTATATTGGCAGGTCTAACCAATCATGCCATGCTTACACAGCTTTTCAAAAAAATACTCCTACTCACGTTTCCCCTAACAACAAAGAAGTAGTATTTATAGTCCGACTAATCGTGTTTAGCCTTACATTTATTTTCCGCCAATCAAATAGGAGGTAACATAGAGACCCATTTCCCGTACAATGGTGGGGTGAAAATCTGCCACTGAGCGATTCTGATTTGGGTGTTGTCTGACATCCCTCACTATTTCTTTTGGCTATAATTTGGTAATTCCTAGACTATTTGCGTAACGTTTAACATATTTTTTGTCAGCAAGTCCTAAGGAACCCAAATATACAAATTTAACGGAGCTAAGTGGCTGCGTTCAAAATATGCACTTTCTTCTACCTCCTGTTTACTTCGAATACGATGTGGTGTCTGGGTACTGTAATGTTTTCAAACGTAAACCAGTATAATGTCATGTTTCCTAATAAGAATTTTCAGGTTTTTAAAAACTAACTCTCGTATGGGTAGTGTTTTTTATCACTGTCGATTTGAAAAAAAGCTAGTGCTTGTGGCCTTACACGCGTGATGGTAGTAATTGTGTATCGCGCGACTGTGGTAGTATTGCCTGCGTTCCCGCTTTCAGCCCTCCCTTCTTTCTATCTTTAGTCCATCTGTCTTTCGTTTTAGGTAACGTAGTGTATAAAAAGACATGAATGGAATTTTAAATCTAGGTCAACCTGCGTATCTCAAGGTTTTTCTTAAAAATGCAGCACATGTTTTATCGTAGAAGGCGGGTATTGCAGCAGTAGGCTTTTACTATCAACGTGAAACGTTACAATTTGCAGACGAAGTAGAAAACAAGGGGGATTTCGAGTACAGTCATTGTGACAGCACTGTTCTTTACCATTCTTCTTTCCTTTTATTGAAGTTATTTGTTAGGCTTTATATTTACGTTTTAATTTATATATGTGGATTAGAATATTTTACGACATCTCCCCTCTTAAAACAGACATCTTATGTCAGTCCTTTATTCTATATACACATAGATAAATGTAAGTCAACTCGACTTTACTCTGCTGTTGTGCTATCATGGTTTTATGTAGTTGGGTCCATTCAGAGTAGGCACTACTCATGAAATCTGCCTCAGACCTCTACAACCAATAATATTTTTCGGTTATGTTACTGAACAGCCGCAAGTGTGACTGCTTGTCTTAATGCTGCTTCACAACCCGTATTCACCATTTCTCTTCTCTGAGTCTGCGCAATGACATGTCCAGAGAACATTAGATTTTCCTCAAAATGTACGTTATGAGGAGATAACATATACCTGGTGATAGCAGAGTTTTCGTAGTGGATCCCATAATCTTCTTATTAACCTGTATGAAACATTCGGAATATCCTCAATCAAAGAGGCAACTCAGGGATTCATTACGTTCCTCCGAATTGTCTCCATCTAACAATTTTGTCTGATCTCAGGTTTTACTGGAATCTGTTAGTAGCCTTTACTCAGATCCACCCTTGAGAAATATTTAGCTTTATTTAGCCTGGCAAACAACTGATTTGTATCCGGCAATGGATCCACCTGTCCTTCTGTAATAGCATTCAGTCTCCTGTAATCTATACAGAGTCTATGTTCTCCAGAGGGCTTCCTTAGGAGTACAACACCGGAACTATACGAAGATTCACTGTGTGAAATAATTCCTTCCTTCAACAAATAGTCTATCTCTTCCTTCAAAGCTTTCTCCTTAGCAAAAGGAATCGAATAGGGTTTCATACAGACAGGTGTGGGGTCTATCAGCTTCATATCATATTCCAATAAGTTTGTATGTCCTGGTCGGTCTGTTAACACCTCTGCATGATTATCTAGAACCTGTTGTACTCTCTCTTTCTGAGTTTTCGTTAAATGTGTACTGATTTTCACCTGTGCCGCTGTCTCACAGGGGTGTAATGGATATTCAAATGATGAAAGTGGTTCCTTTTTCATCTCCATGGCAATGGACAAGGTCAACAAGTGTGTCTCTTCCTGATGTTCTCTTTCCAAATATTTCTTCAGGAGATTCACATGATAGATTTTTTCTTTCCCCTTCTTATCTATCTTATAATTGGTTCTAGACACCTTCTCTAGAACTGTATATGGACCTTGCCATCCAATTTGTAACTTATTCTGACTACCGGGGAGAAGAAGCAGTACCTTCTCTCCCACAGCCAAATTTCTGTCTTTCGCTTTCCTGTTATAATAGGCAGCATGTTTCTTCCTGGCTTGTTTCAAATTTTCATTGGCAAGTTTCCAGCCAGTTTTTAAACGAGTGGTCAGCTCATTCACATATTGGTATGAGGATGTAATATTTTCCTCTGCCTTTTCATCAGTCCACGTTCTTAACAGCGTTACATGTGGAGCTTTAATTTTGTGGACCTATTTGTCCATTCACCGGTATGGTCTCTTCCACTAGAAGCGCTATAGTGATGATTTTTCCTCCCAGAATTATCATGCATAAAACGACCGCTACCAATTTTCCTCTTGGGGCTTTCTCCCCCCTTAAAATTCTTGATGAGAGATTTCCTCTCTACATCTTCTTCCTCCAGTTTGTTTAAGTCCGATGGAGGGATTTTCGGCTTATCCTGGGGTAAGACATCTTTTTGCACTCTCCGCATAGTGGCCATTGTAAAACAGTTAAGTGAAGCTTGTCCGTGAAAAGGGGCTTCCCATTTCCTTTGGTCCACTTTATCAAATTTATTTTTCTTTTTATTATCAGGCCTAATTTTGCCCCGTGGCGTGTCCAGGTCCTGATCAATGTTCCCACTTGTGGGTGTTCCCTCATGTGCTATGCTACACCTTTCTACAAAATTCTCAATGTCCCATCTTGCCTTGGGCCAATAATAATTGTGAGCCACCTTTTGGATGATGGTACCAATCTTCTCATGGTCCCCATCTTGTTTCACATGTAGGCTCCTTATTAATTCTGCCCTATATCTTTTAGGAAGTACCAGCTGTCCCTGACCTTTGGATCTAGCTCCAGTCTTCCTATACATCAACTTGTTTTTCATGTAAAAATCTCCCTTGCCTGGAGTTGTATGACAAGTTGACAATTTCCTGAAACAAGGCTTGAGGGTCTTATCCCCAGCCTGTGCCTTCCTCATCTCTTCTGGAGTGGTATCCAACATAATATCCTCCTCCTGTCTTGAGGTCGACCTGACCTGAAGGGTGGCCATATACACAGGTTTCCTTCTGCAACGGTCAGTGTCATGATTGTCCATTTGACAATTTTTACACCACCTTTTCCCTTGGTTGAAAGATTTTCTTTCATCATATTTCCTTTCATCGAATTGTGGGGTTTTATTTTTATTGTCATACCGTGGCCTATCAAATTGGTGCCTACCTTTGTTTTGATCTCTAGGATCAAATTTATTAAAGTTCTGTGGTGCCCTAAAATTATCCATCTGTTTCTTCTTATTACCTGATACCTCTGCCTGAGCTGCTTGATACCTTTCAGCAACATTTAGCAACTCACCCAGCCTCTCTGCACCTTGTTCCATGAGAAATTTTCTCAGGTCTGGAGCCATGGACTCTCTTAGTTGTTCTATAAGGACCATTTCCTTAAGATCTTGGGTTTTCCCCAGAGAAGTCCATTTCTCCAAGTATGTCTCTATTCGTGCAGAGAACTGGTGGTAGGTTTCACCTGACAGTAGTTTAGCATTCCTAAATTTTTTCCTATAAAATTCTGCGTTCTTTTCATATCTTAACAAAAGAGCCTGCTTTAGCATGTCATAATTTTCCTGATCACCTCTGCTCATTTTGGCAAAAACTTCATAAGCTGCCCCACGAAGACCTTGAGATAACTTTAAGCTCCACCTTTCTCTCTCTAACCCATATGTGGTAGCTAATAGTTCATATCTATTTAGATAGCTCTCAATATCATAGTCTTTCTCAACGAAATGATCTAAATGAAAATTCATAGCTGAGGTTGAGGCTCCCTGACTAGCAGTGGCATCAGAGGTAAAGGGACTGGCACCATTTTCAGGAGCATGGCCTTGAAACTCAAACTCCCTTAATCGTAGCTCATGTTCCCTTTGTAATCTTTTCTCCTCCTTTTCTGCTTCCCTCTCTGCAGTCAATTTTCTTTCCTCGGCTTCCCTTTCTGCAGCCAATTTCTTCTCTTCTCTTTCTGCAGCATGTCTTCTTTCCTCGGCTTCCAATGCTTTAGCCTCTTTGTCAGCCTCAATCTGCAACCTCTTAGCCTCAGCCTCAATCTGCAACCTCTTAGCCTCAGCCTCAATCTGCAACCTCTTAGCCTCAGCCTCAATCTGCAACCTCTTAGCCTCAGACTCAGCCTCAAATTGTATCTTCTTAATTTCCTTTTCAGCCTCTAACTTTCTTTCGGCCTCTTTTTCTAATCTTTTCTTCCCGTTCAATATATTTGTCACATTCAGCAGTGACATAAAAAATCATAATTTGCCCGTCCATTCCTAACTCTTTCGCAGTCTGTACAGCAGCAGATCGAAATTTTGCCAAGTCGGCCATTGTCTAACATGTAAATGTAACAATTCAATCTATCAATAATTATCTAAGGACACTACAGGCACTGAGAGCTCAACGTTATTTATTTCCACCCAAGGATACCTTTTAATTCTTTTTATTCCCAATATCTATAACAGGAGAAAGTTCAATATCCCTGGAGCGAGACCCCAATATATGTGGTAAAGTGGGATATTATAAATATTTATAGGGGACTTAGTGTACTGACTGAGATCAGCTGTGAAGGTATCTGTATCTAATAAGGGTAGTGTATTACAGATGACCTTACTTGCTACCACATATTTATACCTCAGTCAGAATTATTCTGGAATATTGTGATGACTACGTTGAATGTCTAGGGTATGTATATGATGAAGTGTAAGTCACAACAACAACAGACAGATAAACAATTTAATTTATTCCACCACACGTGACAACACTGTGACACTCACACACATTTAACACTCTATAAGACTATTCTTAAATGAGGCACTGGTAAATTTTCAAATATAAATATGCATTAATTACTGTCACTAATATATATGTTTCCTGATTCAAATACAAAGTGAACCAGGAATCACAATCAAGTTTAATTACAAGTTATATGTACAGAATTTATCAATCTGAATCTTGTAGTGACATATTTTATTAACATTATCCTATGTGTGTCAGTTGTGTAGTAGTAAAAGGAGGTAATATTGGTTTTGTTTTTCAAGCTATGTTGGTATTTGTCATCATGACTTCAAGTGTTCTTTTCGGTTGGAACTAGTATTGGAGATGTTCTCAGTTCCTGGCATTAAAACAATTAATTTCCCCTCTTATTTTTATACAATGTCAGTTTAAGATGGGGTTACATAATGTTGAGCTCCGCTGGCCACATAGGCTTATCTTTCGTGATGGCGGCAGGAAAAGACTCCTCTGCTCGATAGCCTCCCTGTATTCTGGAGACACCTCACTGTATGCTATATGGACCAAGGAGTATGCTGTCCGCCTCTGGATTCAGCAAAGCTCTGACCAGGTGCTGCTCAATAACTTTAGGACCACAGTCCCTGAAACAAGAAGGTTGTACCTCCTACTTCAGAACTAATTTATACTCTATTTCTACACTGAGCACAATACATAACAAACACTGAGTTCAGAGCGGTAGGCCAACTGCTATCTTCATCTGAAACAATTTTCACCAGTATATTCCTCCCTAATGGTTATTACGCCTCTGCAATTCCAGCATTATTTCTTTCTAGTCAATAATATAGGTGTCAGTGTACTGTTTGGCAATTCCATGTAGTTTTACTTTCCTCCGACACCTTCTGTTCAGGCTGGAGCATTATATAGGCTTTACCTCATGTTCGCTACTGAACCACACATATATACAGACATAAATTATCAATTTACATTCAATTTTCATTAAAAGATATCAAATATTTCAAGCTTACCACAATTCATGGAAATAATACAGAATTACGTTGACTGGCACTGAATATAGCACAATTTCGATCTGCCGATGTCCCAGGCTTTTATTTAGAAAAATATGCACTGGCGCTCAACGCACTGGTTCTGTAGTAAGTTTATTTGCAAATGTGGTGTTGACCTGACGCCTCTAATTGACTATATTGGCAGGTCTAACCAATCATGCCATGCTTACACAGCTTTTCAAAAAAAGTACTCCTACTCACGTTTCCCCTAACAACAAAGAAGTAGTATTTATAGTCCGACTAATCGTGTTTAGCCTTACATTTATTTTCCGCCAATCAAATAGGAGGTAACATAGAGACCAATTTCCCGTACAATGGTGGGGTGAAAATCTGCCACTGAGCGATTCTGATTTGGGTGTTGTCTGACATCCCTCACTATTTCTTTTGGCTATAATTTGGTAATTTCTAGACTATTTGCGTAACGTTTAACATATTTTTTGTCAGCAAGTCCTAAGGAACCCAAATATACAAATTTAAAGGAGCTAAGTGGCTGCGTTCAAAATATGCACTTTCTTCTACCTCCTGTTTACTTCGAATACGATGTGGTGTCTGGGTACTGTAATGTTTTCAAACGTAAACCAGTATAATGTCATGTTTCCTAATAAGAATTTTCAGGTTTTTAAAAACTAACTCTCGTATGGGTAGTGTTTTTTATCACTGTCGATTTGAAAAAAAGCTAGTGCTTGTGGCCTTACACGCGTGATGGTAGTAATTGTGTATCGCGCGACTGTGGTAGTATTGCCTGTGTCCCCGCTTTTAGCCCTCCCTTCTTTCTATCTTTAGTCCATCTGTCTTTCGTTTTAGGTAACGTAGTGTATAAAAAGACATGAATGGAATTTTAAATCTAGGTTAACCTGCGTATCTCAAGGTTTTTCTTAGAAATGCAGCAATGTTTTATCGTAGAAGGCGGGTATTGCAGCAGTAGGCTTTTACTATCAACGTGAAACGTTACAATTTGCAGACGAAGTAGAAAACAAGGGGGATTTCGAGTACAGTCATTGTGACAGCACTGTTCTTTACCATTCTTCTTTCCTTTTATTGAAGTTATTTGTTAGGCTTTATATTTACGTTTTAATTTATATATGTGGATTAGAATATTTCACGACAATCCATAATGTGCCGATGGTCGAGAAAATATATGGGCCTAACCCCATATTCCAAATATGCCTCAATGGGCGTGTCACGGGATCCTATGTTCCTTAGGGAGCTAAATGATGACGATGATGCTGGTTATGATGATAATATGATCCACATGAACAGTTTTGATTATGATATGATCCACATGAATAGTTTTGATGATGATATGATCCACATGAACAGTTTTGATGATGATATGATCCACATGAACAGTTATGATTATGATATGATCCACATGAACAGTTTTGATTTTGATATGATCCACATGAACAGTTTTTATTATGATATGATCCACATGAACAGTTTTGATGATAATATGATCCACATGAAGAGTTATGATGATAATATGATCCACATGAAGAGTCAGGGCCGGATTAAGCTAGTGCGGGGCCTGTAGCATATGTTAAGAAAGGGGCCCTATATTTAAAAAAAAAAACAATAAAACAACACAAATATATCTGAACACATACATTTTTAATTTGCATAGTAATTATCATTATCAATTAATTTGTGCATGTAATCCTATAAACTTGCCACTTATGTTGCTGGCGTTGTTATAACTTTGACCACGGCAGTCTTTAATATCAATGTTATTTGCCTTTAAAAAATTAAGTAAACTTTTAGTAAGCTGTTCAGCACTATGACCTTCCATATCCAAAAATGTCACAAATCTTTCAACTGGTCCAGATGGCAAAACATAGCGCAGAGTCAAAGTCAGCTGGTCCATATTAGATATATATGGAGTAGAATCCAATGAAACGGAATAATACTTGTATTTCTTCACTTCACAGAGAATGTGATCCAGTATGATGGATCCAATCAGATTGATGAATTCCTCACACGTTGTTTTAGATAGATATGATGTATGTCCAAATCCTTTGTTTGCATGAGTACTTATATGCTCTGTCAGAAAAGGGTCAAACTTGGCCAGTAATTCCCGTTATAAGGGGACCCAACAATTTCATCACTGCCACGAAATGAAAGGCCTCGTTCTGCTAAAAACTTCACAACTTCAATTATTCGCTCTAGAAGTTTGTGCCAATACTTTTCTTGAATGTCCATTTGTTTCACAAGTTGGGAATCGACACGTTCACCTTTGTTTTTACGCATCAACATTGAAATTAAAGCTTGTCTATGTGAGGAGCTTTCTTCATGTCGACGCAATAGATTGCTTGCATTTTTCCAGTCATTAAACCCTTCCACAGTAAACTTTGATTAACATTCTGAACTCATAAGCTTGCTTGGGAAACAGAATAAGCGCCCTTTACTTTCTGAATAGCATAACCATTATCTTGCATGTTGCTTGTCTGTAAGTTTATGAATATGTGTAAAATAAGACTTCTGACAGTATCGAGTTTTCTTTTCAGTGTCATACAATCGCACGGATGAAAAAAGGCACTATCAACATGTTGACATTTTTCATTTCCCTTGGATATCTAATATGGGACCCCAAGATGCAGCAATAGTGAATGCAGTCAGCGACCCATAGCTTGACTGCTTGCATCAGGATCAGTGAGCCAGAGCTGATCAAGACCGTACTCCACCTCCACGTGGTGGTCCTGGAAACAGTCTGCAGCAGTGCAGTCTGGCTGAGCGAGTACGGATCGAAATGGAAAGGCAAACTCGGTCCCTAAAAAATGCCGTGCAGAAGTCGGATGTGTCGACCGAAAGGTGCAGATATCACAGCTTAGGCGCAAACAGACACAACGCAACCACCGTCCTTTTCAGGGCGAACGAGGAAGAAGAAGGATATCCTATATTCACGCTCACAGTCATCTATATTGTTTGGCCAATCACCAATATCATTAGAGTACTTCTTCGTTTCACTTATTCTTTCACATTCAGACTCAGTGTATACTGGGTTTTGCTGTATGTTTTCTGCTGCACAGCCTGCACTAGTATTAGTTGTTCCTGTACTTCCAGCTTCAGCGGTTAGAGTACCACCACCATGAACATCAAAATATTCTGTCAGCTTACGTGTTTTTGAAGTTGATCTCTTCTTTCTTTTTCTTCCTTCGCTTTACGTTTTTCACTTTCAGAAGCATAATTACGTCCAATATCTCTGTGTCTACTGCTCATTTTTTGAGTTTTCTAACCTTACAAATCAAGAAATTTTAATCAAGATCGAAAGAGAGTGCGAGCACGCCGTATACCTCAATTAAAACAGGAAGTTTCCGTTTCCTAAATTCTAGTTTTTATTGTTAATGCAAATTCATTTCACAAAGAACGAAACAAAATTAGAGGGGCAGTCGCCTAGAGCCAAAAAAGTGGCTTCCGTCCAAACGTGACCAAATTTTCTACGCCACTTAAATGGCTTCCGTCCGCAATTAGTTAAGATACAAATAATGAAGAGTCACACTAAATCACCCTCTTATGCTCTTTCTCTGACAATTTCGTGACACCAAATGAAAAGGCGCTAAATATGGCATAAATCACAAGATCATTTGTTTAACGCTCGTATTAGATGACCAAAAAATTATGTACATATTTACTGGCGCGGGGCCCCTAAAAGCGCGGGGCCCGTAGCATATGCTACTTGTGCTACTACGTTAATCCGGCTCTGTGAAGAGTTATGATGATAATATGATCCACTTGAAGAGTTATGATGATAATATGATCCACATGAAGAGTTATGATGATAATATGATCCACATGAAGAGTTATGATGATGAAAGAGACGACAGGAGAGGCAAATTCAAATTTTAAAAAAATCGTTCTCACGTGGTGTCCTTGACCAGGAGTTAAAAAAGCCAGGCCCATATTTTCCGTGGCAAGAGCTCTACCGCTGACATTCAAAGACGGTCCCGGGGACCGAACTGTGCTGTAGCAGTTGTGGTCCTGATGATGCCGCTGTTGGTGATACGATATGTGGTCGTGTTTTGGCGAATGTTCTTTAACACATTTACTCTGAAATAAATCAGCAGAAATAAAATGTATGTGATGAATAAAAGCCGAGGTGGTGGGGGAATGATTTAGTGAAGAAAATAACACGTTAACAGTCTTGAAGCTGATAGGACAAGTAGTATAGTCAAAGGTGGGATATTAGAACTGATAGGACAAGTAGTATAGTCAAAGGTGGGATATTAGAACTGATAGGACAAGTAGTATAGTCAAAGGTGGGATATTAGAACTGATAGGACAAGTAGTATAGTCAAAGGTGGGACATTAGAACTGATAGGACAAGTAGTATAGTCAAAGGTGGGATATTAGAACTAATGGGACAAGTAGTATAGTCAAAGGTGGGATATTAGAACTGATAGGACAAGTAGTATAGTCAAAGGTGGGACATTAGAACTGATAGGACAAGTAGTATAGTCAAAGGTGGGACATTAGAACTGATAGGACAAGTAGTATAGTCAAAGGTGGGATATTAGAACTGATAGGACAAGTAGTATAGTCAAAGGTGGGACATTAGAACTGATAGGACAAGTAGTATAGTCAAAGGTGGGATATTAGAACTGATAGGACAAGTAGTATAGTCAAAGGTGGGACATTAGAACTGATAGGACAAGTAGTATAGTCAAAGGTAGGACATTAGAACAAGGCTTCTTAACTTTTTCTGTGCTATGGACACCTTTGAATGTCCGGTGAAAGCCACGAGCTCATTCTTACCCAAAAAAAAAATAAATAAATAAATAATGCCAATAAACTAATTATCAAAATTTTTAGAAACAAATAATACGTCTTATTAAAAAGAAAAAAAAAATTATTAAGCTTACTTATTGTTATTTTGAAATGAAAAAAAAAACGACCTGCCAAATGAATATATTTTCTTTAAATGCAGAAATCTATGATAATTCCCCGCATACACATTTTTGTCAAAATAAAATTGGAATGTTCAGGTTATGTACACACATCCCCAAGGTCATCGTGGACCCCAGGTTAAAGGGGCCCTGTATTAGAAGGAATGAGTGGGACACGTTACTGAGTGAGTCCTACCACGTTTATAATGCTGGGTGTGAGAGTGAGGTTAACGTAACAAGAAGAGACATGGTCCTCAAACAAGACGATACGTCATGGCATCAAAACTCAGACCCAAGTAGACCAGTCCCAACTACGATAGTTTGGCCATGTCTGTAGAATGGGAGAAGATCGGATACACGAGAAATATGGGAAACTAAGAGCCATGGATCCAGACCTCCAGAACGATCCAGGGTCCGCTGGGAGGACAACATTTGACAATCTCTGAAGGACCGAGGACTATATAGGAACCAGGCCAGGAGAAAGACAGCCGATAGGATAGTATGGCGCTCTCTCTGGTAAACCTCTACACCCCAGGACAGAAGAGGGAACGACTAAGTACGTGAACGAGGAAATGATAAACAGAAAGAAGAATTTTAGATGAAGAACTTAATGAAAACATCGAGTTTTATTGTTTCTCATTTTCCAGAGCCATACAGCAGAACTGAGCTGTACCTTCATCAGTAATTAATTGTTGTGTTGTCTGTTATTTATTTACTTATCTACTGTTGAAAGTTCGCACGGTTTAAATTGCTATACTGTAATTAGATGACAATGTGTATTGACAATCAGCTAAATCGATCTTTACTTATTTACTTACTGTCAGTCGTTCTAAATATAAACTATTACTGTATTAACGAGAATGTGGACACAATTGTGTTTACTATTATTACTAATCCAGGTTCCCTGACAAACAGAACCGGTTATCTAGTGACGTGTCAGTTTGCACGTGCCTGACAGGGGATGTCGGGAAATTTTCTGCTAAGGAATGAAGTTATGGACGTTTGGTGACAGGTTGTGTTTGATTTGGGTGTGTTCAATTAAAAAAAAATGGAGTGTTCAATGACTGTAAGCGTGTTTACTGTGTTCTATTGCCTGGAGATTCTTATATTAAGTCAGAGAGGCTAGTCTGTGAGGAACGGCCATTTTGTTTGCCTCACTCAATCTCTAACTGTCTGTAACCTGCCCATCCACCCACAGCGGCAAAGTTTTATTAGACACATCCAACGACGCACCATAATTTGGAGTACTGTCGAGTTAAGATTGATAGAGAGGGGAGTCACTGGCATTAAAAAAGAACAGCATGACAGCACACCATGTCAGCGGCACATACACTAGATTGACAATCATAAGTGCATCTTTTCTGCGATGCTTAACGTGACAGGTAGTAGACGAAAGAAGGGGAAGCAGATATATATATATATATATATATATATATATATATATATATATATATATATATATATAGAAATGTACTTAGGATCATTAGGTGATTGAATATTTCTTTCTTTGTGTGTGCTGTAAAGCGTAGTGGGGAGAAGTCGTTTTTATTCTTACCAGCGGTGTGCTACTTTGGACAATGTCATGCCATGTTTGTTCAGGATCTATTTGACACTGTCTCTGCACCTTCCTCTCAGGCGTACCTTAATCTTGGGCCCTATGTTGTCTTTGTACCTTTCTCTCAGGCGAAACTTTGGCTTGTGCCTCATGTTCTCTTAGCCTTCCTTTCAGGCGTACCGTTGCCATGTGCCCTATGTTGTCACTGCGCTTTCCTCTCAGGCGCACCCTTGCCCCGTGCTCCATGGAGCAATCACACGAGGCCCCCATTAAGGACATGCTGTTCAAGGTTTCCAGTGGTAACTGATTTAGTTCAGACGAGGCCCCCATTAAGGACATACTGTTATAACCAGGCCCCGTCTATTTGCCGGGGGTCTCTAATAAGACACAGAAATAATAGGACTTCAGCTAACTCAGTTGTCGTAAGAAGCGACTAGTCTGAGGTTGACATGAGGCTGGCAAACTTATCATGTCAAACTATTTGCTACATAAACCATCGCTTTAACAGATTGCAAGTGCCCAAGCCTAGGCTTGACTTATTCAAGAAAAGCTTAGCGTACTCTGCTGCTCATCTTTGGAATTGTCTTCCACATAACCTAAGAAACAACCTCAGTCCCTATTCATGCAATCATAGACTTTTTGAATACTTTCTGAATTCTGGATTACATGCCCCCCTAATCGGATTCTCTTTTCTTATAACATCAACTGTAGGTTCTAATGACGATGTTTGTACTTTTCAACATATGTTATGTCATGCTTATAAGTAGTTAATGTTAATATGAGTGTGTTATATTATTATTTTACTTTACGTTGAATTTCTTGAAATTGATTTGTAAAATGCATATGAGAATAAATGAATTCAGTATGAAAGGTGAGCGAAAGGAAGGGCAGAATGTTAGACGGGCCTGTGTGCCCAATTCTCAACCCTTTGAAAATAAAGTTAGTTCGTTCGTTCGTTCGCTACAACAACACGGGGGCAATGACGCAGTTTTCCAGCAAAGGACCAAGCTGTTAATGGTGGTCCATGATCCGGAAGTAGCACACACAAAATAAAGAAATGAATGTCGTAACCCATGTTTCTAACTGTCACGTGTCAACGTCATTTCTTAAAACACGCTACTTTTAACCACCGACAAGTCTTTTCTTTATATCGCGATGTAATCTGTACTGTGCTTTAACAAGATTTCCATATCTACGTCTGCCCTAGAGATCGTAAACAATATTGTTCACGACCGCGAGTTATGGCGAGTAAACCACAATATAATGTAGCACCAATAGACAAACTCACTTTCACGACAGCTGGGAGTCGTCAACGGACTCTAGTCTCAACAGAATCAAAGGACTACCGGCATCTCGGTTCTAACTCACAAATTATAAAGAAACTCCAGCTGAAAGGAAATGGCTCGAAACCACCCTGTCAACCACTTTCCAATTTTCGGACAATAAAACCAAACACTGGGTAATTTTCTCTCACGCTAACCCTCAACATTCTCGCACAAGCTCGTAAACTTTAACTGGGTTATGTCAGACCAGGTCTGGTCGATTCAGTCAAGAAAAATGGGACGCCATTTTCCACATTGTTCACGGCGGTCAACAAAACAGCGGTCACAAATTGGTCTTGGTGGATACTTTATAGAGCAGATGTGACCTAGTTGTGGTAGCTGGCCTAATTAGAATTGTAATGCTGGATGGTGGGGTACCATTTGTCAGGTTGGTCTTTGACTACACTTGAAAGTAATTTTTAAAAAAAAATTATTGAAAAAAAGTTTCCATAGAAAAAGTACTAAGCCACGCATCATTATGTGCAGAACTGCATAGTTGAAATAAACTGGCGAAGACGTTCGGTAGTCTGACTTTTTTGAAAGTTAGCTAACTGATATGATCAGAAACATAAGCATACTTAAATCCGGACGGCTCTCGCCTATGAGACCAGGGTTCAACACTCAAAGATAAACTACAGTAGATTGTTGTAGGGGTTAGCAAGACACTTAGAGGGCGTCGAGTTGTTGAGCGGTTAGAGCTCTGCTTTTCAAGGCAAGGTTAGCGTCTGGCTGATCGAGTTAGGGAATGCAAAGGCAGGGAGGAAAGGAGCCGGGAAGGTGGGGCCTAGTATGGTGAAGTCTCTAACACTTCACTCCTCTACGGCAGATCTACTACGGCAGTGATCAGCAACCGGTGTACCCCGGCGCACTATTGTGCCGCCAATGTTTGCCTGGTGTGCCGTGACAACAGGCAGAGTAAACCATATAATGATACACAAAATTATATGTTATGGTAAGATATTACGAAATAATCTCACACGTAAAATTTTACAACTAATAAGTTCAGTTATCATCATCCACCAATTCATCACAAAAATTTAGGCAGTGTTGTCTGATGATTACATCGAAATTTAAAATATTTAACATACCACCTACTTAAATATTATTGGGTACCGTGGAATTTGGAAAGGCAGTTCATGTGTGTCGCGAAGTTAAAAAGATTGTGGGTCACGGTACTACGGAACTACCAAATACCATTTTTAAAAATTGAGATATCTTCAGGCACATTTTGATGTACCACAGATCCACCCAGAAAGGTCGCAGGAGGCAAATGAAGTGAGAATGTGCCAGAGCGTGGTAACCGTTTCATGAACACAAACACAGAAATCACTATTGCCAGGAAGTGTTCATTCATTCATAACCCTCCACTCCCAAAGGAGCATAGGCCTTCAACAAACACATGCCAAGTCCTCCTGTCACGTGCCATCATCTCAAGTTCTTTCCATGTTCTCCTCATCATTTTCACCTCTGTTTCCAACTCTCTTCTCCATGTACTTCTTGGTCTTCCTCTGCCTCTCTTGCCCTGGGGGTTCCAGAACAAGGACTGCCTTGTAATGCTATCAACAGGTTTTCTCAGTGTGTGTCCTATCCATCGCCATCGTCTTCTTCTCATTTCTTGTTCCACTGGCACTTGTCTAGTTCTTGTCATCAGTTCCACGTTGGTAACCTTGTCATACCATTTTAATCCCTCTATTCTACGTAGCACCCATTTATGAAAGTCTGTAGCTTTTTGGTTGTTGTCTTTGTTGTTCTCCATGTCTCAGATCCATACAATAGAACCGACCACATGTGAGTTGAAGATTCTTATTTTCGTGTTGGATCCTATTTCTCTTGATCTCCATATATTTCCCAATGCAATGAAAGCTCCTCTTGCCTTTTGTATTCTTATTTTGATATCGCTGTCTGTCCCTCCAACTTTGTCTATATTACTGCCAAGATATGTGTATGATTCTACATCTTGTATTGGTGTTTCTTCAAGTTCAACCCTGTTATCATTACCTGCATTTATTCGCATTATTTTTGTCTTTTCCCTGTGTATTTTCAGACCCAATTGCTGTGACCTCTCATCAAGTGTTTTCAATTTGTCCTGCATCTGATTACGGCTATGGGACAGAAGAGCCAAGTCATCAGCAAAATCCAGATCATCCAACTGCTTAGTCAGAGTCCACTGGATTCCATTTCTGTTGTGTGTTGCCGATGATCTCATAACCCAATCTATTGCCAGCAAGAAAAGAAATGGAGACAAGAGGCATCCCTGTCGCACTCCTGTTCTTATCCCAAACGGTTCTGTAAGCTGTCCTTCGTGAAGAACTCTGCATGTCATGTCTTCATATGTTTTCTTTATTAAATTAATGATCTTCAGGGGAACTCCATAATGCCTCAACAATTTCCAAAGTGATTCTCTGTCTACACTGTCAAATGCCTTTTCGTAGTCCACAAATCCGATGTATAGTGGTGAATTCCATTCCAGACTTTGTTCAACTATTATTCTTAAAGTGGCTATCTGGTCTGTACATGATCTGTTTTGTCGAAAACCTGCTTGTTCATCTCTCAGTTTCTTGTCTATGGACTCTTTTAATCTCTCAAGGATAATCCTGTTTAATACTTTTCCTGGCACTGATAGTAACATTATTCCTCTATAATTTGTGCACTCTTGTAAATTTCCCTTCTTAGGCAACTTAACCAGATATCCTTCCTTCCATTCTGCTGGTATCTCTTCCTTTTCCCAGACTTAACCAAGTAATTTATATAACATCTCTGTAGCCGTGTCGATATCTGCTTTGATGGCCTCTGCTGGAATGCCATCAGGTCCAGACGCTTTCCATCTCTTAGAAGCTTTATGGCTTTCTTTATTTCTTCCTTCGTTGGTCTTTCACCGTTAATTTGTAGCTCTTCTTCTGCTGGCTGGATGTCCGGCGGGTTTTGTGGAGCTGGTCTATTGAGAAGGTCCCCAAAATATTCTGTCCACCTCTTCATTTGCTCTTGTATATTGCTGAGCAGTTTCCCATTCTTGTCTTTTATGAGGCAACTTGTTTGCTTGTATTTCCCTGTTAGCTTCTTTGTGCTGCTATACAGTTCTCTCATATTTCCTTTGGCTGCAGCATCTTCTGCCTCTCTTGCCAACTCCTCAATATACTTCCTCTTGTCTCTTTTGATACTTCTTTTTACTTCTTTGTTTGCTTCTGTGTACACTTCTTGAGCCTTGGCTTTGGAACTTCTGGTTTTGCTTGTGTTTAACTCTGCTTTCTTGTTTTTTCTGTCTTTTATCTTATTGATGGTTTCTGTTGTTATCCATGCTTTTTGTTGTCTTTCCCTTTTCCCAGTATTTCTTCACATGTCTCCTTCCATACAGTTTTGACCTGCTGCCAATAGTCTTCTGTATTCTCTACATCTTCCAGCTGTTGGAGCACTTGGAATTTGTTGGATACTGTGACCGCAAATTTGTCTCTTGTTTCTTGATTTCTTAGCTGTCCTACATTATACTGTTGTCTATAATTTTGCATTGTTGCATATCTCTTGAGTTTCATTTTTATTTTGGCTATCAGAAGATGGTGATCTGATGCCACATCTGCTCCTCTATATACCTTTACATCCTGCAATGATGATCTAAACTTCTTGTTTATGCATATATGATCAATCTGATTTTCTGTTCTATGATCTGGTGATATCCATGTTGCCTTGTGTATTCTCTTATGTGGAAACATGCTTCCTCCTATAGCCAGTTGATTTGAAGCACAGAAGTTTGCGAATAGTTCTCCATTTTCATTCATTACTCCTAGCCCATGTTTTCCCATGACTTCTTCAAATCCGGTGTTGACTGTACCTATCTTTGCATTCATGTCACCCATCAAAATTGTGATGTCTCTTCTTTTTACTTTATCCATAATTTCCTGTAGTTTAGTATAAAATGCTTCTTTCACAGACTTTTCTTTGTCATTAGTTGGTGCATAACATTGGATGACATTTACATGAATTTTCTTTTTAGCTGTTTTGAAAGTAGCTGTTATTATTCTGGGTCCAACAGCTTCCCATTCAATGAGTGCTTTCTGTGCTTCTTTAGATAACATAAGAGCTACCCCTTCACTGTGGTATGAACTTTCGTCTTCATGTCCTGAGGACAGCACCAATTCACCTGTGATGAGTTTCTTCCTGTCTACCCCCTTCCACTTTGTTTCACACATTCCCAAAACCTCGATTTTGTATTCCCTCATTTCTGCTGCCACTTTCCCTTGTTCGTTTAATGTCCGAACATTCCAGGTGCCAAATCTGGAAGTTCTCCTAGAAGAAAGAAGGTTAGTCAGCAACACAGACTCCTTTCGACTTTCTCTGTGTTGCATCATACGCCTCCCCGCGAGAGGACCTTCCCCTGTCTTGGATGGCTGTGTTTTATTTTCTTTATTTGACTTGTCCATATTTGTTGAAGTTTTTTGTGGTTTAAATTGTTTACAGGATGGGGTAACCGGCCCCATGCCCAACCCTCCTTAGTCGCTTTCTACGACATGCTTGGCAGGGGACAGTGTTACTATTCTTTGCTCCCCTTTCGGGCCCCGGTAACACACGGGTGAGGAAGTGTTAGGCGCCAGTTTTATGCCTCCATTTATGATGAGGCCTCATTGCCTCCTAAGGAGCAGCAAAGTGACATTCATGTATTGATGATCTTATCTTCGTACCTGTCACTCCCCATAACAAGCTCAATGAAAGTGGAGAACCTCTATCTGATCATTGTTCAGACTGTATGGTCCAAACTGAACTATCACGTGCCAATGTCTTGTCTTGAGTCAGCTAGAGCAGTGACATTTTTATATACAGCCACACCCAACTTTCGCTGGAAGGTGACATTTTATCATTTGTCAACTGGATAGAACGAACGAACGGTCGGACGGACGGACGGACGGACGGACGGAATGTTTATTTCAAGTCAAAAGACAACAGCATTGTTGCATTTTTAGATTTCTGCCCCGCAGACGAGATAGACAGGTGGCTGGTTGGCTGAATGGATAGATGGTTGGCTGGACAGACAGACAGACGAGATAGACAGGTGGCTGGTTGCCTGAATGGATAGATGGTTGGCTGGACAGACAGACAGACGAGATAGACAGGTGGCTGGTTGCCTGAATGGATAGATGGTTGGCTGGACAGACAGACAGGTGGTAGGTTGGCTAAATGGATAGATGGTTGGCTGGACAGACAGACAGACGAGATAGACAGGTGGCTGGTTGCCTGAATGGATAGATGGTTGGCTGGACAGACAGACAGACGAGATAGACAGGTGGCTGGTTGGCTGAATGGATAGATGGTTGGCTGGACAGACAGACAGACGAGATAGACAGATGGCTGGTTGCCTGAATGGATAGATGGTTGGCTGGACAGACAGACAGACGAGATAGACAGGTGGCTGGTTGCCTGAATGGATAGTGGCTGGTTGACTGAATGGATAGATGGTTGGCTGGACAGACAGACAGACGAGATAGACAGGTGGCTGGTTGGCTGAATGGATAGATGGTTGCTGGACAGACAGACAGACGAGATAGACAGGTGGCTGGTTGGCTGAATGGATAGATGGTTGGCTGGACAGACAGACAGACAAGATAGACAGGTGGCTGGTTGGCTGAATGGATAGATGGTTGGCTGGACAGACAGACAGACGAGATAGACAGGTGGCTGGTTGCCTGAATGGATAGATGGTTGGCTGGACAGACAGACAGACGAGATAGACAGGTGGCTGGTTGGCTGAATGGATAGATGGTTGGCTGGACAGACAGACAGACGAGATAGACAGGTGGCTGGTTGGCTGAATGGATAGATGGTTGGCTGGACAGACAGACAGACGAGATAGACAGGTGGCTGGTTGGCTGAATGGATAGATGGTTGGCTGGACAGACAGACGGACGGACGAACAGATCGATGAATGGATGGATGATTGATTGATTGATTCAATTAAGATTAGATTCTGTGGTGAAGTGGGATGTTATAAATATTTATAGGGGACTTAGTGTACTGACTGAGATCAGCTGTGAAGGTATATATATATCTAATAAGAGTAGTGTATTATATATAACCTTACTTGCTGCCACATATGTATACCTCAGTCAGAATTATTCTGGAATAGTGTGATGACTACGTTATATGTCTAGGGTATGTGTATGATGAAGTGTAAGTCAAAACAACAACAGACAGATAAACAATTTAATTTATTCCACCACACTTGACAACACTGTGACACTCACATACATAAAACACTCTACAAGGATATCTTAAAGGAGTCACAGATAACTTTTCAAATAGCAATATGTATTCATTGCTGTCATGAATGAATATGTGTCCTGATTCAAATACAAAGGGAACCAGGAATCACAATCAATTTTAATTACAAGTTATATGTACAGAATTTCTCAATATGAATATTGTAGTGACATATATTATTAAAAGTATCCTATGTGTGTCAGTTGTGTAGTAGTAATATGAGGTAATACTGGTTTTGTTTTGTTCAAGCTCTGTTGGTATTTGTCATCATGACTTCAATAGTTTGTCTTTATTGGAACTAGTATTGGAGATGTTCTCAGTTCCTGATATTAAAACAATTTACTTCCCCTCTTAAGTTTATGTTACAATGTTATTTTAAGATGGGGGTACATAATGTTGAGCTCAGCTGTCCACATCAGCTTATCTTGCGTGATGGCGGCAGGAACAGACTCCTCTGCTCGATTTCTCCCCTGGGCTCTGGAGACACCTCACTGATAGCTAAATGGACCAAGGAGTATGCTGTCCGACTCTGGATTCAGCAAAGCTCTGACCAGGTGCTGCTCAATACCATCAAGACCACGGTCCCTGAAAACAAGAAGGATGTACCTTCTACTTCATAACTAATTGATACTCTAGTTCTACACTGAGCACAATACATCACAAACATTGAGTTCAGAGCGTTAGGCCAACTGTCAGCTTCATCTGAAATACTTTATACCAGTATTAACCTCCTTAATGGTTACTACGCCTCTGCACTTCCAGCATTATTTCTTTCTAGTCAATCATCTAGGTGTCAGTGTACTGTTTGGCCATTCCATGCCGTTTTACTTTCCTCCGACACCTTCTGTTCAGGCTGGAGCATTATAGGCTTTACATCATGTTTGCTACTGAACTACACATATATACAGGCATAAATTAACAATTCACATTCAATTTTCATTAAAAGATACTGAATGTTTCAAGCTTACCACAATTCATAGAATAAACACAGATACGTTGACTAGCAATGAATTCTGGCACAAATACTGGCACAAATTCCCATCTGCTTATGTTCCAGGCTTTTATTTAGCAAAAATATGAGCTGGCTTCAACGCACTGTTGCTTTATCAAGCTTATTTGAACTAGTGGTCTCGAACTAACGCTCCTAAGTGATTATATCAGCGAGTCTGGCCAATGGAGCCACGTTTCGACAAGTGTTTGAAAAAATTTTACCTTCCTACGTCTCCCCTAACAACCAAAGATAGTATTTATAGTCCGACCAATCGTGTTTAGTCTTATATTTGTTGCGCTCCAATCAATTTGGAGTTTACATGGTAGGCTATTTCCGTACGTAAGGTTTTTTCAAACACGTTATAAAAAAATTTTATGAGCAGAAATGATTTCCTGCTGTCAGGCATCCCCACTATTATATTTTGGTTATAACTTCTTAATTCCTAGACTATTTGCGTAACGTTTTACATATTCTTTGTCAGCAAGCCCTAAGGAACCCAAATATACAAATTTAAAAGAGCTAAGTGGCTGCGTTCAAAATATGCAATTTCTTCTACCTCCTGTTTCGAAGATGTGCTGTCTGGGTACTGTAATGTTTTCAAACGTAAACCCATCTAATGTTATCTTTCCTAATAAGAGTTTTTCAGGATTTAAAAACCTAACTCTGGGAAGGGTAGTGAATTTTATCACTGTCCGTCTGAAAAAAAGTTAGTGCATGTGGCCTTACACGCGTGATAGTAGTAATTGTGTATCGCGTTACGCTTGTTGGGGTGGCATTAATAGCGAGACGCGTGTTTAATTTTGCATGCGGTCCTGATTTTCATTCGCCCCTCTCTCTTTCTATTTGAGTCCATCTGTTCGTTCGTTTTGGTAACGTAATATAATTAATGTTAGGATTAATTTAGGTCATTACGCAGTGTGCCTCCCAATGTTTTTCTCAGAAATACAATACCCGTTTTAATGTGTTGTGGAAACGCTTGTATTTATGTAGTGGCTTATATTTAACGTGGAAACGTTACAATTTGCAGACGAAGCATAAAACAAAGGGGGGATTTCGAGTACATTCTTTGTGACAGCACTGTTATTTTACCATTGCTCTTTTCTTTATTAGAATTTATTTGTTAGGCTTTATATTTACCTTTTAATTTATATATGTGGATTAGAATATTTCACGACAGATTCAACTGATTGAAAATTATGAGAAAAACTTTGCTCTAAGATATGCCTACATAAAAACTCAGTAAAATTCACATGGTTGACACAAACAATGTAGAGTAGACAAGAGCAGACAACATGTCACCAAAAATAAAGTGGACAACAAAGAAGATAGCAACCCCCTCCCCCCCCCCCCCCCCCACCCCCGGGGATCTCTGAGGAGACACACTGGTGGCTTCATGCTCCATATGGATTGGAAAAGAAGATATGATGTTGATAATAATGACAATAATCATGATGACAAAAAGAAGAAAGGTAATAAATTAGAAGAACAGTATTATAGCAGACAATAAACGAGATGATGATACGCCACGCAAAGTTCAATCAACAAATAAGAGTAGAGAACAAACGAGAGTTGACACAATCAAGACAGATAACAGAACAACAATAGACAACAACCAAGGACTTACAAAAAATAAGGTAGACATAACGAAAATAGACATCTAAACATAGCTGATAAATTTAAAAAAAAAAAAAAACAGAAAGAAATAAAAAGCGACCATACCAGCTTATCTCCCTGCTGAATGTCTTCAACAACATCTTCGCTATCGTTATCTGGTTGTTTGTCAGGAAAAAGCGAGATCTTCTTCTGTAAACTACTCCGCTGGTCATGACGACGGACCAGACATATGGTCCCCAAGACACAACCTGAAACAACGACAGTGAAGCAGACGATGCAGGCCACAATCAAGACATTATACTCCACGATGTCATCAGTGTAGCCATGCTGTGATTGGACCACTAGGTACAGTGTTCTGGCATCCCACAAGGAGGGCATCCCTTGATCTGTCGCGTTGATTGTGATAAAGTAAGTGCCAGTTTGAGCAGTGCTTAAATCTGCATTCGCAAAAACTTGACCACTGAACAGACCAATTCTAAAAAGTTCTGAAGCGTTGGTTGCGCTGATGGCGTAGGTGAGAAAACTATTTTTGTTGGCATCCCCATCATGCACGCTGACTTGAAGAATGGCGACATCTTGTCTAACTGGGACGCTGACATAGGATGTAAAGTTTTGATCGCTAGGAAAGACAAAAGTGGGACGGATGTCGTTCGTGTCCAGTATTTGGACAACAACTTGGGCTGTCGAAGACAGTTTCTGCCGCCCCTGGTCAGTTGCCACCACGTAGAACGTATAGACATCTTTCTCTTCCCGATCAAACTTATCAAGACTGGAGATTCTACCATCGGAGTTGATAGCGTATGGGACGTCTTCATTTTCATTGACAGCTTTCAGGGTCAGGGAAAGTATACTGCCATTACCCAAATCTGGGTCTATGACAGTAACATTGCCAACAATGCTGCCAGGATCTTTGTTCTCATACATCTGGAACTTGTAACTTTCTTGTGAGAACATCGGCTCCACGTCATTGACGTCCACGATGTTGACAATCACTGTAGCCGTGCCAGTCAGTGCCGGTTCTCCGTGGTCCACAGCTAACACCAGGAAGATATACTGGTCCATCTCCTCACGGTCAAATCTCCTGTTGGCCCTGATGACGCCAGAATCTGCCATGATCCTAAAGTTGCCTCCATCATTGACTAATCTGTACTCAATCACAGAGTTCTGGCCTTCGTCTTTGTCCGACGCGTTGACAACTAATACTGCGATATCTTTCATGTTGTTCTCAGTGATTGTTTGAACATACGAGGAGTTACCAAACACGGGACGGTTGTCATTAATGTCGAAAACTTGCAGGAGAAAACTAGCTGTCGAGTTCAGACTTGGAATACCCTGATCTTCGCAGAAGACACTGGCCGTATAGGTGGCGTGAGTTTCTCGGTCTAAAGGTTTTGCCACCATAAGCTTGTACCTTTTGGGTTCTAACAGCTGCAGTTGGAAGTAAGGGTCCATGCTTTTACATGTCACACTGCCATTGATGCCCGAATCGGGGTCTTCCACGCTAATCACCGCCACAACAGTGCTGACCGCTGACCCCTCGGACACCCAACCAAAAGGTAAGTTATCTATCTGAACGGGGTTTAGTCTTACAATTGGTTGGTTATTTATAGTATCCTGAACTATTACATAAACAACCGCTTGGTCAGAACGTGGGGGGTTTCCCAAGTCGCGAGCGTCTACCAGAAATCTGTACTCACCACTGACTAACGGTTGTTTCAAGGTCACAGCACCAGTTAAATTATCCACGTTTATTTTGTCCTGGATATCAGCAGAATTACCAGACAAAACTGAGTTCAGTTCGTAAACGACTTCTCCATTTTTATGTGTATCTTCGTCGATTGCGGTTACCGTGGTGATGGTGTATCCAGGTTCGGCATCTTCACTGATATTTGCTGGGTAGACTTTCTCAGTAAATTTTGGGTCGTTGTCGTTGACATCATCAACAATAACATTCACTGTCAAAGTACCACTTTTTGGCGGGCTCCCTCCGTCTCTGGCTACAACCAGAAGTGTATAGTTTTCTTGCACTTCTCTGTTTAGTTTTTGTCTCAACACTAGATTGACTTGAGGCGTGCCTAAAAAGTTTCGTGTGACCACTACTGTAAACTTTTCGCTGGAAGGTTCCAGAGTATAAGATTGAACCCCAAACTCTGGACTGCTATCAGCATCCGAGGCTGGCATCAAAACCTGGGTAAAGTTCTCGGATGCTGCCTCGCTGATGTGGATTTCCATCACACCTGGAGGCGGAAACGAGGGACTGTTGTCATTGATATCTGTGATGTTGATCTTGACAGAAATCGTTGTGAAGAAGTTCTTGCTACCGCTGACAGCGACCCGGAAATTGATCTCACAATTGCTAGAAAGGGGACAAACAGCTTCTCTGTCCACTCGTTTAGCAAATGAGATGTTTCCGGAGACGGCATCTATGCTGAAGAGATTACTACTACTTCCGGCGTCCTGCAAAACACTGAACCTTAGGCTGGATCTGTCGTCTTCCCCGACCATTTTAAGAATATTAACATAGCTGGACACACTCCCGACGGGGTGACCAATTTTCTGCTCCTCAGGCTGGGTGAACACTAGACCTGTATCCTGGCAGTGAATGTGTGATAGTAGTGACACGCAGACAAATGACACTACAAATAACATGGTTGTCCGGTGATCTCGAGGAAGCTGGTGGGCTGCAGAAGTCGCAAGTGTCGATGTAAGAATTGCCATAGTTTCTCGTTTATGATAACGTTTGCTAAAAGATGTATTTTAGAACTATACGCCTTTTAAAGGATGGGGGCGAAATTGCAGAATATGTGCTTGAACAAGTGATAAAAACGAGTTGAGATTCTGTGTAGATCTGTGTCATTAAATAGAACACGTAATGCAGATTATTTAATAATTCGGTAGAATGGAAGCTTGCTTTCAAAATTTGCTCAAAGATTTGGCCAGGATAACAAAAAGTTCATGTCATGAAATTGTTTATTTGAAGAATAGTTCTTTGATTTCAGGTGAACATTTTCCGTTGAGCATTCTATCATGCAAGAGTTGGCGGACGAGTCAAGCGTTGCTTGAAGTCAGAAGAAATGCCAGAGTTGAAGTATTAGTCAAGTGTTACCTGCAGGGACATTAGGAGATTCTGTCAGTCGTCTCATACGGCACTTAGCATTCTATAAGAGTAGAACTTACTGCGAATGAAAATGTTTGCTGTCACTTGTCTCAAAAAAAGTTCAAGCCAGATTTTTAGCGATGTTTACTTTCAGACATCCAGATTGGCTGGAGCTTCATGATCCACATGGGGAAGAAGTCAGTTACACCCATGTCTTCTGCCTGGTTCTAGAATGACTGAAAAGATAAGAATGAAAATTATTGTAAAAAATAATATTGTTGTCGTGCTGAAAATCAATCTATAATATGCTACATACTGTAACAGCCATTGTATTTCCTTAATTGTAACTTCTTCTGCGTTACTGCTTCTTATCAACAACAGACTATAAGATACAATTCAGAGTGAGAACCGGACACTGCAGACTCACATACCATCTGGTCAGAAACTTAACAATTGAACACAAGGACACGTGCTCCAATGGGGAAGGCTAGCAATCAGTAGGACGTGTCTCGGCTCTACCAGAGTAACATATTGACCTTCATCAGCCCATTTAAAGACGAAACTGTATGGCGATGAGAGAAGCCTGAGACACGCCGACTTTGAGAGAAATGGACATGGCCATGTAGAGCTGATATTCCTGGAAGATATTAATGTTAAATGGACACACACTTTTACTTTACACAACAGAACGCATCACCATCATCATCATAATCACCATCATCATCACCATCATCATCACCATCATCATCACCATCAACGTCACCGTCACCATCACCATCATCATCATCATCATCATCACCATCATCACCACCATCATCATCATCATCACCATCACCATCTTCATCACCATCATTATCACCATCATCATCACCATAATCATCACCATCACATCACCATCACCATCACCATCACCATCACCATCATCACCATCATCATCACCAACATCATCATCACCATCATCACAATCATCACCATCCCCATCATCACCATCACCATCATCATCATCATCATCACCATCATCATCATCACCATCATCACAATCATCACCATCACCACCATCACCATCATCACCACCCGTCAGCTCCCTAAGGAGCATAGACCTTCAACAAACTTGTGCCAAGACTTACTGTCACGTGCCATCTGCTCAAAATTTGTCCATGTCTTCTTTATCCCCTTCACGCCTGTCTCCAGTTCTCTTCTCTCTCTCTACCTGTCTCTCTCTCTCTATCTGTCTCTCTCTCTCTCTCTACATGTCTCTCTCTCTACCTGTCTCTCTCTCTATCTGTCTCTCTCTCTACCTGTCTCTCTCTCTATCTGTCTCTCTCTCTCTACATGTCTCTCTCTACATGTCTCTCTCTACCTGTCTCTCTCTACCTGTCTCTCTCTCTACCTGTCTCTCTCTACCTGTCTCTATCTCTCTACCTGTCTCTCTCTCTACCTATCTCTCTCTCTACCTGTCTCTCTCTACCTGTCTCTCTCTCAACCTGTCTCTCTCTCTCAACCTGTCTCTCTCTCAACCTGTCTCTCTCTCTCTCTACCTGTCTCTCTCTCTCTCTCTACCTGTCTCTCTCTCTCTCTCTACCTGTCTCTCTCTACCTGTCTCTCTCTACCTGTCTTACCCTGGAGATCCCAGAGCAAGCATTGCTTGGTAATGCTGTCAACATGTTTCCTCAATGTGTGTACTATCCACCTCCAGCATATTCTTCTCAACTCTTGTTTCACTGACACATGTCAGGTTCTTGTCATCAGTTCCACATTAGTGATCTTGTCATCACTTGTTCCACTGGGACTTGTCTGGATCTTGTCATCAGTTCCACATTAGTGATCTTGTCATACCATTTCAATCCTCCTATTCTACGTAAGCATCTATTTATAAGAGTCTGTAGCTTTAATATTATGTATGGAACATTTATTATCTGCGTTTAGTCATTTAGAGACAATAATATAAAAGTGGAGCCCTGAAACGTTTTGGTTTGCTTCTTTGCTATGTATTTGTTTTGGTTCTTGTATTCTTTGTCTTCTATTTTTGTTCGTTTGCCCCCGAAGAAGACTTTGTATCCATAACGTTTACAATTCTTTGTCCTTTGCCTGTCTTAAGATACGTCACCTATCTTTGTTTACCTACCGTTTATCAACAAACACGAGAACCGGGTGAAAATTCACAGGTAACCAAGGGCGTAATATCTCTCCAGTTTTACTAGCTTTGACTTCGTGGGATCAATAAAAATCGGAGGTCGGTAACAAAACTACCTCAAGGTATAACAAGTAGACACAAAGAGAGACAGTGCAAATTTCGCTCACAAGATGTTAACCGACCATTAAGTCATTTACTAGTCACACATTCCGCTGGTCTGTAGCACACGTGATTGTCATCTCCGGGTTCCCTAACACGTTGTAGAAAAGGAGAAAATGAGACCTGGGACAAAAGTGGGACGTGTTTTTGTCTATTGTGTCTTTGAAGCTGGGTTAGCCATGACAATGACTGCCGGTGAGTTGACAAAGATTTGTCACACAAGGACAAAAGATGGTCGAGAGACGGCGGGTGAGTTACAAAAATTGCCCAAGCTTACTCGACGTTCCAGTCTTAGAGGGTAAGAGAGTACACAGGGGGGTAATTAAACGGAATGTTTTCATAAAGAACGAAAGTAGAAACAATATTGGCAAAAGACGAGTCAGGTATGCACGTGGTTACCTACTTTGAATGGGCATGGCCTATCTGTGTTTGAAAAAGGGCAGATAGCACACGTCAAACTTCAAATAATAAATTTTATATTTTCAACTCAGCAACTGTAATGCACTGGAGATGGATAGGACACACATTGAGGACACCTGTTGACAGCACCACTAGCTAGTTCTTGTCCTGGAAACCTCTGGTTAAGATAGTAAGAGGAAAAAACAAAGCAAACATAGAGAAAAGAACTGGAGACACATAAAGGGGATGAAGACGACATGGACAGATCTTGAACTGATGGCACGGGACAGGAATACTTGGTCTATGCCCCATGTAGTTCCCGGGGGTCTCAGGGGGGACAACGAAATAACATGACTACTGCTCCCCTCAGGCATGTCGTACAAGGCCACTAATGTCAGGTTGTACATGAAGCTGGCAACCTCACCATATAAAACAAATTACTACAGAAATAAAGCTATATGGAGTTAAAGAGGAACTTCAAACAACAGTCGAATTCATCATGAGAACTCGTCTGACGGTGTAATCATCAAAGATGCGATCGCAAGAAGAAAAAGACTACAGAAATCACGGCTACAATAGCATGTTAATATCCGGTACAGGCTCCCCCAGTAAGACCGGCTGTAGTAGTGCTTCCATGATCCATGGAAATAGCGTAAAGGATGACGATAAAGAATATAGTGCGTTTCAAAAAGGTCGGTCGACGATTGACTTCAAATATCTCCATATTCCTTGCACTGATAAACATGATTTTTTTGTGGTCTTATATTTTCAATGTCCCAAAGGTTTTATAAAATTAAATGTTGTAGGTAGTGTTCTTTCCTTGCAACGGCTATTTCCTTTGATCATTTTTAACGAAGTAATTATTTTGTCCTGGAAGAAAATAATTTACCGTAAATGAAGGAAGTTGCATATTTTCGGCATAGGCATCTATACAATTCGAATGTTAGAGGGGTTTGTTAACTGATTACTACGTGAGGTCCTTTTTAATTTCTTCGAAATATTTGAGAGAATAATAACGATACAGTTTACCACGCTTAGCCTAGTTTCTCTGCAGAAATATTTATACATCTTCACTGACATTGTATGCAGTGTAAGGAACTTGACTTTCATACCCATTTTATACGCCTACACTGAAATACACTAGTAGAAATACCGCAAGATACTGCGGCAGTTTGCACTGAAATACACAATCAGTTAGAAGCTCACAAACCGGAAGGATCAATGTAATGTTCAAAACAGTGCGGCAGTGAGCTGGTGAAACACGGGGAAAATACGTGAAATACGTTCAAGATGTTTAAATCGAAATACGGCTCACAAATGTGATGGGGGAGCGAAGCCCTGTCCACAATACACGGTTGGACTAGGAGGTATACTTTAAATAAAGAAAATTTAAAACCATAAGTTTGTTAACGAGGAAAAAATGTCCCCCTCGGGACAAAGCGATCATTAGGTCATATGCAAAGTTGCAACAATTACGATCAAGTGGTTGCAGAGATGTTGAATATTAAACAGCGGCAAACATTGTGAAACGCACTATAATAACGCATATCAATTTTAGTTTTGTACGCGACAACGAGAGCAAGCAAAGACATCAACAACAGAATGAACAAAGCAAGAACAGCCTTTTTTAGTATAAACAACATCTGGAAGTCCTCTCAGTACAGCAAAAGCACAAAATTAAGATTATATCAAAGCTGTGTGCTTTCTGTGTTTCTCTATGGCACGGAGAGCTGGAGAGTTACAGAGAAGGAAATGTTGAAATTGTCCTCTTTTCACACAACATGCCTAAGAAAAATTCTCCGAGTCTTTTGGCCGAATACCATCACCAACCAAGATCTGCTTACTAGGAGCAAGCAAGAGGACATGTACACCATCATAGCTGGCAGAAGCTGGAGCTGGGTTGGCCATGTCCTCAGAAGAGACCCCGATGCCATCACAAGAACAGCTATGCTATGGACCCCTGAAGGAAAACGAAAGAGAGGCCGACCAAAAACAACTTGGCGAGGACTGTGGAGGCTGAGATGCAAAGAATGAACCAGAGTTGAGGCACTGTACGAAGGATGGCCGCCGACCAAGCAAAGTGGAATCAATTTGTTGTTGCCCTACAAGACGCCACCAGGCGTAATGGCCACTGACTGCTTTGACGGTCGGCGGCTAAGGATCAAAGAAGAAGACGCGACAACGAAAAGTCAAATTGTTATTATATTGTTAATTCTATACTAGTAGGAACACAATACATACCAACAGGGCCGTAGATAGGACATAATAATGTTTGGGTGGGGGGTGGTTTATAAAAAATTTCGGCACAAAACATGTTTGGTACAGTATAATTTCCCCACAAATGTTTGTCACCAAACAGTACTGTCAGAAGAAGTACCGTTAGTCGAAGTATTGGTAGCAAAAAGTACTGACAGTACATTTACCGTTAGTGCTAGTACTGGCAGCAAAAAGTCAGCAAGAGAGACTGACAGAAAACGAAGATTGTTAGCTCCACTTATGCTTGACATATGGTGCGAGTCATGGGCAATGACTACAACCCATAAAAGCCAGTAGTGAAAGTACTGTTAGTCAAAGTACAGGTAGCAAAAGTACTGGTAGTAGAAGTATTGGTAGAAAAAGTACCGTTAGTCGAAGTACAGGTAGCAAACGCTCTGACAGTAGAAGTACGGTTAATGAAAGTACTGCTAGTAAAAGTACTGTGGTAAATGCACTGTTAGTAGAAGTACTAATAATATAAGCACTATGACAATGTACAATGTAAGAGATTACACGGGCAGCCAACAAAGTACCATCAATAATATTCACGTGACTACAGGCGACAATGGTAACACAATAACCCGACAAATCCTTACCTCAGACACAGAATGTGTGTACAGTACAATTAAAAACACGAAATGACAAGAATCAAACTTCCTCACAATCAAAACTGCACAGTTGTTTTCTGTCCACACAGAGGTTGAGAGATAACACAAAAGTTATCACGTCCGCTGTCAAGCACGTGCCTCATTAGTGTTCATTATGTCATCGACTTTCTTATCAAACACACATACTGACACTCCTACACGCAGATACGCAGAGAGATAGATTGACAAGCACGCATACAAATAAACACACGTTAGACATAATAAAGACAGACACACAGACAGTCGGGGAGAGACATACACTCACAAATTCAGTCGCAGACAGACACACAGACATGTAGACAGGTAGTAACAGATTAAGCTACAATCATGCACAGCGATAAATAGAATAGCCCTTGTTAGGGCTCAGTATTTATCAGCATTGTAAGTGCTAGCACTGCTGTTCAAGACCAGCCCTTTTCAGGGCTCCTTCATACTAGCAGATAGACACTAGCAGCTCTTTTCAGGGCTCCTTCATACTAGCAGATAGACACTAGCAGCCCTTTTCAGGGCTCCTTCATACTAGCAGATAGACACTAGCAGCTCTTTTCCTGACTTTCTATTTATCAACATTGTACTTGAGTTGATAGAGCTCACTTATTTGACAATGACAAGTGCGCTCTGTGATCTAATCGACGGACTTAGGTCTAGGTTGAAAGGTACGTGCCTCTTATCTGAAACCTAGTGAACCAAGGGCTCAAATATTTGAAACATCCAAACAACGCTCATGTCAAATTAAATAAGTGTTTAAAACAAAGATACACAAAGGGCTGTTTGAAACAAAGTTACACAAAATAAGGACTGTTAAAAAACAAAGATACACAAAATAAGGACTGTTTAAAAACAAAGATAAGGAGCCGCGGTGGCATAGTGGTTAGTGCACTGGCTTCCTAGCGCAGTGGTCTATGGTTCGATCCCCACATGAGGTGGGATTTCTTTAGGCCACAAACGGCTCCTGGGTAGACCCAGCCCCAAATGGGTACCAAAGCAACTCTGGGAAGGTTAAGGCGGCCGGCGTGATGCTGACCACATCACCCTTAGTGTGCCGACGGTCAAAACAATATGGGCCTAACACCATATTCCCAATATGCCTCAATGGTCGTGTAACGGGATCCTTCAGCTTACCTTTTAAAACAAAGATACGCAAAATAAGGGCTGTTTAAAACAGAGATTCACAAAATAAGGACGGTATAAAACAAAGATACACAAAATACGGACAGTTTAAAACAAAGATACACAAAATAAGGGCGATATAAAACAAAGATACACAAAATAAGGGCGGTATAAAACAAAGATACACAAAATAAGGGCGATATAAAACAAAGATACACAAAATAAGGGCGGTATAAAACAAAGATACACAAAATAAGGGCGATATAAAACAAAGATACACAAAATAAGGGCGGTATAAAACAAAGATACAACAAAATAAGGGCGATATAAAACAAAGATACACAAAATAAGGGCGGTATAAAACAGAGATTCACAAAATAAGGGCGGTATAAAACAAAGATACACAAAATGAGGGCGATATAAAACAAAGATACACAAAATAAGGACTGTTTAAAACAAAGATACACAAAATAAGGGCGATATAAAACAAAGATACACAAAATAAGGGCGGTATAAAACAAAGATACACAAAATAAGGACTGTTTAAAACAAAGATACACAAATTAATGGCCAGACATTTTGTTTACATCTCCCACAAGCTATTGTGATATCTCAAGGAAGGCGTTGAGCATCTGTTTTGATCTGCTTATCGCGAAAATAGAACATGTCAGCGAAATGTTCCTGTAACAACTCGAGCAACCATTCAAGTGTCGGAAATAGATGTTTGATATCAGTGTTATCTGGTGGGTGATAACTTCACGGACAAGATAAAACATCTTTGCAGCTCACAGTTACACATGTTTTCAGCGTTAATAATAGATTGGTTATAGTAACAGACAGACAACACAGACAACGAAAAACACTAACAGACAGACAACGCTAACAGACAGACAACACTAACAGACACAATTACCAGATGAAAAACACTAACAGACAGACAACACTAACAGACAGACAACATTACCAGATGAAAAACACTAACAGACAGACAACACTAACAGACAACATTACCAGATGAAAAACACTAACAGACAGACAACACTAACAGACAGACAACATTACCAGATGAAAAACACTAACAGACAGACAACACTAACAGACAGGCAACACTAACAGACAACATTACCATATGAAAAAAATTCTAACAGACAGACAACACTAACAGACAACGTTACAAGATGAAAAACACTAACAGACAGACAAAACTAACAGACAGACAATACTAACAGACACCGCTAACATACATGGCAACACTAACAGACAACGCTAACAGAGATGACAACACTAACACACAACGCTAACAGAGATGACAACACTAACAGACAACGCTAACAGAGATGACACCACAAACAGACAACGCTAACAGATGAAAAACACTAACAGACAGGCAACACTAACAGACCGACACAATGAGAGAGACAACACTAACAGACAGATAACACAAACAGACAACTCACAGACAGACCGCCAAAGACACAATTCAATAAAATATAAACAAACAACACAAACAGACAAACAACACAAACAGACAAATAAAACAAACAGGCTGACAAAACAAATAAACAGACATCACAAACAACACCAACAGACAAACACAAACAGACAAACAACATGCAAAGAGAAACAACACAAACAGACATACAATACAAACAGACATACAACACAAACAGACATACAACACAAACAGACTTACAACATAAACAGACAAACAACACAAACAGACAGACAACACTAACACAGAGAATACGTAACTCATCATACAAACACGATATCTGGATGTACGATCACACACTGGGAATACAAAAACAACATCTGGATGTACAATCACACACTGAGAATACAAACACGACATCTGGATGTACAACCACACGCTGAGAATATAAACACGACATCTGGATGTACAACCCCACACTGAGAATATAAACACGACATTTGGATGTACCATCTCACACTGAGAATACAAACACGACATTTGGATGTACCATCACAAACTGAGAATACAAACACGACATCTGGATGTACCATCACACACTGAGAATACAAACACGACATCTGGATGTACCATCACACACTGAGAATACAAACACGACATTTGGGTGTACCATCACACCCTGAGAATACAAACATAACATTTGGATGTACCATCACACACAGAGAATACAAACACGACATTTGGATGTACCATCACACACTGAGAATACAAACACGACATTTGGATGTACCATCACACACTGAGAATACAAACACGACATTTGGATGTACCATCACACACTGAGAATACAAACACGACATTTGGATGTACCATCACAAACTGAGAATACAAACAAAACTCTGTTTGAACTTTCTGTGTTAAGCTTTATGTCATGTAAGACTAATTAAGTATGGTATTTTCTATTTTAATTAAAATCCTACAGAGATTCCATCTAATTAGGCCACATGCGGTGAACGAACATTCCGGTTCAACTGAACCCATGAAATATATTCCCAAACCGGATCTACGCTTTAATGAACTTCCTATGACTCACGTTCTGTCCATCAATTAGGGAAATATTGTTCTCCAATTAACAAATCTAAAAGTAGACCTCCTGTATTTTAAATTTAAAACATTTTAAAACTATATTTAAAAACAATAACTCCTAAACGTCGTCTTGACTGTGTTCCGACAATAGCATGTGCGCCTGCAGGCGACAGGTATTGATTTCGCAGAAGTGACCTGATTTTGTTGAAGATCTTCAGTGTATGTTCCCCTGGTCAGGTCTGCTGTATTTTACATTGTGTGCAGCATACAGATAGTTAACTATACATATTGTAGCATTGGTGTATTGTTTTATAACTACGGAGACAAAATTCTCAATCTGGCAACTAAATGTTTGGAACGCCGCTACTCTGTTCACGTGGTGTGTCTTCATTCTATTTCATTTCTTTCAACTCCCAGTGGAGTCTAGGTCGTTAACTACCTTTGTCCACACTATCATCATTTTCCTGCGCACTTCTTACGGGGCACGAAGCCATTACCGCAGCTTGTCCCCTTGCAAGAATCCTGTACCAAGCATTCACAAGTTCATGCTTTTTTTTATTTTTATTGATGATTTATCTTGAAATAGACCACCGAACCCCGGCAACTGTTAAGGTGAATTTGATGGATTTAAGCGCGCGTGTTCTGTTTTTTGTTTTATGAATAAAGACGCTCTCCGATCTATAGCTCACGCATATTAATCATGACCTGTTCACTTACTGTCTTCAGACACTCCAGGTAACGATTTCTTAGTTCAACTGAAACAAGCCTACCTTACTTTAGATGGTTGCCAGGCAACGAGTAGTTGCCATGGTTACGCGACGAAGCAAGCAATTAGCAAGTCAAGAGATAGAAGACACAGGTGGGGCGAAAAAAGAGAGTAAAAAAATCTGGAAGAATTATGTTTGTCCAGGTACATCAATATGTCATCAAGTGCGGATGAGCTGAATATTCAATTATAACTTAGACGATTATATTAAAAAACATATCATGTTCACGATCTCAGAGCTGCAGATCGCTGCTTTAGCAACAAAATGCTTCAGATCAAAGAACAATGTATCCCAGGACCAAGACATAAACATCAACATTCAAATATAGAAGATTCTAGACACAAACATCAACATTCAAATATAGAAGATTCTAGACACAAACATCAATAGTCAGATATAGAAGATTCTAGACACAAACATCAATAGTCAAATATAGAAGATTCTAGACACAAACATCAACATTCAAATATAGAAGATTCTAGACACAAACATCAACATTCAAATATAGAAGATTCTAGACACAAACATCAACATTCAAATATAGAAGATTCTAGACACAAACATCAACATTCAAATATAGAAGATTCTAGACACAAACATCAACATTCAAATATAGAAGATTCTAGACACAAACATCAATAGTCAGAAATAGAAGATTCTAGACACAAACATCAATAGTCAGATATAGAAGATTCTAGACACAAACATCAACATTCAAATATAGAAGATTCTAGAAACAAACATCAACATTCAAATATAAAAGATTCTAGAAACAAACATCAATAGTCAGATATAGAAGATTCTAGACACAAACATCAACATTCAAATATAGAAGATTCTAGAAACAAACATCAACATTCAAATATAGAAGATTCTAGAAACAAACATCAACATTCAAATATAGAAGATTCTAGAAACAAACATCAATAGTCAGATATAGAAGATTCTAGACACAAACATCAACATTCAAATATAGAAGATTCTAGAAACAAACATCAACATTCAAATATAGAAGATTCTAGAAACAAAACATCAATAGTCAAATATAGAAGATTCTAGAAACAAACATCAACATTCAAATATAGAAGATTCTAGACACAAACATCAACATTCAAATATAGAAGATTCTAGAAACAAACATCAACATTCAAATATAGAAGATTCTAGAAACAAACAACAACATTCAAATATAGAAGATTCTAGACACAAACATCAACATTCAAATATAGAAGATTCTAGACATAAACATCAACATTCAAATATAGAAGATTCTAGACACAAACATCAATAGTCAGATATAGAAGATTCTAGACACAAACATCAACATTCAAATATAGAAGATTCTAGAAACAAACATCAACATTCAAATATAGAAGATTCTAGAAACAAACATCAATAGTCAGATATAGAAGATTCTAGACACAAACATCAACATTCAAATATAGAAGATTCTAGAAACAAACATCAACATTCAAATATAGAAGATTCTAGACACAAACATCAACATTTAAATATAGAAGATTCTAGACACAAACATCAACATTCAAATATAGAAGATTCTAGAAACAAACATCAATAGTCAGATATAGAAGATTCTAGACACAAACATCAACATTCAAATATAGAAGATTCTAGAAACAAACATCAACATTCAAATATAGAAGATTCTAGACATAAACATCAACATTCAAATATAGAAGATTCTAGACACAAACATCAACATTCAAATATAGAAGATTCTAGAAACAAACATCAACATTCAAATATAGAAGATTCTAGACACAAACATCAATAGTCAGATATAGAAGATTCTAGACACAAACATCAACATTCAAATATAGAAGATTCTAGAAACAAACATCAATAGTCAAATATAGAAGATTCTAGAAACAAACTTCAATAGTCAAATATAGAAGATTCTAGAAACAAACATCAACATTCAAATATAGAAGATTCTAGAAACAAACATCAACATTCAAATATAGAAGATTCTAGAAACAAACATCAATAGTCAGATATAGAAGATTCTAGACACAAACATCAACATTCAAATATAGAAGATTCTAGAAACAAACATCAACATTCAAATATAGAAGATTCTAGAAACAAACACCAATAGTCAAATATAGAAGATTCTAGAAACAAACTTCAATAGTCAAATATAGAAGATTCTAGACACAAACATCAACATTCAAATATAGAAGATTCTAGAAACAAACATCAATAGTCAAATATAGAAGATTCTAGAAACAAACATCAACATTGAAATATAGAAGATTCTAGACACAAACATCAATAGTCAGATATAGACGATTCTAGACACAAACATCAACATTCAAATATAGAAGATTCTAGAAACAAACATCAACATTCAAATATAGAAGATTCTAGAAACAAACATCAATAGTCAAATATAGAAGATTCTAGACACAAACATCAACATTCAAATATAGAAGATTCTAGACACAAACATCAATAGTCAAATATAGAAGATTCTAGAAACAAACATCAATAGTCAAATATAGAAGATTCTAGAAACAAACATCAACATTCAAATATAGAAGATTCTAGAAACAAACATCAATAGTCAAATATAGAAGATTCTAGACACAAACATCAACATTCAAATATAGAAGATTCTAGAAACAAACATCAATAGTCAAATATAGAAGATTCTAGAAACAAACTTCAATAGTCAGATATAGAAGATTCTAGACACAAACATCAACATTCAAATATAGAAGATTCTAGACACAAACATCAACATTCAAATATAGAAGATTCTAGACACAAACATCAACAGTCAAATATAGAAGATTCTAGACACAAACATCAACATTCAAATATAGAAGATTCTAGACACATACATCAATAGTCAGATATCTTTATCTTCTTCAAGTACCATGTCTAGTGGCGTAGGAGATCATGTCTCTCCACAACTTCCTGAGGTACAATTTATCAATTCTGCTGTTGACTTCTTTCCGTGCCACGATGTTAAACTGTCCAGTATTTGCTCTCTTTGTCTTCCCCTATCTCTTTTTTCTTCAACCTTACCTGTTGTTACGATGTATTCCAATTTTTCGCTTCTCATAACATGCCCCAAATAAGTGGATTGCTGCTTTCTAACTTGTGAAATAAGTTTCCTTTGCGCATTGGCCTCTTTCAGGACATCCTCAATACTTTTTTTGGCTGTTCATGGTATTTTTAACATTCTTCTGTAAAACCACATCTCTGTGGTCTCTAGTGCTTTCATACGTGTTTACTAACTGTTCATGACTCACTTCCATAATTCAGGATTGGTTTTATACAACACTGAAGAACTCTCTTTCTTACTTCCATTGACAACGAATTGTTGCATAAAATACTCTTCATTTTATAGAATGCTGTTTTTTGCCTGAGCTATTCTGCTCTTCACTTCTAAGATGCACCTTCCATCCGTTGTTATTAATGCACCCAAGTAATAACAGATTGTCAGGTTTACAAGATTAAAAAAAAACAAATCAAGCATCAACATTCAGATTTACAAGATTTTAAAAAAAAAATCAACATTCAGAAATACAAGATAACAACAAACAAACAAAAAAAAAAAAACACACACACACACATCAACATTCATATCTACAACATAAAACAAACAAACATCAATTGTAAACCACATCAATTGTAAACCACATCAATTGTAAACCTGTGTGTAGAGTTGGCAACTTCAAAGTGTAAAATAAATCGCCACAAAAACACCCACTGCAGGAACAGAAAAGTTGGATCCTGTGGGGGTGGGAGCAAAAACGAGGGGACGGGGAATCTCTTTCACAGACCCACACATACACACACGACAGTCACAGTCTATAAGTTCTATTACAGCAATAACACATACACATTTAACAATGTTTGTCGTCAATATTATCATCAAGACATACAAGTTGTATTTCACTCCTTGTGGATTCGTCACGTGACATGACCTTATTCAGGAATCTGACGTCACAGCACGCGCTCTTGTAGTGATGATTTCTCTAGCAGTTTGTTTTAACAGATGAGGTGTCCGAGCCTCTTACGACATGCATGAACTGAGGCATCAGTGGCCCAATTCTTTCTTTGTCTACCCAGACACTCGGCGTGAAGTACTTGGGGGTCACAATGTTTGTACACGTGATTGTACACGTTATTGTAAAACTGTGACAGAATCTAACGATAGTCAGACTGGGAGAGAGAAGAGAGAGTAGTGATAGGAGAGATAGATGTAGAGAGAGAAAAGATTCCTAAATGGAAAGATCATCCGAAAGGCCTTCCCAACTGGAAAGATCTCCTCCAATTTCAGGGCAGAAGCTATGGCACTACTGCAAGCCCTGAAAATCTTCAACAGACCCGAACAACAACCACCAGCTAAGATAGTAATCTTCACTGACTGCAGATCATTACTGGAATCAATACAAAACACCAGAAATGATAACATGATGAATGAGATCAGATCTGAGCTTAACATCATCCAAAGGTCATCAACCATTGCCCTTCAGTGGTTACCCTCCCATTATGGAATTGCTGGTAATGAGAAAGCAGATGCTCTATCAAGAAGTGGCAGTAAAATGGAACAATACAGCCATCCATTGCCGTATCGGGAAGCAAAAACCATAATCCACAACAAGTACAAAAATCAGTGGAAGGAGGAAGGGGATATGTACAGCAGAGATGACCCAATACACCATCTAAACAGACACCAACAGACCACAATGTTCCGCCTGAGAACCGGCCACTGCAGATTACTAGGACATCTCTATCGCCTCAAGATATCCCACACAAATGAATGCCCATGCGGAACAGGAATCCAGACCCCAGAACACATTCTCCAGAACTGTCCAACCCACGATGAACCGCGACGTGTGACCTGGCCAAGGGGTGCTGAGCTCCAGCAGAAGCTATGGGGCTGCCGCGCCGACCTGGTAAAGACTGTGGACTTCGCCCTGGCGACAGGCCTGCAGATTTAGCATGACTACAAACTGAACGCAGAAGAAGAAGAAGAGAGAGAAGAGTGAGACAAGAGATAGATATAGAGAGAAGATATAGAGAGAGAAGAGAGGAGATCGAGAGAGAAGAGAGAAAGATAGAGATAGAAGAGAGGGAGAGAGGAATGAAAGAGAGAGGGAGAGAGAGGGGGAGAGAGTAAGCGATAGAGAGAGAGACAGAAATTACATTAACCAAACCTGTTGATTTTCACGGACCGCCCTTGTTCCCGGACAGTAACACTGACTAACAAAAAAAAACTTTTTTTTTCTTTCTCTAACATTTCTATGTTTTTCTGGTTAATTTTAATGCGCTGTTTTTAAATCTGCAAACCGTTTTTCTCTATCAGGTCGGGATCTCTAGAAATACGCAATTGAAGTTTTTTAACAACGCATACAGTATTACAACATCATTCGTACAATAAGTATAACAGTTATGTAGGCTTGAATTTCTTTGCAATCGACTTTCATCGGTGAATCGCATGTGATACATCACGATGAAGCATCCAACAATAATCGGCAAGCATGTTCACACTCCACCGTCATAATTTTCTCGAAGATAAGTGAAAGCTTTGCTCGTTTTATCATGAGCCCCAACTTTATATGTAACAGTGGTAAAATGAAGCTGTCTTTGTTAACTAATGGCTCGTGTATTACATTTTTATGCCCGAGCTGCATACGATCCCGGATAGGCCACACCTTTCTTGCATAATGTTCCTGTCTGTTGCGACTGTCCCATTCACATCGGAAGCAACAAAATTTAGTATATCCAGTCTGCATGCCCGTGAGAATTGCAATGACCTTTAGGTCTCCACAAATCCGCCATTGGTAGTCATTGTACTTTATTTTTTCCAAACGTATAGCCATATTGTCATAAGTTTCTTTCATATGAACAGAGTAGGCGACTGGAATTGATGAAAATAAATTTCTGTTATGCAATAACACGGCTTTTAGACTAGTCTTGGAAGAATCGATGAAAAATCGCCATTCGTTGACTATGTGCTCATGACCATTTACATCTTTGCAATAGCAAATGTCATCATCCATCTCAAAGTATTGAACAAGTTCTCTGTGTCTATGACAAAATTTAGATATCGGAGTATTGGGCGCTAAAAGATTCCATTCTTTGAGTCGCGAACCGAGTAATTCCGCGTGTCCTTTGGTAAGAGCGAGATCACGTATTAGATCTGAAAGTTCTGAATGGTTAATTAAGTAAACACCATCATTCAACGGTATGTAATCTGAATAAGAATTAGTTTCTAAAGCAGGTAAACTATCACTTTCTGATGGTTCATTCACATCCAGCGGATATTGTTCTGGTGGTACTTGGATCAGACACGTGATTGGATCACGAGGCACTGGTTTCGAAACCGATTCAATATTTGGATAAACCACAGACTTTCTAGTTTTAAAAGTGAAACCATAGATATTTGTCAAGCAGAAGTAACAATCAGTAGTGTGATTTGTATGTTCACGCCATATTACTGGCACTCCAAAAGGCATCGACTTATGCTTCGGCGATTTTCGTAACCAACCTGCCAATGTATTTGCACAAGTCGAACAAACTGCATTTGGCTTCCAAGATTTATTTGCATCTTCAACTTTCGAATCGAAATAAAGTTCATATGCTTTCTTTAGTAATGGTGTAAAGTTTTTCTGGTCAACACGATCGGTAAAATATCCGCACACGTAACAGAACAGATCAGCCGAATTTCTACAACTTCTAGAAGCCATATTTTGCTCAGAATTATTTCAAAATACAGTAACTATTTGAAAAAGTAGCGTAACATAAGTCATGCATCTTTTAGCAGTATAAAAAGTAGAATTATTTTGCTTTTTATTAATTTTTAATAAGTTATATAGTAAAAATGAAATGGAGCAAATAACGGTTTCCCAAAAATATATTTATTCACAAATATCTTAAGAACCTGACGTGATAGAGATAAACGGATTTCAGATTTGAAATCAGTGCAAGAAACTGACCTAAGAACACTTATTCTTATATAAGAAAGAAAAATGTTGTTTGTCAGTGTAATTATCCGACCTGACAGTCATGTCACTATGATACACACAAGTAGCCTGTGTTATCTCCCCGTATTTTGGAATGCGCCTTTCTCACGCAGATCAGGGGCGTACATAAAGTATCTGGCACCCGGTGCGGATGCTTCCTCTGTCATCCTTACCCCCAGCAGTAAAACGCATACAAGAAAAAAAAAGTTATACTTGGAAGTAGCTTTTTAAACAGTACAGTAATGTCATAACATAGGCTAATAGCACCCTCACCTGGCTGTCACCCGGGGCGCACCGCTAAACGCCTCCCTCCCCCCGCTGTTAGTACGATACTGTGACAGGTTACAAGTTCGCATCGCTGTTTTTTAATGTCCAAGACAATGAGACCAGAAATAACTAGAAGAAGATGAAGAATTAATATATGAAGACGATGAAGACAAAAGGACACACACAGAGACAACAACAAATGTCAATGCTGGAGAAATGATTTAAAACTGGGACATTTGTCTGACATATTTGTTATTTTGAGGACGGCGGTTATTCTTTCAGACAGTTTGTACAGACAGACAGACAAACAGGCAGACAGACAGACATATAGACTAGATAGATAGATAGATAGATAGATAGATAGATAGATAGATAGATAGATAGATAGATAGATAGATAGATAGATAGATAGATAGATAGATAGATAGATAGATAGATTTTCATATGGTAACACCTAGAGGAAATGTCTCCAGTCTACGAGACAAATATCCTACTGTTTTTAAAAACCCTAACTGGGTCACCATCCCCTCTTCCGTCCCTTATGTCATAAGAACAGAAGGCATATCGATAAGCTAGTAAAAATGTAATAATTTTAGCGTGACGAACAATGTTGTATTTTCGACTTGCTAACACCAGAACACTCGCTTTATCGACTGCCGTGTGCGGATAGTCTGCTGTGTCACGCGTGAGTTCCGGAGACTGCAGGAAGATGGATTAATATCATATCAATCTTCATGACCTCGTAGTTGTTATCCAGTCCAATTTTTATCTGGTTAATGTCGGTCTGGATTCCTTGTAAAAAATATTTTTTCATTGGCTTTCTCGTTTTCTTACTAAAGGAAACGACTTTACGTCGTACATTAGGACAACTTGATCTAAACAAACTTTGTAAGTTTTACAACAATATATGTCTTACTAAAAATCAAAAGGTCTTACAACAAGAAGAAAGGTCTTACAACAAGAAAAGAGGTCTTACAACAAGATAAAGGTCTTACAACAAGAAGAAAGGTCTTACAACAAGACAAGAGGTCTTACAACAAGAAGAATGGTCTTACAACAAGATGAAAGGTCTTATAGCAAGAAGAAAGGTCTTACAAAAAAAGGTCTTACAACAAGACAAAAGGTCTTACAACAAGAAAAAAAGTCTCACAACAAGACAAGAGGTCTTACAACATGATAAAGGTCTTACAACATGATAAAGGTCTTACAACAAGAAGAAAGGTCTTATAACACAACAAGATGCCTTACAACAAGATAAAAGGTCTTACAACAAGACAAAATGTCTTACAAGACAAAAGGTCTTACAACAAGACAAGAGGTCTTACAACAAGATAAAAGGTGTTACAACAAGATGAAAGGTCTTACAACTAGGAGAAAGGTCTTACAACAAGACAAGACGTCTTACAACTAGGAGAAAGGTCTTACAACAAGGCAAGAGGTCTTACAACAAGATTAAAGGTCTTACAAAAAGACAAAAGATCTTACAGTAAGAAAGACAAAAGGTCCCATAACAAGACAAAATATCTTACAACAAGACAAAAGGTCTTACAACACGACAAGAGGTCTTACAACAAGAAGAAAGGTCTTATATCATGACAGGAGGTCTTACAACAAGATAAAATGTCTTACAAGACAAAAAGTCTTACAACAAGACAAAAAGATCTTACAATCAGATAAAAGGTCTTACAACAAAACAAAAAGTCTCACAAAAAGACAAAAGGTCTTACAAGACAAGATGTTTTACAACAAGAAGAAAGGTTTTACAACAAGACAAAAGATCTTACAATAAGACAAAAGGTCTTATAACAAGAAAAAATGTCTTACAACAATACAAGTGGTCTTACAACAAGAAGAAAGGTCTTATAACACGACAAGAGGTCTTACAACAAGATAAAAGGTCTTACAACAAGACAAAAAGTCTTACAACAAGACAAAGGGTCTTACAACAAGACAAGAGGTGTTACAACAAGAAGAAAGGTCTTACAACAAGAAAAAAGGTCTCACAACAAGATAAAATGTCTTACAACAAGACAATAGTTCTTACAACAAGATACAAGGTCTTACAAAAAAAGATCTTACAACAAGACAAAAGGTTTTACAACAACATAAAAGGTCTTACAACAAGACAACATGTCTTACAACAAGACAAAAGGTCTTACAACAAGACAAAAGGTCTTACAACAAGAAGAAAAGTCTTGCAACAAGACAAGAGGTCTCAGATGAAACCAAAAGGTTTAAAACTGAGGCAGGCCTAAAACCAAAATTGGTATTTCACAAACAGAAAAGTTTTATACCAAAGTAGATGGACTTTGCCAAGTAGGCCAATAATACGTTTTACAAGGATATAGATTTTACAAGACGGATGGTCTTATAAGACAGAAGCATTTTAAAGGAAGTTTGAAAGTCTCACACCTGGACATCACTCTTAGAGTGTACTACAGTAGCTACACAGTACTACACTTAATGACTCAGTTTTAATTTGTGAGTTTGTTGTTTAGATGTTAGTATCTGTATGATGTTGTTGAATGTAGCTTTGGTCATTCGTATTGTTTTCTCGGTGTCTCTTTCATATCTGTCATCTTGCGTTATTTTGTGCCCAAGGTATGATAAACTCTTGACTTGTGATAGTAACATATCAATCTGATTTTTATGGTTTGTTAATTATCATTGTTTACACAAACACACACACGTGTGTGTGTGTGTGTGTGTGTGTGTGTGTGTGTGTGTGTGTGTGTGTGTGTGTGTGTGTGTGTGGCAGTAAAGACTATATAAAATCAGGAGTTTTGAACGACGCCCCTTAAATACAGCGATTAAAACGAACTTTAACATCTAAATTCTACTGTTTGCCTATTTCTTTTAGGCAGTGGCATACTAAGGGGGTGCTAGAGGCGGTCCTCCCTGAGTGACAGTCGGGAGAGGGGTTGCCCTCGGACACTATAATGATAGTACTTACTGTACATAATATACTTGCAAGCATGTTTCTTAATAGAATATATATTCACAATTAAAACGGTATTGAATCACTTTTACAAATTAACGGTACACAGGAAACACGGGACGTTTCGGTTTTCACCCTGTCAGCCACAGTTACAAGTAGACAACAAGGACGAGAAATTTAGACAAGTTAAAGAAAAATACTATAGACACTACAAACACGTTGGCCTATATATAAATATACGAGTATATGAAATATAGCAGCACAGGGGAATAATAAAGGAAGAAACATACACAACCGAAAAAAGTGAGGGGTGTCAAAGGTTTGATAAGCTTATGCCAAATACATATACTTAGGTATCCTACGTTCTGTTTTCATGCAACATTATAATGTTGTTTTTTAATGCGTGAAGTAGCCAACATCTAAGTACACAGCCACATGAATTGTTGTAAAATAACAAAAGTTTAATGTCGTAAATTATAGACACTATAAATTAAAGTTTAAAAAATAATTGGTAGAAGCCAAAGGATATTAATAAACTAAAGCAACAACAGAAGATATCTCACCGGCGTACTCAAAAGTTAGATCCAAAATTATGTACATCAAAGATGGTGTAGAATATTGTCCTTCACAAAGATAGCGTGCGAATGAATGGTGCGGTAAGTCAAATATCTGGGTATATCAAAACAGAACTATTAGAGACGCGAGCCACTTTGTACATGACTAAATTGTTAACATACTAACAAACAAGTCGTGACTACTAGACGTCTCTGTCTGACTTGAACTCAGCGAGCAGTCGCGCACGACAGGGATGGTGCCCGCGAGGGTATTCTGCTATATCGGCACGACCAACTTCTAGATACAGATATATTAACAGATTTCACCTGTACGGTTGAGATGAAGTGGCTAAAAACAGGAACCCTGGCATAGTGACAGCGGCCATTGATTGTTTGTAAACTCCGCCTCCAAGTTTTTTCTAGCCAATAAACGGGGATGACGCCTAACACTGGCTCGTGACGAGTGATCTGTTAGTTTCTTTCTAAGCAATGACGGTTATTTTCCAAGTGTTAGTGTCTCTTTATATCGACGTAAACAAACAAACAAACAAAAAAGCGAACACACAGGACCACTCTTGAACTAGTACACATCTCAGAGATGCTTGTGGAAATAATACATCACTAAAATTATATTTTTAATTGATATGTTGTTTTGACATCGTTCACAGTTCAGCTCAGAAAGCAGCCTACCTCTGTCGCTGTCTCTCTCTCTCCTTAACTTTTACACTCCCTAGGGAGTACAGGGGATATTATTGAAGTTGGCACCGTGCAGGAAGCTAGTATCAAACACTTTCTCTATTCTGTCAGCATGTTTTATCTAGCACCTTGGCTTAACACGTGACAGGGCATCAAACACTTTCTCTATTCTGTCAGCGTGTTGTCTCTAGCACCTTGGCTTAACACGTGACAGGGAATCAAAGACTTTCTCTATTCTGTCAGCGTGTTGTCTCTAGCACCTTGGCTTAACACGTGACAGGGAATCAAAGACTTTCTCTATTCTGTCAGCGTGTTGTCTCTAGCACCTTGGCTTAACACGTGACAGGGAATCAAAGACTTTCTCTATTCTGTCAGCGTGTTGTCTCTAGCACCTTGCTTAACACGTGACAGGGAATCAAAGACTTTCTCTATTCTGTCAGCGTGTTTTCTCTAGCACCTTGGCTTAACTCGTGACAGGGAATCAAAGACTTTCTCTATTCTGTCAGTGTGTTGTCTCTAGCACCTTGCTTAACACGTGATAGGGAATCAAAGACTTTCTCTATTCTGTCAGCGTGTTTTCTCTAGCACCTTGGCTTAACTCGTGACAGGGAATCAAAGACTTTCTCTATTCTGTCAGTGTGTTGTCTCTAGCACCTTGCTTAACACGTGACAGGGAATCAAAGACTTTCTCTATTCTGTCAGCGTGTTGTCTCTAACACCTTGGCTTTACACGTGACAGGGAATCAAACACTTTCTCTATTCTATCAGCGTGTTGTCTCTAGAACCTTGGCTTAACACGTGACAGGGAATCAAAGAATATCAACAGCCTGACATACCAAGCATTTGATGGTGGCGACTAAGGAAGGTTTGGGCGCGTGCCGGCTACCCCACTCTACAAAAAGAAAGCCACAAAACAGAAAGTAAAAATCATCACCGCAGACACATCATCCCTGCTTACGGAGAATAGGAGGAATAACATGGTAGGACAAGATCACTAAGGTCAAACAGGCATTGGATGGTTGGGGAAATCAGCTAATAGTATTACAAGACAGCCCTTGGTCTGGTATCCCCAATGTAAACGAAATAAGAGGCCCGAAAGTAAACAAGAAGGGAAATTAGAGACAGTCTTGAACAGGATACAGATTTCATGAAAGTTTTTGATTGGATGGCACATGTCAGTAAGGCTCGGCAGGACTTAGTTGAAACCTTTGCACCACAGGGAGCTGACTAATTAGTGGATTACCAGCCATTGGCACGACTTCACCTTAGTTGTCTCATACGACATGCCTGATGGCAGCGTTGGTCGGAGCGACTACATCTAGTGGCAGTGTTCCCGGGTTCCGGTTTCGAAACCTGTTACCGTCACGCTCTAGTCGACCCAGCTGTAAATCGATAGATGATTCTGTTCTTGGGTTAAGGTAGACAAAGGCAGCGAGCAGCGATTATTGTAGGTATAGGCAATCTCTAGGCTTTTGTCTAGGGTCTCCAGCTTTTAGGGGCCACGCGCTTTTGGGGGCCTCACGCACAAATATATGCTTGTCGAAACAACCTGAATTTATTTTAAAGGGGCCTAGCAATTTCACGTTTGCCTAGGGCCTCTCTCAACCCACAACCACCACCGGCGGGATATGGAAGTGATCATCCCACCTGATTTTTTATTTTATTTTATTTTATTTTTTTTTTTTTTTTTTTTTTGCGTACGCCGGCTATTACTGGAGTCGAAATCTCAGGTTAGTATGTCTAACCTGAGACTGGTTTTTACGTGAGTATCCCTTTTTTCTTGTACAGAGACAGGTGTCCCTCGCCATTCAAGCAGATACTCGCCGATTTCGGAGGTACCTATTAGAGCTGCGTCGGCTCAGGAGCCGCCAATCCCTGGTCGACGACACTCCTTCAAATGTACTCGCCAGGGCTCGAGTTAATCCAGTCCAAATCCCGGTCGACGAAAAATCTTCAAATGTCCTCGCCCGGCTTTGATCCTGAGTCATCCGGTCGCCAGCGCAGTTTGGTAACCACTACACCAGCGCGGCTCCCATCCCACCTCATAAAGTTGTGACCCAATAAAGTAAAGTCTCTAACACTTCACTCCTCTACGACCCTGTCTGCTATCGGACTACTTTTACTTACTTACTCCCGGAAGACCCCAGTTACCATGGATACAACCCGAAGACTCGCAGAAAAGCCAGAGTATCTCAAATCTAGGGCTGGTTGGCTGGCTTGGGGCTGGTTGGCTGGCTTGGGGCTGGTTGGCTGGCTTGGGGCTGGTTGTCTGGCTTGGGGAACGTCATTACAGTTGATCTCCTTGCAGGCAGCCTGCGTCAGAGAACACGCTACTGAAGCTGTGGTTTCTATAGCAACATAAGGCTGCCAGCAACATGACTGTCGTGGTTGAGTTGGAGTGTAGAGTATTTGTCGAGTTGGACAACAGTAGTGAAATCGACAAGGGATAGTGGACTGACAGAGTTATAGATTACACACACAGAAAGGTGTAAATAGGAGATGGACTTGAGACAACCTGGAAGAAGATTTATTCAAAGGATCTCTCTCTCCAGGCCTCAACTCACTTTTACTGTCTAAGCCTCTCCTGCTCTCACTCTTTTCTCTTATCATACATAGAGATTCTAGTAAAGAGCTAAAAATACAAATATGGATGGAAAGGTCGTGAACAGCGTGTTAATAAAGGTGTAAACTTTATTGAAGAAGAAAAAGCATGGAATTAATGCATATCATCATACACAGCATAAATTACATCAATAATCAAATATTCATCAAAAATGCAAATACACACCCACAAACACACTCACCACCAACACTCAAAAAAAACCCTGTAGAACACGGAGAAAATAACTAAGCTGTCCGACAGAGGGTCCGCTTTCGGGGACCAAAGGCGCTAGCTCCAGGAAGTGTCTTACCGATAAATATCCTTCAAGATGACTGAAGTGAAATACCGAACTTTCCTTGTCGGGCTAAACGTTGGTGACCCCTAATTGCGCGAGGGAACACTGGAAGACGTTGCTTATCTCCTGCTGACCAAATACGAACTGAGCGACAGCCTGTCTGTTGTTTTTCGTGGGACCAAATGTGCTAGCTCCAGAAAGTGCATTACTCGTAGATCCTTCGTGAGGGACTAGCCTACAAAACTTTCTTTGTTGGTGCTAAACGTTGGTGACCGCTACTCGCGAGAGGCGGGCTGGAACTCTGTCCATAGATGGCTGCTCATACGTGCGAGGTTTTAAGTATCCAGAAAAATACACCAGAAGAAGTCACATGAGGACAAAGAGACCCAGGCGCGCTTATCCGGCGCAAGGCTCCGCTTGGCTGTAAATCCTGTTTAAACTGGTTTGGCTGTGGTTTGCTGGGTGCCCCGTTTAGGCACAAAAAAGGCGGGTGATATGGAATTCTGCTATAGGCATGCTGAGCGGGTTTGATATTCTGGAAGCCGCAATGCTCTGGCTGGTAATCCAATAGGCGAGTAGAGAACTACTACTGCATTTGGCGATTCCAGATTTTGCGTTGGCTCCGTTGCACTGCGTGAGCTTAACTTGGCGTTGACAAAAAGGGGTTTTGATTCAGGAACGGGGTTGACGATTCGTTGCTAGATGTATACAGAAACCCTCTAGATCGAAGAGTATATGACTTTCTTCGCCTGACTGAAGTCTGCTCTAGCGATTCGGTCTTCCTGAAACTGAGACCCAAAAAGAGACACCCTTTTACTTCAAGCAAATAATAAATCACATAACTTTATACAGAAAGTTTCGCTCCACTATGGGATTAAATTTATTGTAGTTATTGCTATGATAGTTTTGGGCTGTCTTTAACCATGTCTCCTGTTCCTTAAAAATATCAATTATCAACACGCGCCCGCATAGTCTTAATATCTTTTGCACCCCCAGGTACCTGTCAGTAAATGTTCTGACATCAAAAATCTACTCCTCTTCTCCCAATCTCAACATACAGGAAACCTAACCTGTAGTTACAGTTAAATAAATATGCTTATTCATCTTACAACATTAAATGAATTTACATAAACAGATTACAGCATTTGACATTACACAAATAAATCGTATGTCCCCTTTGGAAAATATATTAGCATTCCACAAAATGAGTACAAAGAAAATGCAATGTTCTTGCTATAATAATACAGTTGTGGCTAAGTCATAAGATATAATTATATCTATGCCTGGTGACTGCTTTCAGTGAAAGTTATAGACTAGTGCCTAGCCACACAAGTAAGCATAAAATGATCCTCCCTTGCCACTAGAAATATCTATCAAAAGGAATAAGTGACTATCTCCTATAATCCAGAGTTATTACCTGCATCTCACTATTCAGTTTTAAAGTGAACAATCCACACCTGACATTATCTTACAGAAATGACAGTTAATTTTTGCTGACTCTTAACCCAATGGTAAGCATTCGTGGACTGATTCTACGCCTAATATCTGTTATTGTAAGTTTAACATTTAACCCATGATAAACCGTAACAGTTTAAGCACCACTTAATAGGCCGTAGACAGCGCTACCTTATCACTGAATAAATTACTAGGAGAAGTCCTCAGAAATAAATTCACTTTCCTAACAGATATATAAAAGCTAACATGAATCTAATATAATAATTATAAGATATGTCAACTCACCCCGAAAAATGACTAGAACATAGGCAAACACATTCTAGTACTGTGTTTAAGTTTGCCTTATCTCATGATGGTCATCTACGGGCCAGGAAAATACACGAATGTCTTTGTCTATTAAAACCAGTCTACTCTTATAGATCCCAAGGGACGCTCCCCCCGGACCTGGCCTGCACATTTCTACAGAAGTTCGGCGAAAGACGTAATCTAGAGTAAGACAAAAGAAATCGTGCGAAAGTTCCCCAGGTAGAGAAATGCATAACATTATGCTCTATCTTATATAAGGGGCGAAAACCCAAAGACTGACCGCGATTGTTATCTTCCCCTGAAACAGATCACACTCGTTACCCAGGCCTCAAAGGGTACCAGCCGCTCGTCATCAAACGTTTTAAAGCGACCAGAGAAATTCCCCTGTTGGGACCACAGAGGGTACCCGCCGCTAACGAACCGTTTCTTTCACAGAAACCGTCTTTGGCTCGTTCTAACACTTAAAGCGGACCCGAGAAATGTTTCTCTGGTCGAACGTACCACAGGTGCGTTTAGATAACATTACGTCTAGCGTTAGCTGACCGCAGCTGGCCAGCGTAAACAACCTCGGGTGGGGTTTGAGAGGGTGAGAAAGTTTGGCCACAAAGGTAGAAAAGGAAAGAAAAAGAAATTACAAAATGTCCAGGAAAACAGAACATTTAAAGGAGTAATCAAATTATGGACAAGATGGTAAAATAAATTATCTTTCACGTGACAATGACAAACCAAATTAGTAGCCTCTTACGACATGCACAAGGGAGCAGCAGGTATTTTCTTTCATTGTCTCTTCCGAGACCCCCCGGGCAGAGGCGTCCCTAAAAGTACTTGTCACCCGGGGCGGATGTTACCTATGACACCCCCATTCTCAAAAAAAGAAATGCACTAGTAAGTAAATATTTAACAGTAAGTACTATATCCTGTCTGTCACCCGGGGCGGACCACCCCCCCTCGCACGCCCCTTAGTGCGCCGCTGCCCCCGGTGGAACTAGACGGGGCGAGGTCGTTATTGGTGTAATCTTCTGCCGTCAACGACACTGTATTTACGACCTGGAGAGCAAGTTAATTTCTTAAAGTTTATGCCTATTCCCTATCTGTCATTCTATCTCTCTCTCCGTTTATGTGAGAAACTGTTTCTTGACCCCCCCCCCCCCCCCCCCCCTTTCCCCACCCCCTCAATCCAATTTGCGTCTTCTGGGAATGTCGAAATGGTAAGTGGAGACATCTTGCATTTAAGAGATTACTGACCTCAAATATCTGACAATTTGATGAGGAAATATGAACCCACCGCGTTAGCTCCAGGCTCGTAGAACAAGGAAGATCGGTCTGTTCATTGTCATAGATCTCTCTCTCTCTCTCTCTCTCTCTCTCTCTCTCTCTCTCTCTCTCTCTCTCTCTCTCTCTCTCTCTCTCTCTCTTTCTTGTTCTGTCCGTCAAACTACCTGCCTGTTTGTTTGTCTGTCCCACATCTTAATGTCAGGTAATTTGTCTGTCGTCATTACTCTTCGAGTATCCGATTGACAGAGTGGTTAGAATGCTGGTCTCTCACGGCAAAGAAAGAAAAGTGTTTCATTCACGGTATTGTCACGCCCCAGTCTACCAAGCTGTATTTAGGTACCTGACTTTTTTCTCATAATTTCCAATTATTTCTATGCTACTAGAATCGATTATTTATAATCTTCTTCTTCTTTGATCCTTAGCCGACGACCGTCAAAGCAGTCAGTGGCCATCACGCCTAGTGGCGTCTTGTAGGGCAACAACAAATTGATTCCACTTTGCTCGGTCTGTGGCCATCCTTCTTACAGTGCCCCAACTCTGGTTCATTCTTTGCATCTCAGCCTCCACAGTCCTCCCCAAGTTGTTGTTTTTTTTTTTTTTAACCAGCGGCACTCGAGCTTTCCAGCTCTTTCGGCCCAATGACATGTCATTGCGAGGCTGGGGGGGTCAGTGGACTTTCCTTCCAACCCGGTCAGGAGCTTCGCTCCTTCCCATCCACACGGGATTTATGTGCAGGAGCCGTTCAGGTTATTCAGTCAAATTTCCGGTCGTAAACATTTCTTCAAACGCCGACGGCCGGGTTTGAACCATGAACACCTGGTCGCCAGTACAACGTCGTAGCCATTACACCAGCGCGGCTCCCCCGCCAAGTTGTTTTTGGTCGGCCTCTCTTTCGTTTTCCTTTAGGGGTCCATAGCGTAGATGTTCTTGTGATGGCATCGGGGTCTCTTCTGAGGACATGACCAACCCAGTTCCAGCGTCTGCCAGCTATGATGGTGTGCATGTCCTCTTGCTTGCTACGAGTAAGCAGATCTTGGTTAGTGATGGTATTCGGCCAAAAGATTCGGAGAATTTTTCTTAGGCATGTTGTGTGAAAAGAGGACAATTTCGACATTTATTATCAACTTTTCCCATATTTTTCTTGTATATAGGTTACCCCACCTGTCGCGAGAGGGTTGGTTGTTATTGAAATTATAAGGTATCCTGGAAAACAAAGTTGTATCAGGTGATACCAGGATAGTGCCAGATAAGATACTGGTCTTATAAGTAATACCCTCTTCTCTGAAAAGAGTAAGGGTGTATGGACATCAAAGGTAGGATCAAGCTGTATAAGTTCCTAGAGAAGATGGTAATGTATTACTCTAAGTTCCTACAGGCTCCTCTCAAGATCCTCCTCTGTTAATATGTTTTCGCTTATCTGAATTTCTTGTGAAGACTCCCATGTGATAGAAGCTTTACTACTCTTCTATCTACATTTCTGCCAAGAGTAATCTTGTGTAAAGATAGACTCCATTGAAGCCTATAATAGATACTCTTGAGTTTTGGTCACTGTTGGACCACTACTGCAAAGCAGGGGAGGCAATACCGTCACACCCCCCCCCCGTCTCTTTCGTTTCTCTCCTCTTATAAAGCAAAGTTAGTCCTTTTTATTTATAATTGGTTTTGTCACTGTATTTCATCCTTCAGTGACACTGGTTCCGACACTGCATCTAGTAATTCTCCACCAAGCTTTTTTTTAATTTTTGCTTTTCGTTTATCGGCTCAGGTCAGATTTCTTCAACTGCATCACTTTTTAAAACTTGCCCAGAAAACAAACAAAGAGATGAGTACCAGCGAATTAATTTCACTTTATTATGATCCCTCATAAAACTGGATTGTTTCAATTGTCCAGAATTTAAGATTACAAATTTTACGTTAGACATTTCAGGCTAGAACAATGTTTCCAGAATCCTTGTACTCTTGTGACCTCAAACATGTTGGGTGCTTGGTGAAGTGTGAACAGACGACGTGGAGGTAATGACGAACGAACGGACCACTGGTTGCTGGCGACCTCTGACCTGTTAGATGTGCATATTGATATTTCTGTGTGCTCCTTAAGGAGCACGGGGCCACAACTAGTCCCCCCTTTACAGGAAGCCTGCATCAAACATTGACAGGCTCGTGCAGCAGTGATTACTGTGTCAATTTGTGTTACGGAAGAGGCTACCAGTCCCATACACAACCTCATATTAGCCGCCTTGTACGACATGCCTGAGTGTGCAGTAGTAAAATTCTTTCCTTGTACCTTCAAGTACCCCCGGGAGCTACACGTGACAAATGTACACATATCTTTTATTATTATTATTATTTTTCATTGTATCTTATCCTTTCCATTTTTCTCATCTTTCTTTATCCTTTGAGATGTGGCTGACGAAGGTTTATACCGAAAGGCCCGTATTTGTAGTGTATTGTTCTTTTGTAAAACTAACTCTAATATCATTTTTATATTTTTTTGTTAAACTTTCCTTTTTCAAATGTACAACAACCCTATTTTGATTATTTACGTCATCAAAGCGACGTTCCACTGTATCCTGGAACTGTTGGTCACTTCTGTAGACACGTCTCAGTGCCATGTTGTTAAACTGTTCAATGCCGTCTCTTCTTGTTTAGAATTAATTTGTTCTCAACTTTCACGCACCTTTTTATTGTAATTATTTGGAAAATGTACTGTTAAATCGCTAGCCTCTGGCAGCAAAGCTTCTGGGTTCAGAGTTCAAACCCTGCTAACGCCACGGTTCAGTCTACCCACATGTAAAGTACCTGACTGCTCTTGTGTTAGCGGAGATAAAGGCAGTGAGGAAAGCAACTGGTCACCCCACCTCATAAGGCTGAGATCTTGTTTAATTATGTCTCTAACACTTCTCTCCCCACCGGCAGTATCTGTTATGGGACTATCTTTAACTTTTGACTGTTGACAGTGAAGCATCCTATTGGCAGAGTGGTTAGAGAGTTACCGGGCTCGGAGTTCAAGATCTGGTAATGTCACGCTTCAGAGTAGCTAGGTTTAAAGCATATGTCTGCTCTTGAGTTAGGGAAAGCAAAGGCAGCGAAGACCAAGCTTTTGGACCACCCTCACCTTTTACTGTTGACAGAACTTATGCCAGCAGGGACATAGGAAACGTGTGTTAATACCTGGCGACTGCGGCCATTATTGTCTGAAGATTAGCAGAAGAAAGACACCTGACCTCAAAGGTCAGATCACAATTTCCTCTCACATTGTCGGTTCTGCTCTAGTTTCCAGCCACCTGCCCGGGGACAATGATAAAGTGTATTATATTGTGACAGTGCGAAAATTAAGAGAATAGATACGTCTGCCCGTACTGCATGGTCAAGTTTGTAAGAGTATTCGATTAAAAAAAATCATTAACGCCCGGCTTATACGCTTTAGACACTCGATTACTTTCATACAGAATAATATTAAGTCGGCTTAGATGGTATCGCACTGGATTAATATCTTACCATATTTAATTGTAGTCTATGCATGTTGAATAAACACGTGATTAAAGATACGTGATTGTTTGCTTACATCCTATCACGCTGGCTGGAAGACAGCATAAATACGAACAAGTAACCCGCCAAAACATGACCCGGGGGAGGGCAGTTGCGTATTCTCTATGTGTGCTGTGCGTGCTGCGCACACCTATGCCCGAAGGAAAATAAAAATTTAATTTATTATTCTATAAAATATTTCTCTTCTAATGTTCTGCTTTCGGACCGCACGCACCAGGATAACGGATTTTCCCGCATAGAATCTACGAGTATAATCTAATTTCAGTTTCCCCAGACGCTTTTTATAGTGCAGTTTTTAATTGGTTAGTAACAATCGCCCGAAGTTTCTCGGGTAATTCCGTCACAATGCGTGCGGCACCTTTCGGATTCACGTCTGAACACTGGTTTGATTGGATCGGGGTCATGGCCAGATACGTAAATACAATGCGAACATGCGTGCGGTGGTCCTGCAGCTCTCGAGTTGTAAAAATCGGTTGTGTCCGTCCTTGACACTGTGGCTACATTATAAGCTTATATTTATCTAATCACCTAAATTCTTGCTAGATTTCACAGTTTACAATCAGAATTGTTGTATATTCACGTTCTTATTTTATTATGCCAAACTTTTTTCTTTTTCAAATCAACTTGTATACTTGGTCAGTTTTTTATTTTCAATTTACCCTCTTAGTTTGACTTACTTACTGCGATATAAATTTCATATGTTTTATTTATTTGTTTTCAAAATTCATTCCAAAGATTTTAGGTAATTTCTTAAGTCAGGATTTTATAACTGTACCCCCTCCCCACTCGTAGTGAGAGCTAATATGTTCCTCGGATTTTTCTGTCTTTATTGGTTCTTTTATTTCTTTTTTTTTTGTTTTCCGTTATCTTACTTGTATATTAGAACGCTTTTATGTTTGTATATGTCATAATATGTATATTATAATGGTTGAATTATTCACGTTGTTAAGCACGACGTTACTGCATTAATTATAATAGTATCGTTTTTTTTTCTTGATAGCGGTCCGACTGGACGGGTATATTGGTGGAAGTCTCCCATATGATAAATAACGTTATATCAGAAGGAACTTATTATATGGCACTATGGTCAGCCTAATTATTATTGGGGTACTTTTGTTGTATTTTACGTCTCATTTTTTTACGTGGAAGTGTTAATAATATACTTCAAATTGGATAGAATGTATCGTGGAGTCAAGATTGTTTTTTCAAATAAGATAATGCAGAATTCATAATTGATCGCCTAAGTCAAATTTAATTCGTTACCGTGATTTTATGAAATCACGCGTAAATAATCTTGACGGTAGGACGACTTCATAACAATAAGCGGAAAACTCTTGAGACTTTTTTTTTTGTGGGATGTAGTTTTGCTCTAGATTGATCATGAACTCAGTTTTTAACTGAACTATGCTATGCCGTTAATAAATCCGTAACCTGTGGACTCTCGCAACTTAGCGTACTTCTTGATTCAAGTTAAATTACGCTATTGAATACTATCACTGTTAGTCGCCCATTGCATTCGTTTGTTTACATCCAACTTAGCACGATCATCGCTCTAAACACTAAGAATAGTCCCATTCACATACCAGAGCATGTAGTCGTATCAATGATAAACAAGCCTAAAGCCAGGAACTTAGCCTCAAAAATATATTTGTTACGAAACCGAAAGTTCAAAATGCTAATCCTTTATTTAAACCTAGAAATGAAACCTGAACAAACTACGGTAACAAAAGTTGGCGGCCATAGCGGGGATCGAAAATTTTTTCTTATTGAGGCCTAAACAAGTGGATTGTGACAAAAGGACAGTTATTTCTAGTAATCGTCTACGAAATGTTTTATAATCATGAATCACTCATGTGACCTACAAACTGTGACGCACTACGCATAACGACCCAAGGGCAACTACGTCATCAAATTATGTGCAAGAGAACGGGGGCCGAAAAACAAGATATTCTTACAAGAATCCCTAACGTACAAATTTAAGAAAACATTACTGCATTAACTGAACAAAGCCTGTACTCTCAAACATTCAATAACAACCGCAAGAAAGAACTATCTTTCGCCGTTGGCGTATGCTAACACTGTCCGGTGGGAAACTATCAACTTGTAAAGCTAAGTTAACCCGTTTGTGCAATGATAGCAAATTGTGGTTCCACTTTCCTTCGTTGTGGCATTATTTTTCATTCATGTTAATATTTATATATATATGTATATATAATATATCTATGTATATCTAATGTAAATTCTGTTGTAATGTTAAAGCGGGGCATTTGGTTGGCGGCAATCAGGATTGATTGTTATGTCGCCTTGGCAGACCCCACAAACAATTCTGGATGAGTTCTTCATTAGGGATCATTGAATTTTTTCAATTTGCTACGCGGAGACCCTCTAAACATAAACAGAGGAACGTTCTGCTCGTTATTGCGAAAGTAAAATTCGATATTACGTGTTAGGTGTATAGTTGTGTTAAATCTGGTGTAATTCTTTTGTAATAAGTTGCATGTATATTCATTTTCGTCTACTGTTTGTAATCTTTCATGTTTTTCTCAATCTTACTTTCGATTATTTGATAATTGAGGTAACATATTCGTCAGTTATAGAGTCCTGTGACGTCATTATTTTTCTGTGTGTTCGTATTTTTTTTTGGTACTATGACCTAGATTTTGGTTTAATTCTCATACCATTTCCGTTCTTGATTTAGTTTTTCGTGAAATCATTTTTTATGTCTGCATTCGTCAATTGTGATGTGCTAATGTTTGTGAAACTTTAGTTAATTGTTTCTGTGATACATATATTAATTAATTATTGATGTGGGGATAATAATAACTTAATTTTATTATAGAAGAATAAGAATATAATAATAAATTTGAAGTAATTTGGTTAATTTTTAAATTAAAAAGTAATTTGATGGAATGACGGCTAGCATTTGCAGTGTGATAGTCCGAGCCCACTATGTATTTGTCCTTGATTGACTAGGGCATGATGATGTTATATTTTTGTATTGAGATATAACTTTAAAAATATATTTTGTCTTGAATATAACAGACAAATTAGAGATTACTTAGTACACATTACTAAGCATAGTAATACATTGGCTACTGGGTACATAGGTGAATAACTTAATACATTATATTGCTTGCTTAAAACATAGTGTGGGAGTAACTACATAGATTATTGACTTAGGGAGTCACTTATATATTTATCATGGCTTACTTTAGAGGATTTTTTTGTGAGGATGGGACGGAATGATATGTACTATGGAAGGTATCAGTTTTAAAATCATATGCCTTGGAACAGACGGCTATTAGAAATTTAATGGCATTAGGAATAAAATGCCTAGTGGGATGGAGGAATTGGGAGACTGAAGTAAAACGTATGAGGATTTAGAAGAAACTAAAAGGATATTTGAGGAGTATAACATACAACCTGAGTTAGTGAATATAAAATAAGGAGATACGAGATGTGGAGAATTCTGACGAGAAAAGGTTGATATTGAATTAAGTAAGGGTAATACTGCTTTAAATGCAGAT